>CM040243.1:149803685-150379604 GCA_022545495.1 Chrysanthemum lavandulifolium
GGATCATCCTTTATTGTGTTGCCATCATGTGAAGTTGTGACTTTCGGACCGACATGCTCACACTTTTGAATCATGACATCTTTCCATCGAGTGGCGAAAGCCTTCTTGGTTCATGATATTTGCGCAAAAGCAGCGAAGCATAGTATAAAAATATCGAACCGGTTATGTAGATATGCACCGGTCATGATTTCTTCAATTAAGTGTGGTTCTTTGTGAACATGCGGCTTTGGATTGACTCCTCAATTACGATCGCTACAATCGTCGGGAGTACTGCATCGACAATTAGCAATAAAGCGCGCGAAAGTGTCTTTGATCACTTCGTTGAATCGAGTACACGACCACGGTTCCCGTTGATCGGTACAAATCGCCTATGATCGGTAGGATTCTCTGAATCTCCTTGAGGGGTTTTGCATTTGTTCGGTTGTTCTCAAACCGAACATCTCAAAGAAGACAACACGGAGTGAGTGAACCAATGAATTGAGATTCAGCGATTGATGAAAATGATTTGAAAAACAATCGCGTATTGCTTGAAGAAATAGTTTTGCAATACGAAGGTTTTATGAGAAAGATCAATTTTCAATCAAAATACTTTTGTATTAGAGAATGAGTACACATTCGACGTGCTAGCGAAAAGAAGAGATTCGCGCATCGAGCGGTTTTCTAAAAGTATTTTTCAATCATAGATACTTTTGAGTTTGAAATGAATACACATTCGACGTGCTAGAGAAAGAAGGTTTGCACATCGACGGTTTTACAAAAGTATTCGTCAATTCCATTCTGGACCAAGGTTGATTCAAGAATGAATCTCCCATCGTTTCTATCCGGTTGTCACAAGCTTGATCTTACGAGAAGATCTCACATGTCACCACCAAGAGCTTGTATGATGTTGGCTCTAGAAGGATTTCCATCTTCATCGTGAATACTTTTACATACCACTCGGATGTTACGGCAATACCACAAGGATAATCGTGGGACTCTTAATATATACTTACTTTCCACATTGTGTGAAGCAACAAGTCTTCATGAATTTAGTGTCCTAACGAGATATTGTGGATGATCTCTTGGCTCTAGACTCAATTGTGCATATTTGGTTCACGTGTCGGAGACTAGGGAGAGGTCTCCTTCTTCAATATCAACAATCTCTAAGAGAAAGTCGATAGATTATGTAGGTTCCCGTGAGAATGAAACAAGCCCTTTTAAGAGGACTTGAGTGGCTTGGGAAGTTGTAGTGCGGTCGTCACTTTGGGTCCATGACGTTTGTCTTCAATACCGGTGTTACCTTAGTAACCACATAGTAGCATGTGTATTGAACCCGGATTACGCCCTAAGGTTGAATTATTGGATGGCTATTTCTTTTCACCCTTTTCATATTCAATTCTTTTTCATTCTTCAACCCCTTGATTGCTTACAAGACTTCATAACTAGAACCTTGTTGGGTTTATTCTAGTACTAGCTACGTCTCAGTCGCACTCTTCCCATATCTCACTTTTCTCCTTTTTTCAATATACCTAAGGACTCTACACTATCTAGTGGATTGTCCACTGGGTAGATCCCTCAGGATTACGGCGGATCGTGGGAACAAATACCTAACCTAACCATCCTTATAACTCCATACATAAAGTAAAATGGTCGGTCTTTTGGTACGGTTCATTCTTCCTTGAAACCAATTGAAAATCATTTGGAAAAACAATCAAGGTACTTGTGATACAAGATCAAAGCATTTTGTACCCTAATAGTTTTGATCATTTAGAAAACCTCCCCTCAACATGTGCGTATGATTTATAAATTGTTTAGCACAAGGAGGCAAGAGGATTTTGAAATATTTTCTTTGATCACAATTTTCATACGAAAAAGCCATTTGATTTTCATGGTAAAATTCTCCCCTCGATATGTGCATAGGATTTTTGAAATCATTTTATCACATAGAGGCAAGAGTTAATTTGAAGCACATCCACAATCACAAGCGCCATTAAGAAACCATTTAAAACTCAATCAAGGTACTTTATGTTAACACATAAAAGCATTTGCACCTCGATAGTTATTATATTTAAAATGCTCCCCTCGATATATGCTTGAGATTCGAAAGCGTTTAGCTTTATCTGAGAGAGTAGCACTGCACAATTAAATCAAAATAATCACCTTTATCAAATTTCATTGTTAAATCACAAATTCTCCCCGATAAAAATATCAAACCCTTTGAGATTTTGGATCCCAAGTGATTTAATACGGTTTAGAAAACATGGGAGAATATGTGGCTGGTTTAAATACTCATCATGTTTTTGGATAAATCCTCCTCCTCAACATGTGCATTGTGTATGAAATCGTTTGGCACATGGAGGCAGGAGTGCCTATAAAGGACTAAAACCAATTCCATTAAAACATATATGAGATTTAAATCATGATCTCTCACCCGATCAAAATTTTAAACCTTTCAAGATTTGTGATCCCAATTGATTTAAATCATTTAAAAGAGTTTGGGGAAAGACGTGGCAAGATTTAATTTTTGAAAAATGACAGATAAGGACCAATTTAAGACATTGAAGATTGTTAGTGTCAGGTATGATAGTTTTTAAGAGATCTTTTAGTAAAATAAAACAATTTCACAATCAAACAAGAACAGAAAAAATTTCATTTTGAAAGACCTTGATTCAAAAGAAAAATCATACCATGACATAACATTAAATCTTTAGGTCACCACGTTATAACGTACAAAACGAAACTTTTGTGAAGAAATATCATTTGAAAATATTTTATTTTAAATCACTCTCCCCCTCAATCGATGACTGTAGTCGATAATTAAGTGACTCAAGTTTTGATAAAATGAAGTCCGGTGATTTTCAAAATTAAGTCCAATTAATTTTCAAAATAATATTTTCCATTTTCAAAACAATTTAATCAAATTATTCAAAATTGTTTAAAAATGGTATCTGCGCACAAAGATACGTTAGGTGGTTGAGAAGCTTCCGTTGTTCTTTGTAGGGCTTGGAAGAAAACCGTCTGCGATGCGGTGAGACTTCTTTTCGTTGCATTTTGAATGCCAAGCGAGGTCAAATTAAGCTCCGTTTCTTCAATCACTTAGAAAACCATCTGCGATGCGGTGAGACCTTTTACGTTGCATATATGCCAACTCTTCACGAAGTCAATAAAGCTCCGTTTCTTCATTTGTCAACCCAAGATATAGTTACCCTTTCCTTTCGGCATCCAATCATCTTTAATTGTGGGATCCGGATGGGAACATTCTTATATACCAATATACTGCATCGTTAGTGAACACACACGATATATGGTGGTCGACATCACCCAAACGACAATCGACTAATAAAAGTCAATGTAACATATCAATCGGATCATATAAATGTATGGGAATAATGTGTACATCAAACTCTAATCATCTAATCCTAGCAATCATATCCTAGGCACCTAGTCCTTCAACATAGGTTAACATCATTTTAATTAAGCATATTAGGATAATTAAGAAAGCCCGTTAGATGATATAGATTTGAAAACATTATCCTCCTCAATCAATGACTCAATTTTTTTTTTTAAATTTTAGAAGCGTGAAGTCATTAATTGAGTTTGCAAATTATCTGAAAACTCGATTCGATTGATTTTCAAACAACTCATTTTCCACCATTTTGAAATACAACAAATATTTTACGAAGAATTTTAGGCGGAAAAACATTTGTGTAGGAGCAATGATCCTTCGACATACTTACCTCAAATTGTTTTAGGATAGCTGCGAAATATTTGAAAAATTGTTTAGCGCAACACTTTCCTTCCTTTAAAGAGCGGGTTGCTATCGAAATAATAGCAAACCATAGTTTTAAGTCGGGTTCTGATGCAAAATAGCGCAAGCCATCATTTGAAGCCGGGTTCTGATCTGAATAGCGTAAGCCATTTTGAAGCCGGGTTATAGTCTGAAGTAGCGTAAGCCATTTTTGAAACATGTTTAGAAAAGAATATTTACACCTCTGCTCGAACTTCATCTATGGTCCGTGCCATTATTGAATGACATTTCTAAGACCGTAGATGTTATCGATACCAGAAGACATGTCTAGGAAAACATATTTTTGGTATTTTTCAAATTTTCTGATTTTTATGGGTTTTTGTTGGTTTTATATTTTTCTATTTTCTTTTTCTTGGTTTTATATTTTTATATTTTGTTTTGCTGGTTTTATATTTTTGTATTTGGATTTTGATAAATATATACAAGGATAGAGAAGATGATATAGTAAAAGAAGATGATGATACGAGTACCGAGATAAGGATATCGAGCAGTCCCGTTGTAGAAGATAGAAGTCATCATCCCTAAAACTTTCACCACCAAAACTTTCGAGGCTCTTGCATTAAAGAAAGAAATTGAACCATCGAAAGTGAGACTTTGGCGACTTCCCCAAACCAAAAACCTTTAGGCGAGCATATTGAAGCTCTATTTCAAGCTTGCCTTAGCGGTGCGAAGAAGCACACCATAATCATAAATCCATTGCTCCATTTAAGAACGATAATCGAGGTTCTCCGTTCGGGTTATATCATCAATAGACGAAACGACAACGTTTCTTCCACACTTAAATAATCTTCTCAATTTCTTTTCCCTTTGAAGTCTCAAGCAATCCATTCCAAAGGTGTCAAGAGAACAATTCCCCAAGTAGTTGAATTGATGCGGTCGGTCTCTTTGTATAATGCTCAAGAACTCTCCCGAATACACTTCATGAGGGAATGAAGAACACCTTCCATGTTCACATTTTCTTCCACGATGAGCGTGTATGAAGCTCAAGAACCAGTACACCAATATCCAAGAACTCTCCCGAATACACATCATGAGGGAATGAAAACATCTCCCTGTTCACATTTTCTTCCACGATGATCGTGTATGAAGCTCAAGTATCAAGTATACCAATACCCAAGGAAGGGATAAGCGATAACATTGAAGAAGCGAGGCCAAGTCACCGATTATCTCTGGATGAAAATCTGCGGATGTCAACTCGGGAATAAGTGATTATATATACGAATCAGCGATTAAGCCCTCAGTGAAACAATTTGGCCCCAATGTACACACTCTCTCTCCCCGATCATTGCGATACCATCGAAATCACCACACTAGTGTACCTCTTTTATCTTGAAACTTTCTCTAACATCACTTCCCCCACGTATTTGGAATAATAACACAAAAAGCCTTGATGAGTAAAACCTTGAGTTTCTCTGCGGTCATGACAATTGTTTTCCCGGGATATCTTCA
Organism: Chrysanthemum lavandulifolium; assembly: GCA_022545495.1. NCBI lineage: Eukaryota > Viridiplantae > Streptophyta > Magnoliopsida > Asterales > Asteraceae > Chrysanthemum > Chrysanthemum lavandulifolium. The sequence goes on from CM040243.1 coordinate 149,808,922, forward strand.
ATCACTTAGAAGTATTAAGCTCATCAAGTTTACTCGCCATGAGTAAAACCTTGAGTTTCTCTGCGGTACTAACATTTGTCTTCCCGGGATGTCTTCAGTTACTTAGAAGTATTAAGTTCATCAAGTTTACTCGCGTTTAGGTGCTTATCTCCTTACTCCTTGCTGGTTTTTGACACTTCAGAATCAAAAACTCTTTGTAAGTCCGTATACTAGAAATATTTTGAGAAGAACATCATTAGCTCAGATGTATACGTGAGAGTCAACTTGTTGAAGAATAACGTGAGCAAGTCTAATTAGGGATTAAATTTGGCATTTCAAACTCCCCAATTAGTGCTCTCCCTAAGCCCGACAATCTGTTTGATAAGCGCCGAGAATAAGAAGAAGTCTTTTGATAATCACATGCAACTCGTCTTTTAGTCTTCTAACATACAATCGGAAAATGTAGAACCGATTGTAGACTCGACCTTCTTCAAGATTATGCAGTTAGGGAATAGATAGTTAACATCTTCAACTCACACCAAAAGCATCTCACCAAAAAGCATCCCAATTAACACATCTTGCATATCCCATAGCTAAAATCCTCCCAATCAAACAAAACGAGAAGGATGTTCATCTAGAAAATCGACAATCGGGCCTCAACGAACACACAAGATGGTAACACCAAACTACCAATCACATCAAACAAGACGGAGAGATTGTTCGGAATCATCATGTTGATGTATCGTGAAGCATTAACCGGAAGCACTTTGTCGATAAACTCATCAATCCGAGTGAAGATGTCAACCAACGACTCTTAGAAGAGAAAAACTCCATGTGAAGATGACCCGATAATAAGAAGCTCGGTTCTTACATGAGTTTTGAGCCGTATGACCATTTAAATTCTCAAATATCAATCAGCAATGCAAAAAATTCACACTTCTTCTCCCCCTTAAGAATTGCATACGGAGTTGCCATTCTTGATTAAATAAGTGAAAATCATCCGAATGTTCTATTCACACTTCTCTCCCGCAAAATAAGCACATGATGTCGCCATCTTCATTATAATCGAGCAAGCGGAATAAGAAAACAATCAGTGGTAGCCCGGTTCACTTGATGGTGAGCGCATGGAAAAAGTATGAAGTATGTTGATGAGAATGGTCATAATAAGAAGATTTCTCTTCTTCGAAGATAATCATGAAGCGTACACATTTCTTTTCTTTAGCGAGCGAGGCATGAACTGTTGTGTTCAAACGTCATAAGAGGATTTCTCTTCTTGGAAGATAATGCACCTTGAAAGCGTACACATTTCTTTTCTTTAAAGAACGAGGCATGAGCTGTTGTGTTCATCGTCATAATGTTGAAGTACGAGGCTGAGGCAGTGTGAGCAGGCGTCATAATCTCTCTTTTCATCATCTCTTGGCAAAACTTATAATCAACCCCATTATCATTCGATAGGCTCTTTGTCGTGACGGTGATGAGAAAACCCAATATGATGAATTTGACCTAAAGTAAACTAACCCGAACTCGTGACTTATACTTGCACAAATGTAACAAAAGCGGTACCGATTTCCATTAGCATCTCTAAGTACTCTCTATGTACTCTATACTCTTCAACCAACCAACCATCAAGTATAAGGCGTACATTACCTCTTGAAAATCCACAATTGAATGTGACCTTTGAGCACTCTAGCGTAACTCCTTAAAGTGATAGTTATTTTTGTGGCAAGCAGAGCACAATTCCCACGTGGTAAAGAGAAGGAAAATACTCCCAAAAATAACTAGATTTCCAAGTCTTCGTTTTTGGAAAAACTCGAACAAGGATCTCGAAGAATCTTCATCCAACCATCCCGATACCTTGGATACTAAGTACACTCGCTAGTGATATTTCACTTCAACCTCAAATAAATAATCTTGAATTAACGCCGTTGTCACATCTTACGGTTAACTACACAATTCTAGCCTCCTTTGACGTTTTAAGCAAACTTTGATAATGGTTATCATCCGAACATGGTTAAGGCACATAACCCCGTAAAACCATGTAATAATCAAGCGCCATGACGAATATCCAAACACGCATCAATTCATGAAGTACACCTTTTATCCCTTCTTTGAAGGCGAAACCGTATCACCGACATCGGATAAGATTCCAAAATACACTTTCCTTTCTCCGGGATGGTTCCATCAACACGGATTTTACAATTCTATAGTTTAAACCAGAAATAGTTTCTTTGCGAGATTTTACAAAACCAAGAATAAACCATAAGATAGATCCGAAATGCACTACTATTATCGGGATGTTTCCATTGTTCTGATTTTACAAGTCTATGACTTAAAGCAGAAATAGTTTCTTCAGCGGGTTTTACAAAATCAAGACAAAACCGTAAACAATGTCGACTTGAATGTGTTATGACAATTTTGATTTCGGTGAATATCTGTTTTTAGGGAACATCTGACGGTTCATCAACTATTCATTCTCCATTATGTCATCAAGTCTCATTATCACAAATCTCATAACCAATCAAGACTCATCCTTACTCGTCATCAAAACATCTCAAATCGTAAGATAATCATCAACGAGCCCAAATGTACATAATTATCTTGACCGGTTCAAAAGTATACCCAAATTATATCTTACGGTTCAAGACAAATTCAACCGCGCATCGGATATTGAGTCAAGCCCTTATCCGTACATAGACATTGTGACCATCAAAATATCTCGGATCATGAAATTTACTTCCAAATCCGTCAAGCCCAAATAAAATCTATCAATCAATATTCATTCGATCAACTTAGGCTATAGAAATTCCATGTCCAATTATGTTCATATTCTGGTTCACAGCCCATGATCATTATAAGCACTTGATCCAAATGATTTAAATCAACTTACTAACACGATAGCATGGATTCGATTCATATCATATTACTTCATACAACCAAATCTAACAACAAAAATGATTCCACCTGATTGTTTTAAAGTCCATGTGCGTATTAACTGAAGGTCAAGATTTATATGCAACCAACATCCAAGTCCGACCCCTCTACAATGAATTCGGACAAGAAAGAAACACCAAATCAGCCCATACAAAATATAATCAATACCGACCCTTAGTACTCATTAGATCCATTCCACAACCAAGAGGCCCACCACAAAATCGAGATCCGGTCCATCCATATACTAACAACCCTAAGTTTGGGGTATAAAACTCTCACATAACTCACAATACCTAAAACAAGTAACCTAAAACACCAAATCGGAAAAACCACGCCTCCTCTTCCAAATCACACTCACCTTAACCTAATATCACACAAAATTATCCGTCTCTTCCTTTACACTTTCCTTGATCAAAACAATCATAGCAAAAATCCATCGTCCCTTTCCTTCTTAAGTTTAGCTCGCCACGGGGTTGGCTAGAAGCGATTCGTGACGACCACGGGGATGGCAAAGAGGGTCATGAGAAAGCTTGACATCACCCAAACGGTTCAAGGTAGGTATTGTTTTATTTTGATCGAGTCTAGAGTCTTAACGAATTAAAGAAAGGTGATTATAACAACGATGTTATCAATCATTCTTGAGTATTCGGATATTAAATCATTTATTTATTTTTCTTTTAATTGAACAAGAATCAAGAACACAACCCATAATGGTTTGTTTCTCTCATTAGTGTTTGAAAATTATCAACACCCTATTGATCAATGATGGATAATTATTTCGTGATTTAGACTCTAGATAGTCTTGATGAAACCTTTTAGTACCACGAAATTATTAAGCTGAGATTGATTTTTGTTTGAGTCGAGATTCAGTGATGATGTGGGCACGGTAAAAGAAAAATACTTGATGGTCGTGAGTTATTGTATCAAAACCGAATATGAGGTTTGGATGAAATCGTAATAGGTTTTGTTCATACTTCAGTTTACATTCGGATATTATTAGAAGTCGTGGATCAGTGATAGATGTTTGTGTGTTGTTTCTTTGAATTTCATGAAGCATTTGTAAACACACGAGATAGACAATATGAGATCCTTTTATTTTGTTTCTCGAAAAGGGTTATGAGTCAGGTAGGCGATGGAGGGTTGGAGTTGAGATTAGGATAGAGATGGTGTTGGTTTTGGATCCATTTTGAGTCAACCTTTTGGTATTATGATTGTGGTTCATGGTCAACAACTTGTTTTACATATTCCTTTGAACACAACTCGCATCTAGTATATTTCAATCCCTCAACTCGCTTCATGAACTCGCATCACAAACCTGCATCACTAACTCGCTTTTGACCCATACCAAGTCGCTTTTGAATTTCGTTAACTCAAAAGTCAACGAGACCAACTCGCTTTATAAACATTAGTACTCAACTCGCATCTGGTTTTCTGAGTCAACTCGCTCAATGTTCATTGTAGCTGGACAGCATGACAGCAACTCGCTTTGACATCATTAAGCAACTCGTTAAAGAGCAAGTGCAACACGCATCATTCCAACTCGCATTGTCCAAAAGACAACTCGCATTCAATAATGCAAGTCCACAACTCGCTTATAAGATCATCACAACTCGCATACAAGAAAGAACCAAACAAAACCCAGAAACATTGCATATGGTGACCCATTTTGACCACAAGAACTTGACTATGTATACTAGTTTTCTGACCACTTTACGCATCATGAAACTTATATAAAAGTTGACATGAATCTGAAATTTGACCACAAAAATATGACCAAGTAAACATAAGCAAACCAGCAGCAGACCACCAGGTTTATCAAACTATTATCAAAACAGATACAACAAAAAGATACAACTTTAAGATATGTAAGAAAAATCTGTTTGACCAAATGAAACTTAAAACCACCAATGTAGCATTTCATAAAGACGTTCGACCAACAAGACCATCATCAAAACATGTTAACACAAAAATACGAATCGAACTGAACAAACCGCATCAAGAAACCATGTAGATCATTAAAACAACACAACCTTGGCTCTAATACCAATTGTAGGATCGTGAATATTATGTTGTTTGATGATTCGGGTGGTCTAGGACAATGATTAAATAAGAAAGCCATTTGAGAGATGAAGAGAGTAGAGAGGAGGTTTCTTGAAAGAGAGTTGCTATGTAAAATGAAAGGTTTATTCAAGAAGCACACCCTTCCATGGATGGAAGGGGTATTTATACTACAAATTACACGACCTCTATCGGCTGTGGATCGGTATCTGATGGGTAAAGACCGTCCTTCCTCCACGGTGTTGCACTAAACTAATCTACGCTACAAATTAACTATTTAACTACTACATAATGTAAATAACTACAAATATACGAGCTAACATATGCTAGACTATAATTGGGGTGACCGACACTTTAACATGGAATTTTCAATTCCTAACATTTTTGTTAAGGAATAGCGTTAATAGCACCAAAATAACACAAAAGTGTGAACCTTGATAAACCAAAACGGCTAAACGGGTTACACGTAGAACTTCACCACGAACAAAAACAAGCTTAAAACTTAGATCCAGCGTAAAGGTTGAAACTTTTGCCAAAAACAAGTATTTTAACACCTTAAAAGCGTTGAAAGTACAAGAATCTTGGATTGAAAAGTGTAAAAACAAGTTTTAAGCGAACCAAAGTAGTATGTTATTCTCACGGCGTATGACCAAAACCTACTTCAAGAAATAACGATTCACCCAACTAGTAGGCGATTGATACCCTTTGTTAGGTCACTAGATTTACAACACAAGCTTAATAGAAAGAGATAGGCGATTGAACAATAACCAAACACACACACACACGTAAAGCTTAGACCGGTTATCGTAAGATGTGAGTGAAAGAAATATTGAACAACCAACCCTCAAGTGAGGGTTATACAAAATATTTATAGGAGGAAGCTAGGGGCAACACTCCTAGTTCCCTTCCTTTCCTTTATGGGCTTGGGCCTAAGCTCATGGGCCTTCTACATAAGCTTAAGGCTAATAACAAACATAAAGGCCATAATTAAGCTAACTATTACATGTAAATTACTAACACTTGATTTAGGTTTAGGAGTGATTCCATGAGTTCGATAATATTAGGATTGGATAGACCAAAGACGTATTATGAGCTGACTAATAAGGAGAAGAAGAGATACGATGCATACATCGGGGCTTCAAACATCATACTCTAGGGTTTACCTAAGGATATTTACAAGTTGATCAATCACAACACGAAGCTAAGGCGTGTATGGGACAATGTTAAGATGCTTCTCTTTGGTTCTAAATTGACTAAAGAAGGTGGAGTCTCGGATGTATGATGACTTTGAGAACTTTAAGATGAATCCAGGGAAAGCGTCCTTCGAATATCATGTAAGATTCCACAAGCTTGTGAATGATATGAGGAATATCAAAATGACAATGCCAAATATTGACTCAATTCAAAGTTTGTGAACAACATGAATCCCAAATGGCACAAATTTGTCCTTTGATCAAACTAAACAAAGGTTTAAGGAACACCAACTATGAACAATTGTATGCATATTTGCTCCAAAATGAGAAGCATGTTGTGTTTGAGCGGATGATCCTTGAAAAGTTCAACAACAATCTTCGAAATGCAAGCTCCTCAAAGCGATTTAGCGCATTCTACACTAATGTAGGAATAACCACCAAAGCATCTCAAGTCATACCAACTGGTAATGGTAATCGAAACTCATTCTAGATCCATGGTATAAGCCTCAGATTGAGACACATTCATGGAAAATCTAAGTCAATCAAGCTGTCTCTCATGGTTAGGCAAAATCGAACCTCACTCCACACACCAACAATAACCTCGAACAACATCCAATCCCCACAATCAAGCTATTGTTAGAGATGGAAAGGTAGTGGCAGAGTGTCCAAGGAAGCAGAATGAACAAGGAATGGGTGGAGCGGGTTATGGAAATCTTGGAGTTCGCGGAGGTTGTGGGCAATCAAAATCGAGGAAGGATCATGACTCAAGGTCAAGGGAAGCCAATCAAGTGTTACAATTGTGGTGGTGAAGGACATATTGCAAGGAACTAGACATCTCCAAAACGTCCACAAAATGCAGAGTACTTCAGGGACAAAATGTTGCTGGTGCAAGCTCAAGATAATGGAGCAATGTTGGATGAGGAAGTATTGCTATTTCTTGCTGAGGGAAATGCCAAAACTTATGATGCGGATGTGGATGAGTAGCCAGTGCAGGGAATAGGTCACAATCGTCCAAATGTGTTTCAAGTGGCAGTTTGTGATGCATATGACTCTGATGTTGATGATGAACCTACTACCCAGACCATCTTCATGGCTAGTATTTCTCCAATGGTCTCTCCAAAGGTCCGTCACCACAACAAGCAAGTCCCTTCAAGGAATCAATCATATCGGAGGTATTAAAACTATACGATGATGTTGATGTGCAAAGATACACGACAAGGTACAATCGGTGAAATTATTGAACCGGATATTGAAAATATGGGTAATAGCAATGTTCTCCCATATGATCAATATGTGAAACAAAATGAAAGTGAAATTGTACCAAATAATGCATCTTCTCGGTCAATGATGACTATATTTTTATGAATACACGCATGTGCCTCGATGATTCTATAACATCGAACTAAATGCCTATAAGGAACAAGTTGCTATATATGAACAACTTGCTAAGTTTGAATTAACTACCCGTGAGCGGGGAGATGGATAACGGATGCGTACAATTATCGAGAAAAAGTAATTTAGGAAGAAATGTTAAAACAAGAGTTGGATTCCTTACAAGAAAAGCTTAACAAAGCATTAAACAAAAACAAGAACTTCAAGAAAATTTGAAAGTACTTAAACAAGAATTCAATGCTAAGGAATCAAAACTTTTAAATGAATTTTCCAACCTAAAACTTTGAAGAACAAACTTGAAAATAAATTATGCGTACAAGGAACACCATTCGATTGCTTACATGATTACTAAGCATAGAGTTACGAGTGATAAGCATAGCGTTGTACTTGTAGATGAACCAAATCCTAAGGTGTGTATTAAAGCTAAAGCGACTCAAAAGGTAATCTATGATGGAAATGAGATTCTTAAGCCTAGAGCAGAAACCCACTTGTCTTTGAGTGCATCGAGGAAGATAGAAAATTAGAAGAAGTCTCTAGAAAAAAATGGATGATAAACTTAAGAATACCTTGTGCATAAAAGAAAATATCACCTTTAAAACACCAAATTATGCTAAGGAAAAGCTGGATTGCCTTTAATAAGTTTAGACCTCGAACCGGTGACCCCGAAAAAATGTTTTGGAAAAGGATGCGGACAAGCAAAAGGTCGATGATTTTATCGAAAAGAATCCTCTTGTAGGAAATTTCCTCCGACCATTGTGTATCCTCCAAATACACCAATGCATTTAGTGCCTAGAAATCTTCCACTAATAGCAAGACCTTAATCGGCCTTTATGTAGTTTACCAACTATTTGTTGATTTTGAGAAAAGCGTGTAAGAGAATCACACCCTTGGGCTAACTAAAGGGAAAGGGTTTTGAACAAACTAAAGAATGCTATTTAAGCGAGGTCATGCCTTTCTTTAAACAACTTAAAGAACAATTTAAGAGCGATTTAGGTGTAAAGTGAGTGGTGAAAAACACAATATCAGCGTATATCAAAACAATCGTGAAATTCGACAAATCAACCTTTTAGGAAAAGGGTTAGCGTGCCAAAACTCACGTATGTGATAAAAGTGATACCGGAAGTTATTTCCCGGTGCGTGTCCCAACGAGGTGTGAAATTGACGGTGTCGATGAGTTTCGTGATTTATAACTTGAATTGGTTTAACAAATTTGGAATTTGATATCGTTATTCTACAAATTAAAGAGCGGAATGAAAATAAAATACGTAAAACAAAGTAAACTCTAAATAAACTACTACTAATCCTAAGAAACAATAAAGCGACGCTAAACTACATCCTAGAGTGCTAAAATGCAAAAAGCTAAAAGCGGCAACCACCGAGCCAAAAACGTAAAACTTTTGAAATTTAAGGCTCTGGTGTGATATCAATTTTCCTCGTTCTAATTGACTAAAAATAATTTTAGAAAAAGCAGAATTTTTAGACTCTTATTTTATTTATTACAATTAAAAACGATTTTACACTAATTAAATAATTAAAATACTAAACTATTTAAGAAAAATCTAAAAATTCACGAAAATACTTTGAACAATGATGAATCTAAGAAAATTAAAACAAGTAATGGTTGCTTTGGAAAATAAGCTCAAAATAAGCTAAGGAGCTTATGCCTAAAGCTAACTACCCTTAAGTATTAGATTTTGCAAACTTAAACCAAGACAAGACCCAAGAGGCGTGGCATTACAGTACACACTAACACTCTCATAAGGAGAGGTCTCGGGTTCGACCCTGCCTCTCCTTTTTGCAACTTTATTTTTTGAAAATTTCTCTTTTGGAATCAAAGCTAGGATCAAAATAAGAAAATTTTATAAAAACTTTACTTTTGAAAAACTACCAATAAGCTGTTGGGGCAGCTTATCAGCTGCTGATCTGGACGGTCACCAAACAAACAATCCTTATTCAACTGATCCACAACTAAAAGTAAGCAAAAAGCAATTTGAAAATTGAACTTCAGCGAAAGGTAGAAACCAATAAGCTACGATGTGCAAAGATGAACTACAATTAAGCAAATACAAATAGGAAAACAGTTGGCATATAAGCTATACTAAGGGGAGCCTTAAGCTACGAAAAAATGAGTAAATAAGCAATTGAAGAGCATAAAATGAGCACCTAATGAGCACTAAAGCTACCAATCCTAATCTAAGCATCTAAGATCATTAAAGGGAACTGAAATAAGCAATTGCTAAACACCTAAAAGCAAAAAAAAGAAAAAGAAAAAGAAAAAGAGGGTGTTGAGTTGCTGTTGCTGTAACAGTACCAAAAACAGCCTACGGGTGGGTTTTGAAGCTTATAAATAAGCTACTTAGAGACCTCTAAAAAGGGAAAATAAGCTGGAAATCTAATCCTACACTCTTGAGAATCTAGAAAAGCAAAAGTAGGGCAAAGGGGGTCCGCAGCGACTTATAAATAAAACATCAAGGTGACTTTATGGGTCAGCAAAGGGAAGCGGTGGGTGCAGTTTGAAAAAGAAGAAAAAGGGTGCAAGGGAACATTCAAAGGCATAAAGAAGCATACACATAAGCTCTAAAGACCAAAATAAGCAAAGAGAGTTATCCTAGCATGACTAACTACTTGTGCTATCAAGATCAAAAGCTAAGACTAACTTTAACTAACTTAAAATGAAGACTAAAAGGGATGCTTCAAACATCAAGAGGAGCTTGTGATGATTCATAAGGCAATAATAACAAGAACTACTCTAAAGCCAATAACTCACTTACAACAACTTGAAAGGACTTGTTAAATCAAATAACAAAAACATAGTTAAGAACCAATACGGGTCAAAATGGTTTGTCGACCAGAATCAAAACATTCCAACTTGACCTTTTAAAGAACAAGCGATTTTGAGCTGTGAACTTCTTGAGACTGTCAAAACTTAAGAGCTAACTTTATATCCTTACCAAAAACTCAAATTAGCTTAAACACACTTTTCAATCAGAAGAGAAGCAAAAACTCAAGATAAGCAGAAAAATAAAGAACGTAAATAAGATTGCATAAACTTTGGAAATGGAATACAAGCAGACTGATTTTAAATTAAAAATTACACTTAAAAGTAAATGACAACTAAAATAAAGGAGGACTAGAAAACTCAGATTCTAGACAAAGTTTTCGAATTCCCTAAACTACTATTTATACTAAACTTCAAAAGTGTCTTACGGTCTTTGCTTTTTCTTCATAACTTGTGCTACATGCTTGTTATGTGAGACAAACAACCCAAAACCAAGCTGTGTGCTTTCTTGAATTGATCCCAACTATTGAGCGATTAGGTATACTCTTGGAGTCAATCGAGCCGTTTGGAGGCTTTTTCCTTTGGATTGCCAAGGTGGCTTGGCATCTTGTGACTTTCTTGGGGAAGGAGGTAGTGGGATTGGGAAGTGGGAGGAGATTCGACAGGAGGAGGAGGGAAAGTTTGGCGGGCAAAAGGTTTTTCCGGTTTTGATGTTTTGTGTTTTACGTATTACGGTTTTGTGATAAGAGGAAAGGAAGGGTCATAGGAAAGGGGGTTCATGGGGTTGAAAGGGTTCAATGGGTGAAAAGGTTTGTGTTGTATTATTATGTTTCGGGGAAGGTTTTAATACAGTTTTCTCAAACCCACTCCAAAAATGTGTCCGGTCCTCAATTGATCAACAATCGTGAAAATCACATCCAAGCACCGGCTTCAAAGACTTTTCCGATTTATTTCGACTTTGCCGTTTTCGCTCTGTTTTCAATCCTTTTGTACCGCAAGACATAAAACACACTCGAGGATATTTTAATATATTTTGATCGTATTTGGGTGTTTTGTTCATTTTTGTGGTCTTAGGCGGGTAAAATGATGAGTGAATAAGCACTCATCAAAATCCCCACACTAGGCAATTGCTAGTCCTAGCAATCTTTTGAGAAAACATAATGGATTTGAATCTCTTTACCAAAAGCCATTATACGGAGTAGCCAAATGTTTCGGTTCAAGTAAGAACTATGGTACAACGATAACCATATGATTTTGAGCAAACCACCGACTTTCAACGGTTTTGATTTGTCTTTACGAAGCCGTTTGCTTACGGACTAGCCAACTCTTAGATAAAATATCTTTGGTGAGTCGATTACCAATTATGGTTTTCAAGCGCCTTTACCACAAGCCATAAACTTGCGGGCTAGCCAACTCTTCACTAATTAAAGATATGGTGGTGAACACCATACAATTTTGGGAAAATTGCAAGCCGTCAGCGGTTTGAGATATCTTTACCAAGAGCCGTTTGCTCGGGATTAGCCAATCCTTTTGTTTATTAGACATGGCGGATGATAACCATAAAAAATTTGGCCAAAAATGGGGAATTGGGTGGTATAATTACATGATAAAATTCGCGAGAATTCCCCCACACTAGAAATGAATATTGCCCTCAATATTCAAAGTACCAGCGGTTATGCGGCGAAACGTAAAAGGAAATACTACGGCCATTATTTGAATTTTTTTTTTTTTTTTTGAAAACTTTATATACAACAATGGGGAAACTCCCCACACTGGTGGTACACACGGTGAAAACCCATGTTATACTCTTGTTTTTGTTAACCAGTCGTTAGCTTGACTCGACCCCAATTATTTGTCCTTGGGGAAGCAAGTGGAAGAAAATCTCCATCGGACTTTCATTCAAATGGTTTGGATCGATATTGAATGTGTTGAAAGTTCCACTCCGATGAGATACAACCGGATCAAGAGAAAGAGAAATGTCGGGTCAAAGATGATATCTTCACTCCGTAGGAGTTAAGACATGGAGAAGAAATGGGAGGAGAAGGCAAAGTGACAATGAGTTGATCAAAGGTGGGATGGGTGGGTAAAAGATTAGATTGAGGAACATTAAGCGAATGTTCGAAATCCTATCCCCACCGTAGCAATGAAGACATCTGTATCGGGCTTAGAAGAGGTTCCATCATCCGGCGGTTTAGCAGGCGGACGAGTGGATGATGGACCTAAGCCATAATCGTCACTCTGAAAACCCGAAGGTTTCAAGTCATCCGAAGAAAGAAAGTCGACCTCCTCAATACGAGTATCACTTGACGAATTATCAGAAGACCAATTGTAAAGAAGATTTTCCAATTCGGTAAGGTCGGCTTCAAAGTCGAAGTGCACATCACCATCTCCGGTGGAGAATGATCAGCGAGGCGAGTTCATCGGCGAACTCCTCGAGAAGGTCTAACGTCAGTGGGATTGCCACTATTTTATCTTCGGGTAAAGAAGGAGATGTAAAAGCGAGGTACAAGTCACTATCCTCATTACGAATGTCAAAGATGGGATTATCCGAAACTAGAGTGAATTCGAATCAAAGTCAAACAGAGGATTAGTGAGCGCCATAGCAAAAGGTTTCTCGGACACAGCGAGAATATCTTCATCATCCGTTTCAAAATCGGTGTCTATATCTAGATCATCGGGATCAACATCTCACTTCTTCCAAGTCGACGAGCTCGGAAGGTATCTCCTCAACATACTCGATGTCTCCATGCGATAAAGAATCATCAAGCGACGTATAATCATTTTCGGACTCGGAGGTCATCTCAACGAAACTTTTGGGGTGGGAGAAGAATCATCATTGAGAGGCTCGTCACATAACCTCGGACTCACTTGGGGTTGGGACAAGGTTCTCGGCACAAGGCAGTTCCGTTTACGGAATAGTGTCAAGATGCTCGTCCCCATTAAAAAGGTTATCCGAAGGTTCTATGGTAGGTAGGCAATATGAGGCGGAGAGTGGACATGTGCGGTACTTTGTGGGCTTGAGATATGCACCTTGTCCTTTGTCATCTCCCAATCCTCCTCATCCTCGTCATCGAGGCGGCAAGCCTCGTTAAATAGGAGGCATTGTTGAGCATCTTCGTTCAATAGGAGAAGCTTTTGAGTTTGCTCGCTCATCGACCAAAAATCTTTCGTTCTGACGACTTTTTCCTCGGAAAGTTCCTCAAGAATCATATGAGGAATGGATCAATGACGGGAAGTTGTGGGGTTGGAAATTGTCAAAACAAGGAGTGTTATAACAAGGGTCGGGCCCATAGTTTTGATTCCATGAACATTGATAATCAAAATGAGGGCCCCACAATTATCACAATGAGGGTATTGGGAGAGAAACTTTGAAACGATGAATCACCGAAATGATGATAGTACTGTTGTGGTTCGTATGAATTTTGTGGAGGGTAGTTGAAATCGTTTTGAGGTAATTGAAAGAGTTCGGGTTAGAATCATAAGTGAATGAATTCTCGGCACAAATCGAACAACATCCATTGACAAGATAGTTTCCACACCACTCGCGCATACATTTGTAACAACGAAAACCTTGTGGTAACAAGTCTCCACAACCGTAGCAATTCTCTTGATCGAACAAAGATATATCGGTGCGGGGTAGGAATCGAGGGCTCAACAACATCACAAATGTTAGGTAAGCGGTATTTCGAAGTTGAAATTTGACGAAATTCATTTAAGCAATTTTGAACAATGTTCATGAAATCGTCCGAAAAAGGTTTTGAAGATTCGGAGGTGGGACAAGTGGTGTGCTCTTAGAGCTAGAAATTTCCACCACTTCCATTTTGGTCTCGGTTCTTGCTCTTTTCTCTTAACCTTAACAGTAAATCATGATGATTTGGATTAAATCTAGACGGTTTAGGCTCGAAACAATAGAACAAATCTCGGGTTGTGGCGGGTGGTCGAAAAACTTGGAGAATCATCGAGAGTTTTTATCGGATAATTCGCACCAATAGCAATATTTGCTTGCACCACCCTACCACATCGCTTACATACACATTCATGATTGAGACAATAAACTTGATCCTCTTCCATACGTCCTTTGCAATGAAAACAACGACGATAATCGATCGCCGCCATGAGAATTAAACATGTAGAGGGTTAAAGAAATAGAATTGAGTGATCGAGAGGATACGAAGGATAGAATTAAACGGCAAAAGAGGATAAGAGAAATAGAATCAACGAATTATCAACGTATACCAAAATATCCGTAAAACTCGACAAATCAACCTTTTAGGAAAAAGGTTAACTCATCAAGAGCCTTCAAAAGGGAATGGACATAAAGATTAAAGAAATGAAAAGAAGTTTAATGATATGGAATTAGAGGTCGGTATGTGTGAATGTGAGCATAAGAGTAAGGAAATTGAGATAAAGAATCGCACATCATTAATGATAATTTGATCTCTCAATGTGTTGCTCAAGATGTCTTCTACTTTGTTACAAATTATTCTATTTCTGCGTCTTAATTTCATGAATTAAGCTGTTGCATTGAAAGTTTCCCATGATCATGTCATTGAGCTTGAAACCACAAATTCAAAATTGCATGATAAAGTAGAACATGATGATCATGATAATTTGGTAAAACATTATTCTAAAGCGGAAGTTGAACATTTTAATTTGCAACTAAAATATCAACATCTCAAAGAAAATGTTAAAACCTCAAATATCAAGACATCCTCGGATGTTCACGAGTTTGATCTGATTTTGAAATAAACAAAGCGTGACGACGATTCGAGCTCACTATAACACGATCGAAGGTTGAAAACCCAAATTTCACAATTAAAGGGTGAAAAGAACAATGTGAATGGCTCCCAAATGCCTCCTCCTTTAGATTCTCAGTATTCTCAAAACTTTCATCTTCAAAACATCATTAATGTATTACAACAAGAAAATGAGAGTTTTCTAGAAGAAAATGAAAAGTTTAAAAGACACTTTAAAGAGTTATATGATTCAATGAAAGTCACTCGTGACAAGAACAATGAAAAAATAACTTATTTACAAAAGGAAATTGAGAATCTGAAGAGTCACTAAAAGGAAAATGCCACTTATGCGTAATGAGAATATTGCATCAAAGGCATCTGCGGACTCTAAGTATGATGTGGTTGTAAAATATATTCCTCCTCACCTTAGAAATAACGAACTTGTGTTTCAAGAATATTTTCATACCTTAAGGATAGTCTAGAATGTCTCCAGGTGAGATTGTCGAAGAGGATAGCATAAATAAACCACTTGATAGTGAAGTTAGGTATGCATGCTTATATGCCAAACGATCTCGGGAACTTTTAGAATGTTTAATAGCAACATGCCCTAAATCCTTTTGTAAGAAAGATAAAGTCGTTATACCTTGCTCTATGCCTAGTGTTAAGCATGCAACCCATGATATGCCATGTTACGTGATGAAAGTCAAGCATGTGAACTTTGATGTGCTGCAAGTACTTGGATCCAGCACTTCTAGATCAAGAATGCATAAAGTAGTAAAACCAACTAATGTTCCCATCATTCCCCTACAAGAGTGTCGGTGACACTAAGGCAAGCGGGTCAAAGCCTCCGGGCAATACAAAGTGTAAGATATAGGATTTCACAAACACACTAAACCATAATCATGTGGGCGTTCAAGTATGTTTAGAGAGAAAGTCCTAGAAAGAGAAAGGGAAGAGAGTTGGGAACTATGTGAAACAAAGAAAATGGTATTGAGCTCCAACCCTCTACCTTGGGAGGTAGAGGGTATTTATAGTTTCTTACAAATAAACGCCACCTACGGTGTGGATCGGGGCATACGGTGGGTAAAGACCCGTCCGTCCTCCACGGTGTTACAAGAAAAACAACTTAATAATATAACTAGACTATGACTCACGAGCTTTCTAACGATACATATACTTGAGGTGACCGACTCTTTAACGATTGAATTTTCTAATTCCTAATAATCTCCCCAAGGAGGTCACCTCAATTTACAATGAATACAAAGCAGATATTACATTAGATTGCTCGAGATTCTTGATTAAGTCCTTTGCTCGATGGCTCGTAGTCTTTGATTCTTCATGTTTTGCATGTTTGGATAATTCGAGTGGAGGTCTTTAAGCGATCCACGTGATGATGAGCTTTGAGCCAACATTGAGATCATCGGTGACATAAATCTTTGACTCTTCCATTGTGGTGTTGGTATTATGTGATGTTGTGACTTTTAGACCGGCATGCTCACTACGGATCATGATGTATTCTCATCGAGTAGCGGAGCTTTTATTGATTCATGATATTGGCGCAGCGTAGCGAAGCATGGAGTGAAAATATCGAGTCGTTGATGCACTAATCATGATTTCTTCGAGATGAATGTGTTGAGTGATCATGCGGCAATGGATTGATCGCTTCAATCGATCATTACCAAGCGTCGGTGTACATGCATACAATGATTAGCAATAAAGTGCGAAAGTGTCTTTGACCACTTTCGTTGAATTGAGTACACGCCCACGGTTCCCGTTGATCGATACATGTCTTTTGTGATCGAGGTTTAATTCGAAGAATTTCCTTGACGGGGTTTCGCGGTTGCTCTAGTGTTCTCAAACCGAACGTCTCAAAGAAGACAACACGGAGTGAGTGAACTAGCGAATTGAGATTCACTAATTGATAAAAAGATTTGAAAAACAATCGTGTATTGCTTAATAGAAATTGTTTTTGCAATACAACGAAGGTTTTAATGAAGATCAATTATCAATCATAAACACCTTTTGATTTGGAAAATTCATTACGGTCGATGTGCTAAAGGAAAAGAGTTTTTAAGCACGTGACCGGTTTTCAAAGGTATCCGTCAATCCATAACACGAACCGAGATTGAAGCAAAAGATTGAATCGCCCATTGTTTACATTCGGTTGTCACATGGTTGATATATTGAATAGATCTCACATGCCACCTACCGGGAGCTTGTTTGATGTTGGCTCTAGAAGGCTTTCCATCTTCATTGTGAATATGTTTACATATCACTCGGATGTTCCGCAATACCACAAGGATAATGCGTGGGACTCAAGATATAATCTCTCTTTCCACATTGTGTGAAGCAGAGAGTCTTCATAGAAAGTGTCCTAATGAGATTTATTGATGATCTCGTGGCTCTAGACTCAATTTGTGCATATTTGGTTCCTATTTCGGAGACTAGGAGAGGGTCTCCTTCTTCAATATCAACAATCTCTAAGAGAGTCGATAGATAATGTCGGTTCCCGTGAGAGTGAAACAAGTCCTTTTAAGAGGAACTTGAGTGGCTTGGGAAGTTGTAGTGCGGTGCGTCCTTGGGTCCATGGCGTCTTGTCTTCAATACCGGTGTTACCTTGGTAACCACCGATGGCGTATGAATTGAACCCGATTTACGCCCTAAGGTTGAATAAATAGAGGGCTATTTCTTTTCACCCTTTTCACATTCAATTCTTTTCATTCTTGAACCCCCGGTGCTTACCGAGACTTCATTACTAGAACCTTGTTGGGTTTATTCGATACTAGCTCGGTCTCGATCCGCTCTTCCCATAACTCACTTTTCTCCTTTTTTCATCATACCTAAGGACTCTAAACTATCTAGTAGGTTGTCCCTGGTAGATCCCTCCGTTACAGCGGATCATGGGAACAAATACCTAACCTTATCATCCTTATATCACCATACATAAAATAAAGTTGGTGGGTCTATTTGGTATTGTTCATCCGCCATTGGAACCAATTGAAAACCATTTGAAAATCAATCCGGATACTTGTGATATATTATCAAAGCATTTTGTACTGAATTGTTTTGATAATTTTAGAAAAGAGCTCCCCTCAACATGTGCTTCATGTATTTGAAATCTTTGGCACACGGAGGTGAGAGGAAGAATTAACTTCTTTGATTTCTAGTATCTAACATATATCAACATCACTTCCCAAATCAAATTAAGTAGAAAAGCATTTTGGGAAGGATGAGGTTTTCAAAATTTTGCTCCCCTCAATATGTGCCTCGAGGTTTGAAAGAGTTTGCACATACTAGAGGAAAAAAGCGCACATTGAACTAAAATGATCACGTTTGGATCTTTGTGGTTTAAGATAGATGCTCCCCTCAACATGTGCATGGAAAATTTGAAATCGTTTGGCACATGTGGGAATGAGAGCTTGTACATCCTTATAAAACCATTTACCGAGTCATCGGTTTAATCCAATTTAAATCACCAATTCTCCCCGATCACAATTATCAAATCATTTATGATTTGTGATCTCTAGATTTAAATTGATTTTGAAAGCTTTTAAGGAGAATTGTGACTTGATTATGAAAGCGTTTTAGCGATAAGGATCGGATTTTGAGACTTTAAACTCCATTGATTAAACATGCATGATTGTCTTTTGAAAACATAATATTAGTAAAGGTTTTGAATCAATCTGTATAAAACATTATTCCTTTTGATTTTGAACAATAAACCTTGCTCATTTACGTGCCAATTGTTTGAAAAATGACCTTTTAATTCGAATAAAATCATTCTCCCCTCAATCAATGACACAAGTTGTTGATTGAGAGATAGAGATTTTGATGATTAAAAGCACAAATGATCTACATGAGTAATAAAGTACGAGGTATTTTTCAAAGCAATTTAGTTTTCATTAGATGGCAAATATTTTCGGAAGAATCATTAGACGGAAAAATATTTGGAAGGATAACATTTGTCTTTTAGATGACAAACCTTTGTTTTAAGAATCGAGCATGAGATTTGAAAAATGAGATAAAGCATGGCTCGTTCTTTACTTTTAAAAGCGGGTTCTTGCTGAAATGACAATAAACCACCATTTTTCCCTTGGCTTTTTTTTTTTTTTACAAAACTATGTGCATTCGAAGAACATCTAAAAACCGTGACATTCTTTGAATGTCAACACAAAGTTCGTAGATGATATCGAATAAGTAAAAACATGACAAAATAACAATATTTTTGGAATTTTTCAAGATTTTATAATTTTTATGGTTTTTTGAAGATTTTATATTTTTATATTTTCTTTTTGAGGATTTTTCAAGTTTTGTATTTTGATTTTTGGAAAAATATATACGAGGAGATAGATGAATAAAGACCTTTACTCCTCGTCATCCTCTTGAAGGCGCTTGAGTGTTTCGGTTGTAAACTATTTAGACCAAGGCGTGGAAGGATAAACTCAAAGCGTTCTCTAGGAAGAGCTTTGGTGAAGATGTACGCTGGTGGTATTCGGTCCTCACAAAATAGAGTTCCACTACACCATTTTCCACTTGCTCCCGATGAAATGATGTCGAATGTCGATGTGTTTTGCTCTTGAGTGTTGAGCGTTGTTGCATGAGAGCAATAGCACTTTTATTATCACAATACAAAGGATTTTGTTGAATTCAAAGCCACGGTCGGATAATTGGGATCTCATCCATAGGATTTGAGCACAACAAGATGACATGGCTATGTATTCAACCTCTGTAGAGGAAATAGAAGTACTCATTTGCTTCTTTGAAGACCGACTCACAAGCTTATCACCCAAAACCGAGCACCTCGGGCGTGCTTGACGAGTATCTTGACATCTGCATGATCGGCATCTGCATAGGTCGTTAGTGACATACCGGTGTCCTTGGTACCAAAGTCCCATATTGATGGTTCCTTGGAATACCGAAGACCCGTTTAACCGCTTCAAGGTGCTTTTAGTAGGCTTAGCACGGTATCTAGCACACATGCAAGCAATGAACAAGATGTACGGTCTACTAGGCTGTGAGGTACATCGAGGATCCAATCATACTACGATGTTTCGTTTGGTCTACCATGATCCACGAGTGGTCCTCATCTAGTTTAGTACGTTCAATCATGGGAGTGTCAACAGTGGTCACTAGAATCAAATCCAAATTTCTTTAAAATCTCATTTGCATATTTAGATTGATTTATAAAAATGCCTCAGGGACTTTGTGAAATTTGTAATCCCAAGAAAAATGACATTTGTCCCATCATTGACATTTGAAATTTAGAACCCATTTCATTTGAAAATGGTCACACTCATTGGGGCCATTCGAGGCAAAGATGATATCATCAACATAAATTTGAGCGTGAATTAAATGTTTTCGACTTTACGGTGAACAATGTAGGATCAATGCTCCTTTCTTTGAATCCAGTAGATAGAAGAAACTTTGATAGCGTATCATACCATGCTCAGGAGCTTGCTTCAAACCATAAAGGGCCTTTTCAAGCGATAAACATGAGTAGGATGCTGGATTTACAAAACCCTCCGGTGGTGACATAAACCACTTCTTTCGGATCTCCATTAAGAAAGGTTGTTTTCACATCCATCGATGGACAACCATGTTCTTGCTAGCGACATTAGCCAAGAAGATTATGATAGCCTTGATACGAGCAAGCTGGAGCAAAGATTCCTCAAAGTCTATACCCTCCTCTTGATGGTATCCTTTGCAACTAATCTAGCCTTATTTTTGAACATCTCCATGCTCATCAAGCTTCACTTTGAAGATCCACTTAAGAGCAATGATCATAGCCTGATCTGGAGAAGGTACTAATTACCATACATCTAATCGATCAAACTCATGAATTTCTTCTTGCATGGCATTGAACCGACTATCTTCATTCATAGCGGTTTAACGTCTTTAGGTTCGATCTTAGAGAGTACGGAGTTAAAGAAGCACCATAAGGCATCGGTTGCAAGTTGTTTCCTTGTGGATCTTTGGACGAGAGGTTTCCAATGATGTTGTCAGTGGATGATCATGTGTCCATTTTCCGAGGTGTTCATGTGGTAGTTGTTGTGGGCCGAAGTAGCGAGTCGGTAGGCGATAGGACTACTAAGGTTTTAAAGGTACCATTGTTTTGAGGGTCGTTTAAGTCCTTATTTGATCACTTTTGTATCCGTTATTGCTTAATATCGTTCCTTTTCACTTTTAGGTCTCTTGAAGGCAAAATGTTGGAATGGCACTTATTTGGACGAAAAGCGCGAATATATGAAGAAAATGGCCAAAGTCAAAATCGAGACACTCACGATTCTTTGAAATTAGAAGCGCGGCGTCGGTGCTAATGCGGCGCCGTCCCAAGATTTTGTGACGGTTCGAACTCAAAACTCGTATTTTCAAGTGGCGGCGTCTAGTTGTAAAAGAGTAGGCCGTCGCTACTCGGGCGGCCTAGATGCAATCGAGACGACGTCGAAGGCGAAGAGGACGGCGTCACGGACATAAGGTGGCGCCGTCGCAAGGTTAACGTGGCCAAGGCGAAACCCTAATAGCGGCGACACGGCGGCGTCACGAAACATAAGGTGGCGCCGTCGCATATGTAATCTTATATATAGAATCCGAATTTTTCGGTCTTTTGTGGAGAGTCTTTTGGGTGAAAACCTAAAACCGAACCTAAGGTGTCTTGTACAGTATTTTAGGGTTTTAAACCCTATCTTACATCAAGATAAGTCTTTACTTCATTAATTCAATTATGTCTTTGATTATTTGTGTGTATGCTTGCATGTTCTCCATGTCCGGCTAATTTATTTGTGTGTTTGCTTAGGAAGTATGAAACTTAATTATTGAATATTGATTGGTTGTTTCTTATCTTAGTTGATTAATGATCTAGTAATGCGATAGGTCATTCGTTGTGTATAATGCTTGATTCATCTTTGTGAACCTTAGAATATAATTACACGAGTAGTTGTAGGCTAAACCATCCAAAGAGCGCCTTAGAGTAGGAGTTTATCATCCTAGTGGGTTTGTAGGCGAGACCCTTTGGTAAGTTCAAAGAGTTAGGGAGAAGCGCATACCTACAACTTTAGACACACAACGCAATTAAGAATAAGGCGTGACAACTCAACCATCAATAGGAGATAATTAAGGAGTAATACAACCTAAGTAAACACATCTTTAAACTATCATACGAGCACACATTAATTAGACATAGACTCCCACAACCTTAGTTTAGATAATTAGATAATAGTAGAGTAATCGGTGAAATACCAACCCCCAAATCCAATACCGAGATTCGTACCTTTCCATTTCATAAAATATAAAAGATAAAAATAATCTTCCTCAACCTTAACCTTAGCGTAGTAACTCCTTACTAGCATTCCTATTCCCAGAGAGCGATATCAATACCGTGGCTTACCCTAATTACTACACTACAACGATTAGGTTCACTTTGCCTAGGGTGTTATAAAACTTGCTCGAAGAAAGGAAGTTTCCTTGACCCCGAGCGCGTGTGGCGTTATCAAGTTTTGGCGCATTGCTGCGGAATAGAATAGCTAGTTAGTAGTCCACCTCGTTTAGGTTCTTTGCTTGATTCCTATCAAGTAAATTTTTCTCATTTTTAGCTTTCTCTTAGTCTATCCCCTTCTTCGTGACCTTTGTTCGTAACCCCATCACTTTTCATCATGGAAGGTGATAACCCACTACCATTCATCAACCTACCACCAAATGACCCGCCAAGAGCCCGTACTCTTGGTGAATACTCAAGACCAAGCCACCTAGGCTATAGGAACACCATTGAGCTTCCGACCAAGCCCAAACTACGGCCTGCGATCCGACACCATCCGGTTGGTGCAAAGCGGATGTGCATTCCATGGACTTCGTTAGAAGATCCAAATCGACATCGAGGATTTCCTCAAAATTGTCGATTCCATCGACCTTGATGCTACTACTCGGGAGACCACGCGCTGCGTCTCTTCCAATTCTCTACGGGACCAAGCTAGTAATTGGCTTGAGCGACTTCCCATGGCTCCATCTCAAGTTGGGATGATCTTACCTCTCGCTTCCTTGCTCAATTTTTCCCACGGGAGAACCACTAAGCTTAGGAATGACATCTTGATGTTCCAACAACGTCAAGGTGAATCTCTCTGAAGCATGGACCCGATTCAAGGACTTACTTCATAAAGTCCCTCATCACGGCATTGATCTTTGGCTCCAAGTCCAAATCTTTTATGATCATGTCAACTTCCCACTAAGCGATCCATTGACCAAGCGGCGGTGGAAAACTTAGTGATCTCACCGAGAAGAATCATGGGAAATAATAGAGGACCTCGCCCTCTATGACAACGAAAGTTGGGATGACCCCGTGAGCTGCCCTAAACCGTTAAGGCAATCTCCTTGCCTCCTTCCGACCGTGGGATGATCGAACTTGAAGATCAAGTTAAATTCCTCATGAGTTCCTACGAAAATCCTAAGTCTTCACACCATGTGAACAAAGTTTCTTCCTCGTGCGAGCCGTTTGTGATCCTCATAACACGCGCGCTAGCACCGATCCCGAACACGCTTACGTTGACTACGCATCCTCGCGTATTAATGGAGCGGGAGGAAGATTCCTACAACACCGGACCTAGGAATTTCAATGAAACCCGTGAAGCATGGAAAAACAAGCCCGACTTCTACAGGGGACAAACCAAAGAATTCACCTCTAATGATTTCTCATGGCCCCCACCTAACGGTCCTAACCAACAAAACATCGAAGGGATGTTGCAAAACCTAGTTGCATCCCAAGAAACCCAAATGGCTAAGCTCTCGGACCGCTTTAACCATCAACAAGCCGAGATGGATAGGAAAATAGACAACCTTTTGAAAGCCATAACTAATAGTGATAAGAAGGTTAGTGCTATCTCAACTCCGAGCCTTGGTATAGAGATTAAGGATCCAAGCAAGCTAACTAAGCATGTCCAATTCGTCAATACCATCGCCTTAGTTGAACCTAATGAAACAAATGACGAAGAGGACTATACACTTGTGGATGATGAAACACCCGAGGAAGTAGATGAAGTAGACATTGACTATTTCAACAAATTTCCTACGGAAGAAGAACTATCTCGCCACCCTCACTTAGTGCGTGACCTCCGTCACATGTATGTTAGGAAAAGTCCTCGAATCAAGTTTGGGAACCCTTGGAATCTTAACATACCATGTGTCATAGGACACCTTTTTGTGGCAAAAGCCTACATTGATCGCAAAGCCCCAATCAACATAATGACTAGCACCTATTACAATTGGATATTGAAGAAGCCTATTCCAACTAGGCAAGACCCCAATGATCCTAATGTTAGTTGCAATTTTCTAGGAAGAATTAAGGGATTGCCCGTTTATGTAGGTAGTTTCACGTTTCCTACGGACTTCATAATTGTGGATGATATTAGCACGGCCATAGACCCTAGCTTATCCCATGTTATTCTAGGAAAACCTTTCATAGAAAGCACGGGATGACCTATGACCCTCGTTAGGAGTAGTGCGATTCAAGAATGAGACCGATGACATAGCTTACCAAATGCCGTTTAAGATTGAGAAGTTTTCATCACTCTCTAATGATGAAAAGGAACTTAAAGCTGTCGGTCTATTATAGGAATGATGAGGATAGGGAAAAGGTGTTGATTATGTTATGGCTAAGATTTTCGGATTCTATAAGGATTGCTTGAGCCTAGGACCGGAATATAGGACCGATTGGGAGAGGATGAACTCTTAGAGAAGTGCATTTTAGGGCACTTCTACAACATGGAATCCCCATTAGAGACCGTCAAGAGGCGGTAATGAGAAAGCGTGGGAGCACGACTATGAGTCTAGCTACAAGACTCTTAAATAAAGAAAAGCGCTTCGTGGGAGGCAACCCATGCTTAATTGTTTGCTTGTTAGTGTCATATATCTTTTATTAATTGTTTATCCTCATGTTTAAATTTGTAAAATGCTTTATTTTGTTTTAACCTCGTCTTAATTGCATATAAAGGTATTTTACATAAGGGATAAGTGTAGGGAGGATTACACGTTTTCAAAAAAAGCGTAAACATGAGAATAACAATTAACTAAAAGATATTTATGTTTGTTTGTTCGAGTCAAATGCTTGTATCGAGTCATAATGGATGTTTTGCGAAATTTTTCCGATTCTAAAGATGTAAATTTTCGAATTTTTCTAGAAAATCGAGACCGGTTTTGTCGGGATAACTTTGGCGTCGAGATTGCAACTGACGGCGTCGGGAAGGAGTAAAACATCGATTACTTTTTCTCGTTTTTCGAGCTACTTATAAATTTTGGAATTTTCGGTCTTAATTTTCTTAGAAATTCAGTAAACATCCATTCCACAAGCATTATATCCTAGTTTAAATCGAGTCTTATATATATTATTACCGCCGATTTCTGCGAAGGTTTCGTTTGTTTTCTTCAAGTGTGCGGGTTTAGTTTGTCAAGAAGAAGTTACATAAGATTGGAAGGAGCTTTTCACGCAATAATTCTTCTTGGAAAGAATTTAACCACCACTTTACGGATCTACCGAGCTAATCGGGGAGTATTAGTTTCTTTCGTTTTAATTACCTTCTTTTATCATAACTTTGATACTTTCGGGAACATTGGGGACAATGTTCGGTTTAAGTGTAGGGAGGGAAAATAAAGCAGGAACTTTGAAACTATGCTTATCCTTGACTATTTGCTTTGTCCAATTGTGATTGTGTAATAAACCATGAGAAAATGTCGGTTAGGGTAATTTTGGCACCAAATTTAAAATTTTTATGACATATAGGAGTGGGCCATTAGTCTTAACAAAAGCGTCTCATGGATAGGAAGTTGCATGACTAGCACAAAACCCTTTACCACCCAAATTCCACCAAAATGTGAGGATCGCCCTTAGATTAGTAGGAATTAAAGCATTCATCTTCAATGCTTAGAGTGTGAACCGGTAGTATATTAGATTCTAGAACTTGTTTTGTGATGCATTCCGAGATCGCAAGTGAGGCTACACTTGTGTAGTTAGGAATAACTAAATGATAAGAGGCATTAGGATAACCCTTGTTTGATACCGTAATATAATTACTTCTTCCACATCGGTTGAGTAATTCCCCACACCTTTGCGTTGTACTCATCTTTAGTACACGATACCCTAGTTAACCCTCGAGCCTATCCTTTTCGCGGTTCTCGTGATGTTTCGGTTTTCGGAATATCAATGAAGAGCATTGTTTACACCCCACCCCAAATATACACCCAAATCGCCTTAGCCTACCCTTATGCACTCACTTTTAGTGCAAATGTTTGTTATCACCCTAAACCCTTAGTTCAATTATCTAGTTGCTTGCATAAGTTGCTAAGTCGAGTCATATCCTTTGTATCTGATTTTGGGACGATTGGGATTCATGGGAAAAGTTAAAGTTTATGAAATGACGGGAAGGGAACGTTAAAAATTCAAATTCCCTTTGTTTGCATAATAATGTACCCCAAGTGTTTTGATCTTTTCAAATCGGGTCAAATTAGTGTTAGAGTAATAAAAACTCAAGTGTAGGGATATGCCTATAAATCCTAGTATTTTGATGTTATCGTAGAGGATGGTAGAGTAAAAGTGTATAAAAAAAAAATCGAAAAAAATTAGAAAAAGAAAAAAAAAAGAGTGAAAAAAAAAAAAAAAAAAAAAAAAAAAAAAAACATACGGGCTACCATCCTACATCTATCCTTTAAATTTATGTTTGTTTATTTGGTTATCTAGAGTTTAGAGTGTCGAGTCTTGGCTTAGCAACGCCATTCTTCATATGCATTTAACATAGAGATTTTGACTTGCCACCACTAAATAGCCTATCCCACCAAACCCTTTATTTCCTACCGTAAGCCTAACA
Source organism: Chrysanthemum lavandulifolium (assembly GCA_022545495.1). NCBI lineage: Eukaryota > Viridiplantae > Streptophyta > Magnoliopsida > Asterales > Asteraceae > Chrysanthemum > Chrysanthemum lavandulifolium. The sequence goes on from CM040243.1 coordinate 149,835,833, forward strand.
TTACAACCCTTTAAAGACCTCTTTGATAGTCTTTCCTAGGTGCTTACGCCAAAGCGATGGAGGTTTGATCTATTCTCAAGCCTATGGTAATCTATGTACTAGGACCGGTTAATGAGTGTTTATCTTCCATTTCCTATTTGTTATATTTCATATATACACCGAGAGAGATGTGAGTATCCAAACACCCCATGTGAGGTGCTAGTATGTAATTCCGTGCTTGTTATGACTTTTCTTGGGCTTATATGTGTTGTGGACCGTTTTGAATTAATGCTTCATGACCCCTAACTTATAAATTAATTGGCTAAAAGCACATTTGCTTGAGGACAAGCAAATAACAAGTGTAGGGATATTTGATAAGGTTTTAAAGGTACCATTTTGAGGGTCGTTTTAGTCCTTATTTGATCACTTTTGTATCCGTTATTGCTTAATATCGTTCCTTTTCACTTTTAGGTCTCTTGAAGGCAAAATCTTTGGAATGGCACTTATTTGGACGAAAAGCGCGAATATATGAAGAAAATGGCCAAAGTCAAAATCGAGACACTCACGATTCTTTGAAATTAGAAAGCGGCGGCGTCGGTGCTAATGCGGCCGTCCCAAGATTTTGTGACGGTTCGAACTCAAAACTCGTATTTTCAAGTGGCGGCGTCTAGTTGTGAAAGAGTAGGCCGTCGCTACTCGGGCGGCCTAGATGCAATCCGACGACGTCGAAGCGAAGAGGGCGGCGTCACGGACATAAGGTGGCGTCGTCGCAAGGTTAACGTGGCCAAGGCGAAACCCTAATGGCGGCGACACGGCGGCGTCACGAAACATAAGGTGGCGCCGTCGCATATGTAATCTTATATATAGAATCCGAATTTTTCGGTCTTTTAGAGAGTCTTTTGGGTGAAAACCTAAAACCGAACCTAAGGTGTCTTGTACAGTATTTTAGGGTTTTAAACCCTATCTTACATCAAGATAAGTCTTTACTTCATTAATTCAATTATGTCTTTGATTATTTGTGTGTATGCTTGCATGTTCTCCATGTCCGGCTAATTTATTTGTGTGTTTGCTTAGGAAGTATGAAACTTAATTATTGAATATTGATTGGTTGTTTCTTATCTTAGTTGATTAATGATCTAGTAATGCGATAGGTCATTCGTTGTACTTAATGCTTGATTCATCTTTGTGAACCTTAGAATATAATTACGAGTAGTTGTAGGCTAAACCATCCAAGAGCGCCTTAGAGTAAGAGTTTATCATCCTAGTGGGTTTGTAGGCGAGACCCTTTGGTAAGTTCAAAGAGTTGGGAGAAGCATACCCTACAACTTTAGACACACAAGCATGATTAAGAATAAGGCGTGACAACTCAACCATCAATAGGAGATAATTAAGGAGTAATACAACCTAAGTAAACACATCTTTAAACTATCATACGAGCACACATTAATTAGACATAGACTCCCACAACCTTAGTTTAGATAATTAGATAATAGTAGAGTAATCGGTGAAATACCAACCCCCAAATCCAATACCGAGATTCGTACCTTTCCATTTCATAAAATATAAAATATAAAAATAATCTTCCTCAACCTTAACCTTAGCGTAGTAACTCCTTACTAGCATTCCTATTCCCAGAGAGCGATATCAATACCGTGGCTTACCCTCCAATTACTACACTACAACGATTAGGTTCAAGTTCATTGCCTGAGGGTGTTATAAAACTTGCTCGAAGAAAAGGAAGTTTCCTTGACCCCGAGTTCGGCGTCTTTCAACTACACCGTGTTCGTGGCGTTATCATAAAAGGGTTTTGGTTTGTGGGCATGTTTCGTACTTTTACCCATTTGGCAAGTGAACAAAGATGATCTTTTCATATTTTAACGGGTAAGCCTCGACAAGATCCTTTACGGAAAGGTTATTAATGGTGCCAAGTTCAAGTGATTGAGACGACGATGCCATAACCATGACTTTGTTTTAGAAGCCTTTGACGAGAAGCAGTTGGAGAAGACTTCATCATGTCTTCGATAGAGATGGTGTATATATTAGAACCACGAGTACCTCTTAATAATTCTACACCATCAAGTTCTCTAACGAAGCAAGTATGTTTTCTAAAGGCCACCTCTAGATCGGAATCACGAATTGACCAATGAGAGAATAAATTATGACCAAGACCTTCCACATAATATACCACGGAGATTACACTTTTGCCAACTACATAATCACCATAACCCATAATAGCTCCAAAATGGTGGTTCTCGAATCTAATCGTCGATGAATTTACTCACGAAGTTCATGAGCGCGACCGGTCTCGGTCATATGCTTGGAACGGCTGAGTCCGGTACCACGAGCGATTTGAGCGATCTGCGGTTGAACACAGACAAGAATGGATAAGCGGATAATTGGGATCCCATGCAAGAATGGGTTCCATTTGGTTAATGTGATTATTGGAACACCCACATCGAAATAGAAACATCCATATCGAAATAGAAGCAATGGAATCATTATGAATAGATGCGATACTAGTTTCCGATTTGACCTATTCAAAGTATGTTCACTTCTTAAAGGAATAGTTCTACCAAGAGGCATCCATTTTCTAGAGGGCATTGTCTTAGCGAGAAAAAGGTATCCATTGATAACCTATCTTTCTAAATGTTCTTCTGTGGGTTTCCTTGTTTTCTAACTTTCTTTTGTCTTTGCCTTTTAGCCTTCTTAGCATGATTTTTGCAAACAATTTTAAGCGGGCATTTGTGACATTAGACAAAACATTCATACCACATTCAAGATTAGTGTGAAACCACGCAATCATCATTACATGTTTTGCCAAAAGTAGTAGAATTCGTTATTAATTACTGATGCGCTTAGAGCTAACACTAGAATCAACACGATTCGTTTTATTCAAATTCTCCCTACGGTGATCTTCTACTTTCTTCCAATGCACATTCTTAGCTTACGAGGTCCTATCATTCCTTGTATTGTCTTAAGACTTTGACACCTTTCGCTTTAATGTCACTGATTACTCTGTAGGAATGGGAACATTAGTTGGTTTTGCTACTTTTGCATTTCTGTTTAGATGTCTTTGGGAAGTGAACTATTTGAAGGCGCTCAAGTTCACTTTCTTAACACTAGAGGTCTTGGGATCGAACTACTTGAAGGCATGCTAGAGTTCGCATTCCTAACATTGGGCATTGAATGAGTTGTATACTTGGCACTAGGCATAGAACAAGGTATCAAGGGATAGTGTAAAGCCCTTTTATCACATATACCTTATCACTCACGTTAAGCAAACCCAACACAAACACGTATAACAAGCGGATGTATGTTATGCGTATAAGAAAGATGAAGGTTAGAACTTGGTGACTTGATGTTATATCGTGTATGTATTTAGAGATAAAGGAGAAGATGAAGACAATAAGTTGTATATTGCTCCAAAGAAAAACACACACACACACACTCAAGCACACCCCTCAAATGACATACTTGAGGGTATTTATAGTACAAGATAAAGGATGCCTAAGGCTTGGCCATGGGCAGTATATGGGCTTGGACATGGATTGGGTTACATGAACTTATACAATGCTAGCTTAACTAAACTAATAACCAATTAGCTTATCCCAATCCACGAGCCTGTTGACTATTCTAGCACGATATCTAACACACGTTACAAAGTTCCTAAATGTGAATGACCATCACTTCTAATAAAAACTATTAAGGCTAACAATCTCCCCCTAAGGGGTGGTCATTCAAAAGATGCTCCACTTGATTAGGTCTTTACTTTCCTTGAGCTTGAACTTTGCGTGTAGATATAGAATAGTCTAGATTCTTTGCTCCTTCATGCTTTGTGATCAGATAATGTGGTTGTCTGCCATTGTCAACTTCGTTGGTTTGGTGTCTCCACGCCTTTCTCCACCATGCTCACACTTCTATATGACTTTGAATTACCAATGATGAAGTTTCTAGTCTTTAAATTTTGTAGATTCTTTGACATTGACGAAGAATCATCTTTAACTTTGAGTTGCCTTTGATTTTGATGAGAACTTTCATGTGTTGTTGGTATGAGCATGTGGAGAATCGCACGATCAATCCGCTCCGGAGCTTCCATAAGAAGAAAACATAAAACAGGTTAGTAATAAGCGGTTCCGGCACTTACAAGTTTGAATTTCGAGGGTGTTAACGAAGATATTGTGAAAACACGTCTCTAATTCTCACGAGGCCGTTCTGAAGCGGAGTCCCACAAGTGAGATAACGCGATGTCTGAAATACACCTCTGATTCGGATGAGTCGAGGTACACGAAGCATCACCTCACGACAGTAGACCGTTTGAGACACACTAAGCTTAATCCACGGGAGTTACCAAGTGACTGCTTGTCGAGTGCTGCTGATGTTGACCACGGCAGGGAGTTTCCATTCAATCATGAAGATCACAGATTTGAAACTTCGATAAATGTTCTTGCAGTTGCTAAGATCTGCGTGGGACTCTATAATATATCACTTGTGTTCTTATTGATGAACAACAAATGATGAAATGTCATGTGTTCCTATGAGATCTTTTGATGAATCTCGTGGCTTTAGACTCAATAGTGCATTTTGGTTTTCTGAGCGGAGACTAGGAGAGGGTCTCCTTCTTCAATACCAGCGATCTCTAAGAGAAAGTCGATAGATTATGTAGGGTTCCCGTGAGAATGAAACAAATCCTTTTAAGAGGAATTGAGTGGTGGAAGGTTTAGTGTAGTGCGTCCTTTGGGTCCATGGCGTCTTTGTCTTCAATACCGGTGTCATCTTAGTGACAACCCGAGCAGATGAATTGAACCCGGTTTACGCCCTAAGGTTGAATATGGAGGCTATTTCTTTTCACCCTTTTCATTACTTTTCTTTTAATTCTTCAACCCTTCTTTCTCCTTTCTCACATTACTCCTTTTTCAATCATACCTAAGGACTTCTAATACTAACTATTTGTGATGTCCTTGGGTAGATCCCTCCGACTCTGGCGGATCATAGGACAAATTTCCTATCCTTAGACACCTTATAACTCCATGATAGTCCTATTGTTGCCATAAAACCATTTTTCTTGAAAGTCTCTCGAGTGTTTATGATAGAAAACATGTTTGAAACACTCAGTGAGTTTTGTATTTTGTAAACACTCCCCTTCACATGTGCTTATAAGTTTTGATGTAAATCGCACATAGAGGTAGAGTTCGCACTTTTGAATTGATCGACTTTAAATGAACAAGACCGATTCGAGACACGTTTACATCACTAGAGAACTAGCTTGAAATTATTACCCGTCTGGTCAAGTCCATAGAAAGTTTCGAGATGGTACATGATTCCTCGTCAATTCATTGGTTTCAACCGAGTCGAGCTCATTTTGAGATTCAAACAACAATCATTAAACTTTTGATCACATTTTAATCACGCTTCTCCCCTCAAAATAGCATATCGATGATGTTTTGAAACAAAATGATTAAAAGATATGTTTTCAAAAGCATGTGGAGAGAAACCGATTTAGCATGAATTTTGGAACAATTTTGATTTATACTCCCCTTAACGAAAGCATATTTTCATACTGAAAATTTAGAATCAATTAAGGGTTTAGAGGAGTTATCTTGGTACCAAATGAGAGATTTTGAAAATCTTTTGAAAATTTGAATCTATGGTACATAAGATGAGAAGAAGATTTTGAAAATCTTTTGAAGATATTTAGAGAAAAATTATCTTCATTTGTTTTAGGATAAGTGCTCGATATTTATGAAAATCGGTTTTGGTAGCACTTTCCTTTCTTTAATGATCGGGTTCGATCAAGTAGCGCAAGCCATTGTTTTAGGAAAAGTGCTTTAAAATATTTAAAACCTTTGTTTGGTTTAGCACTTTCCTTTCTTTGAAGCCGGGTCTGAGCGATGTGTCCGAAGCCATTAATATGAAGTCCGGTTTCGTCTTCAAGTATCGAAAGCCATTATTTGAGAAATTTTGAGAAAGCGACATGTTTTAGAAAACATATAAAGAACTCTCGCTCAAGCATCAGACATACCGTATCATTGTTGAATGACATTTCTAGAAACGTCTGAGAATATCGATTATCGAGAGACATGTCGTAGAAGAATATTTTGGATTTTGAAATTGTTTTTAATGTTTTGTATTTTTGGAAATTTTCTATTTTTGTATTTTGCTTTTGTTGATTTTTCAAATTTTGTATTTTGTTTTCAAAATATTTACATAGAAGATTTGAAGAAAGAGAAATTAAGTTGGGACAAGTAAAAGTGGAGAAAAGAGTGGAACTAGAAAAGGATTTCCACATGCGAAATTGGCATAAAGTTCTTCTTTACCACACGGGTATATGAACCTTCAACACTTTTACAAGTACCGCATCCACAGAAGAAGAATTTTCACAAATAACGGATGTTAAGTAGATGATTCCTCACGGCGAGGTGATCACTATCAACGGTTGTAGTGGATCGACTTCCTTATCCGAATGATTGTCACTATTATACGTGTTGGTGCAAGTATCAAAATCTTTCTGGGAATCCATCTAAGACCTATTTTGTTGAAAACTTTGCCCGTGGGTATCCACCTAAGGTAAGATCTAGGAGTTGTTTTCTTATCGGATCGTGGAAGACACATTTTAGAAAAGCTGCGTCTGAAGAGATCCACCTATTAGGTTTCTTTTCCATGTTCATTTTGTCAACGGGTTTGTTTCTATTTGGTGTCTTAGTGGATTGTGCCTTGCACGAGAATTATCTTTCTTGAGATATTGTGAGACACATGCATCATGATTAGTGAAAAGACACATTTTTACATGTAGTATGAGACAAATTCAATATTCTTGTTTAAAGCAATGACTTTAAGTTTGTCACTATAGTCTTTTGTAAATTGATACTTGTTTGAAAAGACTTAGAAATCATAGTGTTGTTTTCTAGGGGCATAGCATTTTCTTTTCATGCTAACTACTCTTAGATGCAAGCCAATCCCTAGTCTTTTGTAGAGTGTTCCTAGGTAATGGTTTACTACTACTAGCGGTGCCTTGAAATCTTGTAGAATTCATCTACCTAGATGTTGCACCTAAAATTCCGTCTTTTGAGTCTCGTGCCTTTTCCTAGCTTCTTCTAGATAGTGATTGTTGACCATGTCGTTAGAACAATGATTCTTTAAGCGGATTTTTGGTCACATTTTGTGTACTATTCCTAGAAATACCGTGTGTAATCACTTTTCTTTATCAAAAGCAGGTTTTCAAAACCTTTGATAATTCTCTTTTAATAGGCAAAGTACGTGGGTATTGTTTTTGACAAATCATATTTCTCATTGATTTTTGGAGGAGGCTGAGAAATAGACATTTTTGGTTTGAAAACCGGTTTTGGAACATTTGCTTTCTCCTCGGTCAATGGTTTTGCAAACTTAGTATCCACAGCCTTCCCTTTTAGACATTCCAACTGAGCTCTCAAAAGATCATTTTGCTCTTTCATGTCCTTGTAGGCACGCTCATACGACAGTTTGTCATACTTGCACTCCTCTGTTTTTCGATCAAGTTGTTTAAAATATGACACGTTTTCTTTTTCAAGTTTTTCAAGAGCATTTTCATATTTTGAAACAATTGCGGAGGTCTCGGTCGAGTCTTTCATGATCTTCAACGAGAATATGTTTGTAAAATGATGGACATAATATCGATAGTCATGACATCTTGAAGAGAATCATTTAGTTTTTCCAAAACTTTGATGTGTTCAACACTTTCATTAGCTTGCTTTACGGATTTATGGTCCTTGACAAAGTCAATTTGTTTCTTTTAAAATGCTTGTTCAATTGAATTACCCTTGCACCGATGGCATTAATTTGAGGGCAATTTGGGTTACAAAAACTCTTTTGTTTCGTCATCATGACGAGTAAACCAGATGTTAGTTGTAATATTGGTTTTAGATTTGTGATCTCTTGAAGTATCCCAATTCTAGTTTTCACATTTTCTAAAATACTTGGCGCATCACTTGTGTTAAAAGGATTGTTTGAAGACATTTGTTCGATTTTCGAAAAGGATTTTGAGACAACTACGGGGAGTTGCAAGCGGTTTTGAAAGCGGTGTGATGGAAAACTTTGATTGTTCTTTATGTGAAACAAACGAAATACCATTAATTTTGTTCCATTTGTGATAGTCAATTGGTTTGATTTCGGATGTTTTGTTTCATTCTTGATCTACTCTCCTCGAGATAGTACCAACGTTTCAAGAGAATCATGAACAATTATGGGTTCATGCAAAGGTTTTCCATTGTTCAACACATTTCGAGATTTACGAGCTTTCTTGAGAAAACAAGGAGGTGAGTTACCAAGAGCCATTTTATGAGAAGTATGAAAATCGGTTTACTTGATTAGAAAGCATCTTGTTTGTCTTAGCGGAATGACCCGTTGTAAGAAGCAAATTATCTAATTTTTATTGTTTCATTTTGTCCGAATTTCATCTAGAAGAGAATCTTCTCGTTTTGAAAAATCGACAATCAACTGTTTCTTCTCTTTTCAAGATCGTAAAAGCGATTGCTTTTTGTTTAGAAAGTTGGTCATTTAGTTCGAAATTTCCTTATTTAAAGATTTTATTTTCAAGTTGATTCACATCAAGTGTATCATACTTGAGTTGCAATTGTTTTTCTCTTAAAACAGAATCTCGATAACCAATTTCTAATTCGATATTTTGTTTGTATGAAATTCATAGGCTCTTTCATTCTCTTTGTAACTCTCAAGCTCGGTGGTCAATTTCGATTTGCGGCCTTAACCTCGCGATTGACCTTACTCACTTTCTCAATCTCAATACCACATTTATTGATTAATGATTCAAAATAATCACGTGTTTCCTCATCATTAGCACCATTACATTCATCTTGACCTTCATTAGGATCCATATATGGAGTTTTGAGTTAACATTGCTATTAACTTGCTCCCCACATATGTGTCATAATAAGGTTGGAGACATGAATGTGGCTTCTCATGAGTAAGCAATTAGCAACATTACTATAATTTGGTACCTCATTGAGTGGATCGTATGCGTGAGCAGGAGGTGAGTCAAAAGTAGCACTTGATGTTGTGTCTTCTTTGGTTGATGAAGACGGTAGCTTGCATTATCATTTGCTTTCTCTCGCCGTCACGGATACGTAAATTGTATTCCTCGTGATCAACTCTATTCCCAATTTTTCTTTCTTTGCTATGACACCACACTTGAGGTTCGGAGGTAGCATCAACCGACGATACCTGAATCTTGGCTTTGAGGTTCGAGGTAGCATTACGAACCAAGTCATAAAACAATTATTCCCATAGATTCATTATCCTCTGTTTCACTATAATCACTTTATTATCACTCTGTGGAGATATTGAGTGCATTTGGCTTAGATTCAAACAATGCTTGACGACGTGCTGTTCGATCAACGGCTTGCGCTTCATATGCTCAACGAATGAAATTGGAAATCTCAAGTCAAGATATCTTAAGTGATCTGGAAGCTCATTTTCTTCAACTTCATGATCATTATCAGTCGACGTTTTCTCATTCTCAGTCAAATTTTCTTCAGTATCGGACACTGTCTTTTCAGTTTTAGGATATGGAGCAAAAAATTGAACAATAGAGTCCATATCGATCGATGAAAGAAAATTGTTGAGAAAGGACATTGTGAACGTGTGAAATGAATTTGTGGATCTTGTAGACGATAAAGAAGTACTTTTTGTTTTCGAATCGAGTTTCTCGATAACTAGCACGGTAGTTATATCCAACGAACCCAAAAAATCTCAACCCAAAAAATAGTACTCGATCTCGGATTATCGAAGCTTAATCACCACCGTGATCCAAACTTATACCCAAATATTTACTTCGATCCTTGTGACAACAAATCAACAGCCTAAAGAAATAAATAATCGTCTAGAATAATTTATAAGCCCACGAACCCAAACTTTAGTCAAAATCGAAATAGGCCCAACATCACTCAAAAGAAATGGACAGCCCAATGCAGAATTTTACAATTCAACTAAACCTAATCTCACACTATAAAGTACTCTTAAACACCACAACCTAATTTCACTTAACAACAAAAAACGCAGTCATACCTTTGATCCCCTTTTTTTTCAACCGAAGGTCATCAGACAATTCTGATATCTCTCTTCTGGAAACCGAACGAAGTTACAACAATAAAAAACTTAATCCCCTTCTAGTTCTTGAAACAAACGAATAATCCAATAGTAAAAGATCCAACACAAACCGATCTTGTTTTTGCTTGATGACTTCGAGAGCGAAAAATCTTCAAGGTCGTTTTCAAATGATCTAAGGTAGGTGTGTTGGTTTTATTGTTAATTGTTTTGATTTGTTGTAACCGAATGAAATGAAAGGATATAGATCAAGTATTTGTTCTTTCTTTAATGGTTTCGAGAGGATCGGTGATGAATATCTCTTATGGTTGTCTTGCAAAGATGAATCGATTAAATTTGATAAGAGATAAACTGAGATCTGTTTTTTCTGTGTTGCGTTTCTTTTTCCTTTTAAGTTTTGGAGTTGTCAACAGATGTGGGTTTGGGTCTAGGATTGATTCTTGTTAGATGTTGGTTGAGTAAAATCTGGTTTTGTTACTTCTTTTCAAGAGTTATGCGTAAACAGTTTTGAATTAAAAGTTGTTATGCGTAACCACTTAGGCGTAAACACCCTTGTGCGTAAACAAACCTTATGCGTAGACGTTTTTGAAAAACCTTACACGTAAACTACTTGACCTTAGTCGTAAACTATTGTTATGCGTAAACACTCTTACGAGTAAGGTTTATGCGTAAAAAACCGTACGAAATACTTTCCAAGTAAGTCGAAAAAGATCTGAAGATAGTCGTAATGTCTTAGGCGTAAAAATGGTGGCTTACGCGTAACACAGAATCCTTACGCGTAAAAAAAGGGTTTTGACTTTTTCGTTGACTTTTTTCCGACCAAGTATTTCAAGCAGCGTTTTCCGACCACTTTTTCAGACAGTTTCTCAGCAGTATTTTCCAACCAGTTTTCCACTAGAAAGAGACTGTTTTGTACAAAAATGATATGCAAAATATAAGTGACAACAGAAACTTTGTGGACAAAAACTGTTTTGACAGGAATAAGAAAAAGGACTGTTTGGACCTAAAAAACTGTGTTGGACAAGAAACTGTTTTGGACCGAGAATAAAACAGGCAAAGAAGCAGTTTTGGACAGAAAAAGAATCACTTTAAAGCAGTATTGAAAAACGTAAATGTTATGTTTTTGAACAAAACCACTTTTAACTTTCCAACAAGAATAACATAAGCCAAAAAAATTGTAAAGATGCAATTTTTGACAATAAAGACATGAATTTTGATCATAAAAACACTTCTAAATCATCTTTAGGCTCTTGATACCACTTGTTATGACCTTATATAAATCAACCTTATCACAAATACAACACGTATATAAGTATAACCACGTTATGAACCTCACGAATCAGTTATGCGTATAACATGAAGAGAAGAAAGATTAAGATGAGAGATGGTGTCTTGATATATTATGCGTGAATGTGTAGAGAGATAGAGAGAAGAAAGGAAACAATAAGATGTTATATTCCTCCAAAGAAAAACACACACACACACATAAACACGTATAACCTGGCTCTGATACCAATTGTAAAGCCCCTTTTATCACATATACCTTATCACTACGTTAAGCAAACCCAACACAAACATGTATAACAAACAGATGTATGTTATGCGTATAAGAAAGATGAAGGTTAGAACTTGGTGACTTGATGTTATATCGTGTATGTATTTAGAGAGATAAAGGAAAGAAGATGAAGACAATAAGTTGTATATTGCTCCAAAGAAAACACACACACACACACACTTTCAAGCACACCCCTCAAATGACATACTTGAGGAGTATTTATAGTACAAGATAAAGGATGCCCTAAGGCTTGGCCATGGGCCGTATATGGGCTTGGACATGGATTGGGTTACATGAACTTATACAATGCTAGCTTAACTAAACTAATAACCAATTATCTTAGCCCAATCCACGAGCCCGTTGACTATTCCAAAGACGATATCTAACACACGTTACAAAGTTCCTAAATGTGAATGACCATCACTTCTAATAAAAACTATTAAGGCTAACAGTTGACTTGCTCACCTAAGGTTTTAGGGCATATTGTAATTAAGCATTCTAGAAGTTCTTGAGATCGTTTGGCATATAAGCATGCATGGCCAATTGCATTATCACGTGGTTTCTCTAATTTATCCTCTTCTACAATCTCACGGAGACATTTTAGGCTGTCCTTAAGGTATGAGAAATATGTTTGAATAGCAAGTTTGTTATTCCTAAGATGAGGAGGAACATATTTCACAGACAAAGCATATTTATTACAACCATGTACCTTTGAGCTCCATTCTCCCCATTGGTCATTGGCATTTTCCCTTTTACGACTCTTGATTCTCAATTTCCTTTTGCATGAAGTTATTTGTTCATTATTTTTGTCACGAGTGACTTTTATTGACTCAAATAACTCATTGAAATGACGTTAACCATTTCATTTTCTTCTAGAAAACTCTCATTTTCCTTTTGTAACACATTTACCAAGTTTTGAAGATGAAAGTTTTGAGAATTCCGAGAATCTAAAGGAGGAGGCATTTGGGAGCCGGTCACATTGTTCATTTCACCCTTTAATTGAAATTTGGGTTTCAACTTTACGATCGTATTACGTTGAGCTTGAATCATTCATCACGTTTGTTTATTTCAAAACTACATCAAACTCGGAACATTTGAGGATATCTTGATGTTTGAGGTTTTGACATTTTCTTTGAGATGTTGATATTTTAGTTGTAAATCAAAATGTTCAACTTCTAGTTTAGAAAAATGTTTTACCAAAGTATCGTGATCATCCTGTTCAATTTTCTCACTTAGTTTTGAGTTTTTGATTTCAAGCTCAACGACACGATCATTGGAGACTTTCAAAGCAACAGATAATTCATGAAATTGAGAAGCGATAATGGAACAATTAGTGGCGATATAGAACACATCTTGAGAGATACATTGAAATCGATTCTCATTTAAGGTATGCAAGTTCTTCCTCTCAATTTCATTATATTTTAATGCTCGCTCATAGTCACTAACCTCAACAATCATTGCATCAAATTCCTTTTCCATTCCTTTAATATCGTATCTATCCCTTTTAAGACTCTCAAATTGATCTTTTAGTTGTTTAAAGAAGGGCATGACCTCGGTTAAATAACATTCTTTTATTTGCTCAAAACCCTTTCCCTTGATTATCGATGGGTGTGATCCTTTTCTTACAAGTTTTCTCAAAGTCAACAAATAATTGAAATATAACATATTGGTGATTAAGGTCTTGCTCTTAGTGGCAATAGTTCTTGGAACTAGATGCATTGGTGTATTTGGAGGATACACGATCATCAAGGCATTTTCCTAAGGGAGGGTTTGTAACAACAAGATTCTCGATTTTTGCTTATCTAAATCCTTTTCCGTAACACTTGTTCTGGAGTTAACAACGTTGAGGCTTAAACTTGTTCAAGGAAATCCAGTTTTCCTTCTTGTAATCATGGGGTTTGATGGTTATGTTTTTCTCTTTACATATAGGGTTGTTGAGTTTTTTATTCATTTTCTCCCTAGTGACCTCATCTGATTTTTTATCTTCTGCAGTGCACTCAGCGCAACTAGGTTTCTGTCTAGGCTTAAGGATTTCATTGCCATCATAAATTACCTTATGAGTAGTTCTAGCCTTTTTAATGACCTCTGGATTTGGTTCCTCAACAAGGGGAATGCAATGCTTATCGCTAAGAACTCATGCTTAGTGATCAAGTGAGCGATCGAATGGTATTCCTTGTACGCACAACTTATTTTCAAGCTTGTTTTCAAAGTTTTAGATTGGAAAAATCATTCAAAAGTTTTGATTCCTTAGCGGTGAATTCTTGCTTAAGCATTTTAACATTTTCTTGAAGTTCTGCTTTTGCTTAGCAGTTTTAGAAAGCTTTTCTTGTAAGGAGTTTAACTCTTGTTTTAAGACTTCTTCTCTAAAGTTGCTTTTCCTAATAACTGTACGCATTTGGTCATCCATCTCCTGCTCACGGGTGGTTAATTCAAACTTAGCTCGTTGTTCGTAAATAGCAACACGTTCTTTATAGGCATTGAGTTCAGAGATAACAGAATTATCAGGGGCACATGCAGTGTATTCATCAAAAGCATAGTCATCATTGACTGCATAAGATACATCACTTGGTACAATCTTACTTTCACTTTGTTTCACATATTGATCATATGGGACAACATTGATATTACCCATATTTTCAATATCTGACTCAATAGTTACGATTGATTGTGCCGTCATGTATCTTTGCTCATCAACTTCATCATATAGTTTTAGTACCTCCGAAATGATTTTGTCTTTGGATGGACCAGCTTGTGGTGATGAAGAGACTTTAGGATGGACCATTGAGAAATGCTAGCCATGAAAATGGTTTGTGCGATGAGTTCATCATCAACGTCGAGTCGTATGCATCACAATCGGCGACTTGAAAGGCATTCGATGATTGTGGCCTATCTCTGAATTGGTCGCTCATCCACATCGCATCATATGTCTTAGCATTTCCTCGAAGAAACAACAACTCCTCTTCATCCAAAAGCGCACCATTATCCCGAGCTTGCACAAGCAACATCTTATCCACAATCACGTGACTCGAGGGCATTTGGCGATGTGCGTTCCTTGCAATATGTCCTCACCACCACGCTTGTAACACTTGATGCCTTTTCTTGTCCGGATTTCCATTCCTTCCCTATACCGATTTTCCACATACCTCCTCCTACTCCACCTCTTCTTTGTTCATATTGTCTTCCTTGAGTGGTTGCGGTAACCTTTCCATCTCGACCAACGCATGATTGTGTAGATTGGATGCGATCGATTTCATTGCTAGTGTGAAGTCATTAGTATGTGGAGTGAAGGTTAAGTTTTGTTTAACCATAAGAGCGGTTTATTGATAAAGTGTTCCATGTTGCATTGGCATCAGGTTGTTTAAAACTTGGATCTGGAATGACTTGAGATGCTTTGGTAGTAGTTCCATCATTGGTGTAGAAGGCTATTGAATCATTTGATGAGCTTGTCTCTCCCTGGTTGGTTTTGAACTAATCAAGAATCCTTTATTCAAACATCGCATGCCTCTCATTCTGAAGAAGGAATGCATAGAGTTGCTCATAGTTATTATTCTTCAATCCTTTTGTTAGCTTCACAGAGGTGACAAACTTGTGCCATTCGGGATTCATGTTGTTCACAAACTTTGAGTTCAGCTGAATGTTTGGCATGGTCATTTTAATGTTCCTCATGTCATTAACAAGCTTGTGGAATCTCACGTAATATTCATAGACACTCTCATCGGGTTTCATCTTGAAGTGTTCAAATTCATCATCGATTGTGATTCTCTGTCCTCAATAGTTAATTCGAACACGAGAGAAGCATCTTGACATTATCCCATCTGACCTTTGCTTCAATGTTGTTATTGATAAGCTTGTAGATGTCTTTTGGAAAACCTTGAAGTATAATGTTAGAAGCCCTGATATCTGCATCAAATCTCTTTTTCTCCTTATCATTGAGCTCATCATACGTCTTTGGTCAGTCTATTCCATTGATCATTTTTCCATCTGCAGCTGTATCAATTAAGTCTCTGGTAGTCTCAATCTGATAAGGTCCTTCATCGATTGACTTGAGAATGTTGACTCCGTTTTCTTTTCCCAAACATTACAATCGGATTCTTTGTGCCCATGAATCATAATCAGTTATGTCAAGCATAGGTGGACGAGTATCGACCTGCTGAACGTCCTCGACTACGGAAGAAACAATAGTAGGAGCGATGTTTACCATGATTACAAGTTCTACGGATTTTACTATTCTTTGATTAAACCGGAAATTGCTTCTTTCACGGGATTTTACTAAACCAAAAGAACAACCGTAAGAATGTATCACGAAGAAGTAACAAGTCTAAATAGACAAGTAGCTAAACACTCAACTCGCTTAGTAATCAACTCGCTAAACAACCAACTCGCTCAAAGGAACAAGTCGCTTAAGGAATCAACTCGCTAAATAGCCAAGTCGCATTAGTATCAACTCGCAACACAATCAACTCGCTTGATGAAACAAGTCGCTAAATAGCCAACTCGCTTTAGTATCAACACGCAACACAATCAACTCGCTTAAAGAAACAAGTCGCTTTAGGAATCAACTAAGCAATAGCAAGTCGCAAATAGACACAACTCGCTAACCACCAAGTCGCTTAAAAGCAACTCGCTAAATAGCCAAGTCGCATGTATCAACTCGCATCCATTAACAAAGAAACTCGCTTTGAAGAACTAAATATCCGAGACTCAACTCGCTTAGTACAAAGTTCAAAAATAACCACTTTATCAATCAAAAGCAACCAAACCACAATGATTTAAGCCTTCCAATTCAAAACAAAAACACATATGATGATCCTAAACACAAAAGTACAAGCAAAATTCAAACTTTAACACTAAAATTTGTCCAAATGAATAAAACTCTTCTAAACACTTAATACCCCAAAAACCTTATGAAATCCACCAAAACAAAGAGCATGAAAGATGGTGATCAAACCATGGCTCTTGATACCAATTGTAAGATATAGGTTTCACAAACACACTAAACCATAATCATGTGGGCCGTTCAAGTATGTTTAGAGAGAAAGTTCTAGAGAGAAAGGAAGAGAGTTGGAAACTATGTGAAACAAAAAAATGGTATTGAGCTCAACCCTCTACCTTGGGAGGTAGAGGTATTTATAGTTTCTTACAAACAAACGCCACCTACGGGTGGATCGGGCATACGGTGGGTAAGACCGTTCGTCCTCACGGTGTTACAAGACAAACAACAATAATATAACTAGACTACGACTACGAGCTTTAACGAATACATATACTTGAGGTGACCGACTCTTTAATGGTGAATTTGCTAATTCCTAACACAAAGAAAGATAGGACCTCATAAGCTAAGAGTGATCAATGGAAGAAAGTGAAGACCACCCTAGGAACAATAAGTTTGTGTTGAATAAGGCGAATCGTGTTGATTCTAGTATTACCTATAAGCATTGTAATTAATTGAATTCTGCTACTTCTTGCAAA
This sequence comes from Chrysanthemum lavandulifolium, assembly GCA_022545495.1. Classification (NCBI taxonomy): domain Eukaryota; kingdom Viridiplantae; phylum Streptophyta; class Magnoliopsida; order Asterales; family Asteraceae; genus Chrysanthemum; species Chrysanthemum lavandulifolium. The sequence continues at coordinate 149,852,928 of CM040243.1, forward strand.
ACATGTAATGAATGTTTGATTTCTGGTATTAATCATGAATGTGCTGTGAATGATGTGAGCAATTATGTCAAATCTCCGGTAAAAAATGTTAACACTAGAAAACATGATAAGAAGGTCAGAAGACCAAGGTGGAAGAGGGCTAGAAAACATTGGAAACCAACAGGAAGAAAATTTAGTAATGTAGGTTATCATTGGATACTTACTGGCCGTAAATTCAATCTTAATAAGTTGTGCCCTAAATTATCTAGATCAATGCCCATTAGGAAATGGATGCCTACTGGTAGAACTATACCTTTAAGAAGTGAACATACTTTGAATAGATCTCATCGTTACTACTAGCCCCGGCATCTACCTCTAATGATATCATTGTTGCTACTTCGATGTGGGTACTCAATCACATTTACTAACCAAGTGGAACCCATTCTTGCATGGGGATCCCAATTGTCGATCATTCATTCTTATGCGTGTTCAAGCTGCAGTCGTTCAAATTGTTCTGTGGTACCGGACTCAGTCGTTCCAAGCATATATTGGAGATCGCTCATGACTCATGAACTTCATGAGTAAATTTATCGGGACTATTAGATTCGAGAACGACCATTTTGGGGAAATTATGGGTTATGGATATTATGTGGTTGGTGATAGTGTAATTTCACGGGTATATTATGTTGAAGGTCTTGGTCATAATTTGTTTTATGTCGGTCGATTACGTGATTACGATCTAGAAGTGGCCTTTAGAAAACATACTTGCTTAGTTAGAGAACTTGATGGTGTGGAACTTTTAAGAGGAAAGCGTGGAACTAACACATACACCATCTCTATCGAAGATATGATGAAGTCTTCTCAATCTGCTTGTTATCTAAAGCCTCTAAAACAAAGTCATGGTTATTGCATCGTCGTCTCAATCACTTGAACTTCGGAACCATTGTCTAGAAAGGACCTCGTAAGAGGTTTACCCAGATTGAAGTATGAAAAAGATCATCTTTGTTCAGCATGCCAATTGGGAAAAAGCAAGAAATATGCCTACAAACCCAAATCTGCAAACTCAGTTATGGAAGTTCTTCATACTCTTCATATGGATTTGTGCGGACCCATGAGAGTGCAAACGATAAATGGGAAGAAATATGTGTTAGTCGTTGTTGATGACTACTCTCGATTTACTTGGGTTAAGTTTTTGAGGACAAAGGATGAAACTCGGATGTCATCATCAAACTTATCAAGCATTGCGAGTTCGACTAAACAAGGCGTTAGAATTATTCGAGCGGACAATGGCGAGTTTGTTAACAAGAACTAAGTCGGTTTATGAAATCATTGGAATCGACCATCAAAGAAGTGTTCCACGTACTCCTCAGCGAGCGGTGTAGTTGAAAGACGAAATCGGACCCTTGTGGAAGCTGCAAGAACAATGCTAATTTACTCAAAGGTTCCAATGTTTCTCGGGTGAAGCCATTAGCCTTGCATGCTATACCCAAAATCGTTGCCTTATACACACCACTCATGGAAAAACTACATACAAACTTGTCCACAATCGAAAACCTGATCTCTCATTCCTTCGTGTGTTCGGTGCTTTGTGCTATCCAACGAATGATGGTCAAGATTTAGGTAAATTAAGAGCTAAGGCGGACATTGGAGTTTTTGTGGGTTATGCACCAAACAAGAAGGGTTACCAAATCTGCAACAAAAGAACTCGAGATATAATGGAAACTATTCACGTCATGTTCGATGAGTCATGCGGACAAATGGCTCCGGGACAATCAAGTTACGGACCCGCATCTCAACATTCATTAAGTAGTCCCATTAGTTCTTCTCTCGTACAAAACCCCTCGCCATCGGTTCCATATGTACCTCCTTACGAAGATGATTTGAAGAAATTGTTTGATCCGATGTTTGATGAATACTATGAGCTTATTGCTAATGATCGTCTAATCCATCAACGATGGGCGCCACTAACCAGTCAACATAGATAACCCCGGTTTACGTGTCCATTGAGTCAAGAAGCGCCTCTGCGGATCACTCATCATCATCATCAAATCCTCAATCATCAAGTGTAAATCATGGAAATGTTTACGGCAACTATGATGGAGATAACCCTTTGCTACTCACGAAGATGCTCCATTCGAGAACATATTTGCTCTGAACCAACTTGAACCATCTTCATCGGAGATCCAAACTCGCTACTTGGTCCTCAACAACAACAACACGAACACCTTAGAAAATGGACACATGACCATCCATTGGATAACATAATTGGAAACCCTTCTCGAGTAGTATCCACTCGTAAACAACTTGCAAGCGATGCCTTGTGGTGCTTCTTCAACTCCGTACTATCTAAGGTCGAACCAAAAGGCGTTAAAACGCCATAACGGAAGACAGTTGGTTCAATGCCATGCAAGATCAAACTCATGAGTTCGATCGACTAGATGTATGGGAATTAGTACCGCTCACGATCGTACTATGATCATTGCTCTAAAATGGATCTTCAAAGTAAAACTTGATGAGCATGGTGATGTGCTAAAGAACAAGGCTCATTGGTTGCGAAAGGATACCGTCAAGAGGAAGGTATTGACTTTGAAGAATCATTTGCTCGATTTGCGTGTCGAGGCAATCGAATCTTCACAGCTAACGCTGCTAGTAAGAACATGGTAGTCTATCAAATGGATGTAAAGACCGCTTCTTAACGGAGATCTGAAAGAAATTGTATACGTCAGCCAGCCTGAAGGTTTTGTGAATCCAGAGCATCCTACTCATGTTTATCGCTTGAAGAAGGCCCTCTACGGTTTAAAGCAAGCTCCAAGGGCATGGTACGACACGCTATGAAAGTTTCTTCTTACCAATGGATTCAGCAAAGGAGCAGTTGATCCGATTTTGTTCACCAGAAAGTCAGGCAAACATTTAATTCATGTTCAAATCTATGTTGATGATATTATTTTTGCCTCAACTGACCCCAATAAATGTGACCGTTTTTCTAAGGAGATGGGCTCCAAATTTCAAATGTCAATGATGGGACAAATGTTATTTTTCTTGGGATTACAAATTTCACAAAGTCCGGAGGCATTTTATCAATCAATCTAAATATGCAAATGAGATCTTAAAGAAATTTGGATTTGATTCTTGTAACCTGTTGACACTCCGTGGTGGAGTGCACTAAACTAGATGAGGACCACTGGGATCATGATTGACCAAACTAAATATCGTAGTATGATTGGATCACGATGCACCTTACCATGATGGAGACCGGACATTATGTTATTTGTATGCATGTGTGCTAGATACCGAGCTAAGCCTACCAAAAAGCACCTTGAAGCGGTTAAGCGGGTCTTCGGTATCTCCAAGGAACCATCAACATGGGACTTTGGTACCGAAGGACACGGTATGTTACTAACGACCTATGCGAGATGCTTACCATGCATGGTGTCAAGATACACGTCAAAGCACGTCAGGAGGTGCTCAGTTTTTGGGTGATAAGCTTGTGAGCTGGTCTTCAAAGAAACAAATGAGTACCTCAATATCCTCTATGGAGGCAGAATACATAGCCATGTCATCTTGTTGTGCTCAAATATTATGGATGAGATCCCAATTATCTGACTATGGCTTTGAATTCAACAAAATTCCTCTGTACTGTGATAACAAGAGTGCCATTGCTCTCTCATGCAACAACATTCAACATTCAAGAGCAAAGCATATCGACATTCAACATCACTTCATCAGGGAGCAAGTCGAGAATGGTGTGGTGGAACTATATTTCGTGAAGGCGAATATCAATTAGCGACATCTTCACCAAAGCTCTTCCTAGAGAGTGTTTTGAGTTTATCCTTCACGACTTGGTCTAAGAAGTCTACAAGCGGAAACACTCAAGCGTCTTCAAGAGGAAGACAAGGAGTAAAGGCTTTTCTTCATCCACCTCTTGTACATATTTATTCAAAAGAAAAATACAAAATTATAAAACCCATAAAAAGAAAATAGAAAAATATAAAGTTTCAAAAATCCATAAAATTCGAGAAAATCTTTGAAAAAGCCCAAAATATTATTTTCAATCTTTTTGTTCTTCGATAACATCTACGGACTTTGATTAACCATTCAAAGAATGGCACAGTCTTTAGATGAAGTTCGATTGTACATAAACCTTTAAAAAAAAGGATGGAGAAAATGATGGTTTATTGTCATTTCGTGATAACCGGTTTTAAAAGAAAGAACGAGCCATGCTTAAATTAACTTTTGAATCTTCATGCTCGATTCTAAAAACAAATCGTCTCACAAATATTTTTCCTTCTATAAATTCTTCTGAAAAATATTTGTCATCTAATTAAAACAAAATTGCTTTGAAAATAACTTGGACGCTATTTTTGAAAATCATCTGGACTTATCACTTGTCAAAATATCTATCTTTCAATCAACAACTTACGTCATTGATTAAGGGGGAGAATGATCTTAATCAAATCAAAAAGGTTATTTTTCAAACAATTGGCACGTAATCAAACAAGGTCTACTTTTGGAAAATCAAAAAGAACAATGTTTTACATTGTTTTTATACAATTGGATCCAGACCTAGGTTGTGTTTTCATAAGATACTTATGCATGTTTGAACAATGGAGTTTAAAGTCTCAAAATCTGATCCTCATCAGTTAAAATGTTTTTCAAATGCAAGTCACTATTCTTCTCAAAGTTTTCAAAATTAATTTAAATCAATAGAGATCACAAATCTCAATGGATTTGAAAATTGTGATCGGGGAGAATTTGTGATTTAAATTGGATATAAAGCGATAATTTGATAAATGGTTTAGAAATATTATAACAAGCTCTCCTCCTACATGTGCCAAGCGATTTCAAATTTTCCATGCACATGTTAGGGGAGCATCTATCTTAAAACAAAGGAATTGAAGCGTGGTGATTTGTCTCAAAGTGCATGTTCCCACTAATATGTGCAAAACTCTTTGAATCTCGATGCACATATTGAGGAGGAGCAACTTTAGAAAGCCACATCCTTTCCCAAAATATCTTTAACAAAGTATTTAAAATACTAATTTTGATCGAAAAGTGATGTCGATATTTTTAGAAAATGTTGATCAAAGAAGTGAATTCTTTATTAGTAATATGAGATTCTCGAGTCCTCTTTCCTCCATGTGCAAAAGCAATTTCAAGTGTACGATGCACATGTTGAGGGAGCTTTTCTAAAATATCAAAAACAATTCAGGTGCAAAATGTTGTGATCTTGTATCACAAGTACCTGGATTGATCTTCAAATGGTTTTCAAATGGTTTCAATGGCAGAAGAACAATACCAAAATACCGACCAAATTTACTTTATGCATGGAGATATAAGGATGGTTAGGTTAGGTATTAGTTCCCACGATCCGCTTGAGCCGGAGGGATCTACCGAGGACAATCCACTAGATAGTGTAGAAGTCCTTAGGTATGATGGAAAAAGGAGAAAAGTGAGAAATGAGAAGAGTGCGGATGAGATAGAGCTAGGCGGAACAAACCCAACAAGGTTCTAGTTATTAAATCTCGGTAAGCTTGAAGGATGAAGAATCAAAAAGAAATGAATGAGAAAAGGGTGAAAATAAATAGCCCTCCATTATTTCAACCTTAGGTGAAACTGGTTCAATTCATATCCTCTTGGTGGTTACCAAGGTAACACCGGTATTGAAGACAAGACGCCATGGACCCGGTGACGCCTTCGCACTACAACTTCCCAAGCTGCTCAAGTTCCTCTTAAAAGACTTGTTTCATTCTCACGGGAACCTACATTATCTATCAATTTCTTTTAGAGATTGTTGATATTGAAGAAGGAGACCTCTCCCTAGTCTCCAACATAGGAACCAAATGTGCACTATTGAGTCTAGAGCCACGAGATCATCAATAAATCTCATTAAGGACACAATCAATGAAGACTCCTTGTTTCACACAATGTGGAAAGTGATAATATATCTTAAGAGTCCTCGCATTATCCTTGTGGTATTGCGGAACATCCGAGTGATATGCTCGCATATTCACAATGAAGATGGAAAACCTTATAGAGCCAACATCAAACAAGCTCTTGGTAGGTGGCATGTGAGATCTATCAATAGATCAAACATGTGACAAGCTGACGAAGCGATGAGACCATTCACACCTTGAATCAACCTTGGTCCGAGAAATGGATTGACGGATACCTTTGAAAAACCGGTCGATGTGCACAAAATTCTTTTCTTTAGCACGTTGATTGTGTAGTATGTTTTCAAAATCAAAAGGTGTTTGTGATTGAAAATTGATTTCCAATATAAAACCTTAGTTGTATTGCAAAATGCTTTCGATAAGCAATACACGATTGTTTTCAAATCATTTTCTTTAATCGGCAAACCTCGATTCTTGGTTCACTCACTATGTGTTGTCTTCTTTGAGATGTTTCGGTTTGAGAGCGACTAGAGCATTTGCGAAACCTGTCAAGGAGATTCTTAGGAATAATACACGATCACAGGCGGTACTTGTCTTGATCAGCGGGAACAGTGGGCGTGTACCTCGATTCAACGAAGTGATCAAAGACACTTCGTGCGCTTTATTGCTAGCTTGTTGTATGCGGTACACCCAACGTTTGGGTCGATCGAATTGAGAAGACAATCCATAGCCGCATGCTCACACATCACATTAATATCTAAAATTCATGATAAGTGCATAACTTCATCAGCGACTCGATATTTTCACTCCATGCTTACCTTTCTGCTGCGCAAATATCATGAATCAACTAAAGCTTCCGCAACTCTGATGAGAAGAAATCATGATCTAGAATGTGAGCATGTCGGTCCAAAAGTCACAATGTCACATGATGGTAACACTGCAAAGGATGAGTCAGAGAATTATGGTGGCAGATGATCTCAAAGCTGGCTTAACACTCATCATCACGTGGATCAGTTAAAGACCTCCACTTGAGTAAACAAAACATGCGGAACATGAAGAATCAAAGGCTACAGACTACAGAGCAAAGAACTTTATCAAGAATCCAAGAACAATCAAAATGTAATATCTGTTTGTATTCAATGTAAATTGAGGTGACCTCCCTTAGGGGGAGATTGTTAGGATTTAGAAAATCCGTTAGTTAAAGAGTCGGTCACCTCAAGTATATGTAATGGTTAGAAAGCTCGTAGTCGTAGTCAAGTTATGTTAATAAGTAGTTAGTTAAGTAACATCGTGGAGGACGGACGGGTCTTTACCCACTGTATGCCTGATCCACAGCCCGTAGGAGGCGTCTCTTGTAAGAAACTATAAATACCCTATACCTCCCAAGGTAGAGCGTTGGAGCTTCACAATATCATTTTTCTTATCTCACTAAGTTCCCTAAACTCTTCCACTTTCTCTCTCTAAAACCCATTGTATATGCCCCATATTATATATATGTGATGTGTTTATGAAATCTAATATCTAACAATCTTCTTCAGAGCATTTTCAATTACGGCGTAACCCAGGCAATGGTTACGCCATAGCCACACTAGTGTAGCATCTCAGGTTTTGCTCAATTACGGCGTAACTCCTTATAGGAGTTACGACGTAACTTCCCTCTGTAACACTTATTTCATTTTAAACACAATAACCTTATATTAGTTTTCAAATGAACTTTGTGGGTATGTTCCCTGTAAGCCCTCACGAGACTACACTCGTCCACTTAGGACACCAAGTGGTTTAAAAGGCTTGTTGCATCGCTAAATGCAACCGTGATTCCTACAAAAGTGAGGTAGGTTTCTTTTCATTTTCTTTTCGAATTATGCTTGTCGGTGAGTGTGATTTCGAGGATTGAAGTTTGCTCGTGGATGCTTATGCGAAGGCACAATTTTTCGTGAGCCTTCTTTCTTTTGGAGCAAATTTCGGGGAAGTTCTCGCTCTAATTCTACTTTTCTCTTCACCTTTATTTAACGCTTAGTACAAAGGGACTTTGTACAATTCAAGTGGGGGCGGGAGTAGAATTGTATCTTGAACTTTATTGCCCTCGTTTTCTAGTTTATTTTGAAAAATTATGCCATTTTAAAAGTTTGACATGTTTTCTTAACATAACTGGATTAGACCTTAGCCGAGCACATTATAACCCTTAATATTATATGGTGAGATTAGCCTTATCCGTTTCCAAATTTTACCCCAAATCCACAAAATTATGAGTGTCTTTGCTAGCTTGTAAACTTTAGAACTTGGTCTTTACATCATTTCGAGACCATAGGCGAGGTATGTTGAGTTAGTGGATGTATTTGGACTTTTCGGTTTAAGAAAGCGTTATTGTAGGATTATCACCCAAAATCCTACCATTGTGTGTCTGTCGATTAGTCACCTCGACTTCCGACCCCATATTAAACCCTTTGTTGCACTCACCTTTAGTGCAAGATACCCCTAGATACACCCTTACGAGCCATTCCTTTCATTTTGGTCACCCAACATATTGTTTCGTTACACCATTACACCTTAGCCTACCACTGTAGTCTTTATTTATAATTGGGAAGTCATTATTTGCCTAAGTTCAAGGTTCAGTGGAAGGTTAGGAATCACACTCTCATCAACGACATATTCTTAAAGATCGTTGAAGACCCCCATTCCTCATTGTTCATCTCAAGTGGGGGATGTTATGTTATTATGTTATGTTCAAAACAAAAAAAAATGATGTTTCAAAAATTAAAAAAAAATAGTTAGTGTTATTTAGTGATTGTAAAAGTGCAATGTTATAAGCACTATTATTATAAGCTTAATATAGATTTAGTATCGAGGAGGCCACCTCGGTCACATTTGAAGAATGAAGTTAGAAGTGTGCCTATCATGGCGTCCTCTAATGGCACATCTACTGGTTATATCATGATCCGGTTTCTTGACTTGAAACTTGAACTTGAGTGACGGTAAGTTGTGATGACTTAGTTGTAGATTTAGACTATTTGCTTGATTTTATTTTCACCAATTTTATCCATGTCTTATCACGCCCTTAGTCATGAAGCGTGTCTAGTTGATCGTGAGCAACCTTTGGTGTCTTGGCCATGGATTTAGTCATGTATCATTGATTTTGTCCACTTGCCGTGACATGTTAGTAATGACAAATCACCCTTAACCTTTGTCGTGTCTACCCATATTAGCCGAGAATTGTTTTGTCCTTAACTCTAGTGGTGGAGATTTGTGTAACCGCCAAGCTTATGATAGAATACATGCTATGGTATGCGATGAGTGATCACCCGAAATTGACACTTAGAATGGTTGAGAGATTTGAGTGTTTTGTTCCCATTTTGTGAGGTGTTAGGCTTTGTTTTATTTTAGCATAAGGGTTTGTAAACTTATATTTTCGGTAATGGGAGATATCTTTTAGGAATCTGTCTAATAAGGTTTACTTGAGGGCAAGTAGAGTCAGTGGGGAATATTTGATAACATCAAATAGTCCTGAATATTTAGTGTCAATTTCCCCCGATAATGCTCGTATTTTATATTATTTAAATGGATTTACGCTTGTTTTCCTCTATATTTCACTTTCAGGTAAATTATGAGCATTGGAGCTAAAGAGACACGGATTTGGAGATTTGTTGAACATATATCATAGTATGTGATTCGTGTAGGTTTAGGGTGGTGTGTATGGAGAAAATAATATAATATCAATATCAAAATAAACACAAGAATTGAATTGAAAACCTCTTAGGAAAAGGTTAGTCAATCAAATTTCGTGAGTGAGATATCGACCTTTGGATAAGGATATCCGGTCGTTTCCAACGAGGTGTGAATAAGCGGCGTCGTTTAAGGTTTGTTATTAAAATGCTCGATGTTTCGGATTTTTTAAATTGATTTTATCTAAACTACGGGGCAAGGGAAGTAAATGGGAAGCAATTAAGGGAACTAAATCTATAGGGAAAGCAAAGGATTACAACTAATAATGCAAATTTACGCTAAAATGCAAATTACGAATTAAATAAAACGTGAATAAAATGCAAACAATTCTAGATTAATCCCTAAAAGTGATCTAAAATTATTCTAAAGCTAAAAATGCAATTTAAAAATTAAATAAGATTTGAAACCAATTTTTATAATTTTTCTTGAATTAATTTGAATTTAAAAACTAATTTCTAATTTAAAAATAGATCTAATTCACTAAAAATTATGAAAACTAGTGAGAAAATTATGAAACTATTTTTCAAAAATCTAAAATAACTAAAAAGAATTTTTAAAATTGGATTTGTATTTTTTGAACTTTTTATAATTTCTATGATTTAAAAACTATTTTAAACTAATTAAATGTCTAACAATTACTATTTAAACTAGGAAAATTATGGAAATTTTTTATGCTTTTCTTATATTTCTTAATCTAGGAAAATTGAAAATATATTTTACGAGCTTTTTCGATTTATTTGTAATAAAAGCTAATTAAAAGTGTTAAAACTAATTTAAATCGAAAAATAGCCAATGATGACGAAAATTATGAAAAATTAGGAGAAGTTCTAAATGTGATTATGATTCTAGTAAAATTAACAAAAGCTAGCTTTGAACAATGATTATGCAAGTTGTGGTGAAAGCGTAATGGAAAGCTATTTAACAAATAAGCTATAAGCTACTAAACCGAACCAGAACTCGAGGAAGCTTGTCTAAGCTAAATCGACCAAAATCAACAATGCAACTAACTTATACCACTAAATTACAAGCCACTAGTGATTACGAATCCTAATAAGGTAAAACAAGCAGCATGAACCTCATACTCAAGCTTATCTATAAGCTAGGAAACAAGCTAAGATTGAAAACTAGAAGATGCAACCTAAAACTAACCAAGCGAGAGAACCAACAAGCCAATAATGAGCTTGAGATAGCTACAATAATCTTAGCACAAGCTACGCAATAAGCTGTGCACACTCGATATTAGCGAGTGTGTGCAGAGCGAAAATGACTTTGTTTGACAAGCTAGTTAAGTGGATTTAGAAAATTCTAAAATTCTTCTTAAAATATATTTGAAAACACCACCAACTAGACTTTTAGATCCCAAAATTTCAACTAATTTATACCAAAGAGCATTGAATTAAAATCCACAAATACTCATTGTGAGCGCAAACATACCATTTGACTTTTTATGGCGAATTTGAATTTGACCAAAATGAGTTTTGATTCACTAAATAAGAATGTTTATGATGTAAAATGATGAAATGAACCTAAATTAAGCTAATGTAACAACTTATATACCTAAATGCGAATATGAGTAACCTATTCCAAATGAGATTATGCGAGATAAAATTTTAAGATGAATTTTGACTTATAGTGTTCTATAATGCAATCTAATGGTTAAACTTACTTTTCCTAACCTAAAAATGACTTAAGCAACTACATAGCTGACTAGCCTTAATCTCATATTTAAATGTTTATGCCAAGCGTCGTTCGGGGTCAAAGGAACTTCCTTTTAAATCGAGCAAGTTTTTCAACACCTAGGCGATGAACCTAATCGTTGTAGTGTAGTATTAGGGTAAGCCACGGGTATTGATATCGTTCTCTAGGGAATAGGAATGCTAGTGAGAAGTTACTACGCTAAGGTTGGGGTTGAGGAAGATTATTTTTATCTTTTTATATTTTTAAGGAAAGGAAAGGTCGAATCTCGGGGTTTGAATTTGGGGGTTGGTATTGCTACCGATTACTCTACTTATCTAATTATCTAATCTAAGGTGTATGTAGTCTATGTCTAATTAATGTGTGCTCGTATGATAGTTTAAAGATGTGTTTACTTAGGTTTTACTACTCCTTAATTATCTCCTATTGGTGGTTGAATTGTCACGTCCTTATTCCTAGTTGCGTTGTGTGTCTAAGGTTGTAGGGTATCGTTTCTCCCTAACTCTTTGAACTTACCAAAGGGTCTCGTCTACAAAACCCACTAGGGATAATAAACTCTTACTCTAAGGCACTCTTTGGATGGTTTAGCTTACAACTACTCAAGGAGTCATATTCTAAGGTTCACAAAGATTTAATCAAGCATTAAGTACACAACGAATGACCTATCGCATTACTAGATCATTAATCAACTAAGATAAGAGACAACCAATCAATATTCAATAATTAAGTTTCATATTCCTAAGCAAACACACAAGTAAATTAGCGGGACATGGAAAACATGCAAGCATACACACAAATAATCAAAGACATAATTGTATTAATGAAGTAAAACACTTATCTTGGTGTAAGATAGGGTTTGGAACCCTAAAATCTTGTACAAGACGACCTTGGTTCGGTTTAGGTTTTACTCCAAAGACTACACACCAAATCTTGAAAAATTCGGATTCTATATATAATATTACATATGCGACGGCGTCACCTTATGTTTTGTGGCCGTCGTGTCGCCGTCATTAGGGTTTCGTCTTGGCCACGTTAGACTTGCGGCGGCGTCACCTTATGCTTGTGTGGCCGTCTCTTCTTTCGACGGCCGTGCGGATTACATCTAGGCCGTGCGAGTTGCGACGACCTACTCTTTTATAACAGCGTCGTCACTTGAAAATAGGAGTTTTGGCTTACGTCCGTCACAAAGATCCTCCGGCGTCGCAATTAACACTGACGCCGTCACCTTATGTTTTCGGTGACTTTGAGTGTCTCGATTCGACTTTGGCCATTTTCTTCGTATAATCGCGCCTTTTCGTCCAAATAAGTGCCATTCCGACATTTTGCCTTCAAGAGACCTAAAAGTGAAAAGGCGATATTAAGCAATAACGGATACAAAGTGATCAAATAAGGGCTTAAGCGACCCTCAAAAGGTACCTTTTAAAACCTTATCAAATATCCCTACACTTGGTATTTGCTTGTCCTCAAGCAAATGTGCTTTAACCAATTAATTTATAAGTTAGGGGTCATGAAGCATTGGTTCAAAGCGGTCCACAACACATATAAGCCCATAAAAGTCATAACAAACACGGAAATACATACTAGCACCTCACATGGGGTGTTTGGATACTCGCATCTCTCTCGGGTGTATATGAAATATAACAAATTGGAAATGGAAGATAAACACTCATTAACGGTCCTAGTACATAGATTACCATAGGCTTGAGAATAGATCAAACCTCCATCGCTTTGGCGTAAGCACCTAGGAAAGACTATCAAAGAGGTCTTTAAAGGGTTGTAATGTTAGGCTTACGGTAGGAAACAAAGGGTTTGGTGGGATAGGCTATATAGTGGTGGCAAGTCAAAAATCTCTTATGTTACAAGCATACGAAGAATGGCGTTGCTAAGCCAAGACTCGACACTCTAAACTCTAGCTAAGCTGAAATAAACAAACATAAATTTAAAGGATAGATGTAGGATGGTAGCCGTATTTTTTTTTTTTTTTTTTTTTTTTTCAAACACTCTATTTTTTTTTTTCTTTTTTTTTTTTTTCATTTTTTTTTCATACACTTTTACTCTACCATCCTCTCTGGTAACATCAAAATGATAGGGTTTATAGGCACATCCCTACACTTGAGTTTTATTACTCTAACACTAATTTGACCCGAATTGAAAAGATCAAAACACTTGGGGTACATTATTATGCAAACAAAGGGAATTTGAATTTAACGTTCCCTTCCGTCATTTCATAAACTTTAACTTTTCCCATGAATCCCAATCGTCCCAAAGCGTATACAAAGGATATGACTCGACTTAGCAACTCATGCAAGCAACTAGATAATTGAACTAAGGGTTTAGGGTGATAACAATAATGCACTAAAGTGAGTGCATACAAGGTAGGCTAAAGCGATTTGGGTGTATATTTGGGGTGGGGTGTAAACAATGCTCTTCATTGATATTCGGAAAAACCGAAACATCACGAGAACCGCGAAAAGGATAGGCTACGAGGGGTTAACTAGGGGTATCGTGTACTAAAGATGAGTACAACGCAAAGGGTGTGGGGAATTACTCAACCGATGTGGAAGAAGTAATTATATTACGGGTATCAAACAAGGGTTATCCTAATGCCTCTTATCATTTAGTTATTCCTAACTACACAAGTGTAGTCTTACTTGCGATCTCGGAATGCATCACAAAACAAGTTCTAGAATCTAATATACTACGGTTCACACTCTAAGCATTAAAGATGAATGCTTTTAATTCCTACTAATCTAAGGCGATCCTCGCATTTTGGGTGGAATTTAGGTGGTAAAGGGTTTTGTGCTAGTCATGCAACTTCCTATCCGTGAGGCGCTTTTGTTAAGACTAATGGCCCACTCCTATATGTCATGAAAAATTTTAAATTTGGTGCCAAAATTACCCTAACCGACATTTTCTCATGGTTTATTACACAAATACAATTGGACAAAGCAAATAATCAAGGATAAGCATAGTTTCAAAGTTCCGTTTATTTTCCCTCCTACACTTAAAGCTGAACATTGTCCCCAATGTTCCCGAAAATATCAAAGTTATGATAATGGAAGGTAATTAAAAGCGAAAGAAACTAGTACTCCACGATTAGCTCGGTAGGATCCGTGTGTGAAGTAGTGGTTAAATCCTTTCAAGAAGAATTTATGCGTGAAAAGCTCCTTCCAATCTTATGTAACTTCTTCTTGATAAATTAAACTGCACACTTGAAGAAAACAAAGCGAAACCTTGGCGTAAAATCGGCGGTAATAATATATATAAGACTCGATTTAAACTAGGATATAATGCTTGTGGAATGGATGTTTACAAAATTTACGGAAAATTAAGACACAGAAAATTCCAAATTTTTTTAAGTAGCTCGAAAGCGAGAAAAAAGTAATCATTGTTTTACTCCTTCACGGCGCCGTCGGTTGCGATCTGACGCCGTCGGTTATCTGACAAAAAGCGGTGCGATTTTACGGAAAAATTACGGAAAATTTACATCTTTAGAATCGGAAAAATTTACGCAAAACATCCATTATGACTCGATACAAGCATTTGACTCGAACAAACACACAAATATATCTTTTAATGAATTGTTATTCTCATGTTTACGTTTCCTTGAAAGCGTGTGTAATCCTCCTACACTTATCCCTTATGTAAAATACCTTTATATGCAATTAAGGCGAGGTTAAAAACAAAATAAAGCATTTTACAAATTTAAACATGAGAATAAACAATCAATAAAGATATATGACACTAACAAGCAAACAATTAAGCATGGGTTGCCTCCCAGCGCTTTTCTTTATTTAAGAGTCTTGTAGCTAGACTCGTAGTCGTGCTCTCGTTACTTCATTACCGCCACCTTGGCGGTCTCTAATGGGGATTCCATGTTGTAGAAGTGCCCTATGATGCACCTCTCTAAGAGTTCGTCCTCTCCCACTTGGTCCTATATTTCGGTCCTAAGTTCAAGCAATCCTTATAGAATCCGAAAATCTTAGCCATAACATAATCTACTCCTTTTCCCTATCCTCATCATTCCTATAATAGACCGAGCGGTTTAAGTTCCTTTTCATCATTAGAGTGATGAAAACTTCTCAATCTTAAGCGGCATTTGGTAAGCTATGTCATCGGTCTCATCCTTGAATCGCACTACTCTCTAACGAGGATCATAGGTCATCCGGTGCTTTCTATGAAAGGTTTTCCTAGAATAACATGGGACAAGCTAGGGTCTATGGCGTGCTAATATCATCCACAATTATGAAGTCCGTAGAAAGCGTGAAACTACCTACATAAGCGGGCAATCCCTTAACTCTACCAAGAAAATTGCACTTAACCCTAGGATTATCGGGGTCTTGCCTAGTTGGAATAGGCTTCTTCATTACCCAATTGTAGTAGGTGCTAGTCATTATGTTGATTGGGGATTTGCGATCAATGTAGGCCTTTGCCACAAAAGGTGTCCTATGAAACATGGTATGTTAAGATTCCAAGGGTTCCCAAACTTGATTCGAGGGCTTTTCTAACATACATGTGACGGAGGTCACGCACTAAGTGAGGGTGGCGAGATAGTTCTTCTTCCGTAGGAAACTTATTGAAATAGTCATTGTCTACTTCATCTACTTCCTCGGTTGTTTCATTATTCTCAAGTGTATGGTCCTCTTCGTCATTTGTTCCATTAGGTTTAACTAAGGCGATGGTATTGTGAATTGAGCGTGCTTAGCTAGCTTACTTGGGTCCTTAATCTCTACCGGAAGGCTCGGGAGTTGAGATAGCATTAACCTTCCTATCACTATTGGTTATGGCTTTCAAAGGTTGTCTATCTTCCTATCCATTTCGACTTGTTGTTGGTTAAAGCGGTCAGAGCTTAGCTATTTGGGATTCTTGGGATGCAACAAGGTTTTGCAACATCCCTTGATGTTTTGTTGGTTAGGACCGTTAGGTGGGGGCCATGAAAAATCATTGGAAGTGAATTCCTTGGTTTGTCCCGATGAAGTCGGGCTTGCCTTTCCATGCCTCTCGGGTTTCATTGAAATTCCTAGGTCCGGGTATTGTAGGAATCTTCCTCCGTTCCATTGTCTGTGAGGATGCGTAGTCAGCGGAAGCATGTTCGGGGATCGAGTGCTAGTCTTGGCGTGTTATGAGGATCACAAAGCGGCTCACGAGGAAGAAACTTTGTTCACATGGTGTGAAGACTTAGGATTTTCGTAGGAACTCATTAGGAATTTTACTTGATCTTCAAGTTCAATCATCCTGATCGGAAGGTTGTGAGTCGATGGGAGGCAAGGAGATTGCCTTAACGGTTTTGGGCGACTCACGGGGTCATCCAACTTCGTTGTCATAGAGGCAAGGTCCTCTATTATACCCCATGATTCTTCAGCGGTGAGATCACTAAGTTTTCCACCGGCCGCTTGGTCAATGGATCGCTTGGTGGGGAAGTTGACATGATCATAGAAAATTTGGACTTGGAGCCAAAGATCAATGCCGTGATGAGGACTTTATGAAGTAAGTCCTTGAATCGAGTCCATGCTTCGTAGAGATTCACCTTGGCGTTGTTGGAACATCAAGATGTCATTCCTAAGCTTAGTGGTTCTCCCGGTGGGAAAAATTGAGCAAGGAGGCGAGAGGTAAGATCATCCGACTTGAGATGGAGCCGGCGGGAAGTCGCTCAAGCCAATTACTAGCTTGGTCCCGTGAGAGAATTGGAAGAGGCGGTAGCGTGGTCTCCCGAGTAGTAGCATCAAGGTCGATGGAATCGACAATTTTGAGAAATCCCTCGGATCTTGATTTGGATCTTGAACGAAGTCCATGGAATGCACATCCGTTTTGCACCAACCGGATGGTGTCGGATCATGGGGCCGTAGTTTGGGCTTGGTCGGGAAGCTCAATGGTGTTCCTATAGCCTAAGTGGCTTGGTCTCGAGTATTCACCAAAATGCGGGCTCTTGGCGGGTCAATTGGTGGTGGGTTGATGAATGGTGGGTGGTTATCACCTTCCATGATGAAAAGTGATGGGATTACGAACAAAGGTCACGAAGAAGGGGATAGACTAAGAAAGCTAAAAATGAGAAAAAGTTTACTTGATAGGAATCAAGTAAAGAAACCTAAGCGAGGTGGACTACTAACTAGCTATTCTATTCCCCGCGGCGCCAAAAACTTGATAACGCTACGCGCGTCGTTCGGGGTCAAAGGAACTTCCTTTTCGTCGAGCAAGTTTTCAACACCTAGGCGATGAACCTAATCGTTGTAGTGTAGTATTAGGGTAAGCCGGGTATTGATATCGTTCTCTAGGGAATAGGAATGCTAGTGAGAAGTTACTACGCTAAGGTTGGGGTTGAGGAAGATTATTTTTATCTTTTTATATTTTTAAGGAAAGGAAAGGTACGAATCTCGGGGTTTGAATTTGGGGGTTGGTATTTCTACCGATTACTCTACTTATCTAATTATCTAATCTAAGGTGTATGTAGTCTATGTCTAATTAATGTGTGCTCGTATGATAGTTTAAAGATGTGTTTACTTAGGTTTTACTACTCCTTAATTATCTCCTATTGGTGGTTGAATTGTCACGTCCTTATTCCTAGTTGCGTTGTGTGTCTAAGGTTGTAGGGTATCGTTTCTCCTAACTCTTTGAACTTACCAAAGGGTCTCGTCTACAAAACCCACTAGGGATAATAAACTCTTACTCTAAGGCACTCTTTGGATGGTTTAGCTTACAACTACTCAAGGAGTCATATTCTAAGGTTCACAAAGATTTAATCAAGCATTAAGTACACAACGAATGACCTATCGCATTACTAGATCATTAATCAACTAAGATAAGAGACAACCAATCAATATTCAATAATTAAGTTTCATATTCCTAAGCAAACACACAAGTAAATTAATGGGACATGGAAAACATGCAAGCATACACACAAATAATCAAAGACATAATTGTATTAATGAAGTAAAACACTTATCTTGGTGTAAGATAGGGTTTGGAACCCTAAAATCTTGTACAAGACGACCTTGGTTCGGTTTAGGTTTTACTCCAAAGACTACACACTAAATCTTGAAAAATTCGGATTCTATATATAATATTACATATGCGACGGCGTCACCTTATGTTTTGTGGCCGTCGTGTCGCCGTCATTAGGGTTTCGTCTTGGCACGTTAGACTTGCGGCGGCGTCACCTTATGCTTGTGGCCGTCCTCTTGACCGGCGCCGTGCGGATTACATCTAGGCCGTGCGAGTTGCGACGACCTACTCTTTTATAACAGCGTCGTCACTTGAAAATAGGAGTTTTGGCTTCGTCCGTCACAAAGATCCTCCGGCGGCGTCACAATTAACACTGACGCCGTCACCTTATGTTTCAATGACTTTGAGTGTCTCGATTCGACTTTGGCCATTTTCTTCGTATAATCGCGCCTTTTCGTCCAAATAAGTGCCATTCCGGCATTTTGCCTTCAAGAGACCTAAAAGTGAAAAGGAGCGATATTAAGCAATAACGGATACAAAGTGATCAAATAAGGGCTTAAGCGACCCTCAAAAGGTACCTTTTAAAACCTTATCATGGGAAAACTCTTTACTTGCGGGTAAAGTAATTAATAATTTAGTGGGTTTGACTTCTTTGACGGGGGGAGTGGGATAGGGAGTTAACAGGGTATTATTTATTTGACCGTGGGTTTTATAACAGGGTATGGTTATTTATGGATGGGCTTGGGTTTTGTAGATGGACTTGGGCCAAGAGGTACATGGCTTGGACAGAATTAGTTTGGACTTGGACTAGTTTAGAGATCCGGATAAAACCATAAGGACCATTTGTGTAATTCTGAAATTCCAGGGACCAAATCTGTAAATTCTGAAATGTACTTCCAAGGACCATTCTTGTAATTCCAAATAAATCAAGGACCATAATAGCCAATCTTGAAACTCCAGGGGTAAAATCTGACAACTTCTGAAACTTAAGGGATTGATTCTGCCATTTCTTCAAAGTTGATCAAATCTTTCATTAATCATCCTCTCAGCATCAAAATCTTCAAATTCACTCTTTTCTGACTTCCCAGCTCAGCTTTAGCACTCTTTTCCTTCTCGTGCTCGGGTTTTATGCGATTTGGTGATTTGTCTTTCTTTTGCGTGTTTGTCATATCCGTACACATGCATAAACTCAAAAACCAACAAATATTAGCAATAAGCGGCTCTTTTACGGTTATTTTGGGTCTATTTTGGTAAAGAAATGGTATGTGTTTTGCACATACGGTATGCTCATTTGAAGTAGTTACGGCGTAATTCTTCTCTCATTCTGTAGTAACTAAGCGTGGCTCGGAAAACCAACTCAGCAGAAGATTACGGCGTAACCAACTAGGTCAAATGAGGCTCCACGCGGCGCAAACTCTGCGTAACTATTGTATCAATTACGGCATAACCAAGATTTATTGAAGATACGGCGTAACTCGTAACCGGCATTTTAGTGCAAAATACGAAGAATTGGATGTTACGGCGTAACTCTTATAATTAGTTACGCCATAACGGATCGGCCTATAAATACCCCACCATTTCCGGCATTTCAAAGCATCCCATTTCACACACAACATCAGTGGCGTGAGAAGAAGTCGAAGGTAGATCTAGAGGAGCATATAGAGCTATCTCCAAAGGAGAAATCATACCCCTACAATAAGCATTAGCTTTTATCTTTAATTTACTTTCAATTCATGTATTTCGTAATGTTAAACATTCAATTGATTGTTTTAGTTAACATGTGACTAAGCGCCTCTGGTCTTGGCCTAATTATGATTCATAATTGTTTTGTTTGCGTTACATTGTACGTATAATTATTTATAAGTGTATGCATGCATAGTTTGTTGGTAGCTACCCTTGTTTGATTATTTTGAATAGCGGTAGTGGCTAGTTACTTAGGAGATATGACCAGTGACCCTAAGTAGGTGGTATTGGGAAGGGTAAGATATGACCAATGACGACCCTTTCGATTGTGCGATTTGACAAGCGATCACCTACCGTTTGGATGAACTTAAGAAGTCGGGGTGAGTGTTTAAGATGCTAGCGGGCACTCACTATTATGAATCTAGTATGTAGCGGTGCTTAATGACTTGGCTTAGGGGACTAAGAACAAGCTGGACTTATAATGGGTCACTGATTTCTCAGTGGGACCCTTTCTTTGAGAGGTTAGACAGGCTGACCAAATCTTTGTCCTAGCGACTTTGACCCCACTGAAGTAATTTGAAGTAATTAGGCGTAAACACTACTAGTTAGGATGAGTAACTAGGTTAGCACCCTCTCCTCAATGATGCAACCCTCGCCTTTATTTGCTTTAGTAGTTAATTATATCGAAATCATATTAAAATATGACACCTAGACTTAGTTTAAATCGCACATATAGCTCTTGGGAAGACCTCGGTTTTACGAATACTACACTACACATGACCGGGTAGGCGCAGTTAGTGCATTAAGGTAGACCATAGGTATAGCGAGACAATATAAATATTAAAACACAGTCGATAAAACTGCATCATTAACTCCTCTAAAGGGTTATATCATAATTCTCATGCGGTCTTAATTTTTTCAATATTAACGCAATAACCTTGTATTAGTTTTAAATGAACTTTGTGGGTATGTTTCTGTAAGCCCTCAAGAGACTACACTTGTCCACTTGGGACCTGGCCCGGTTAAAAGGCTTGTTGCATATGCTAAATGCAAGTGATTCCTCTGAAAGTGAGTTAGATTTCTTTTTCTCTTTTTCCTTTTTTAGAATTATGCTTGTTGGTTAGTGTGATTTCGGGGAATAAAGTTTGCTCGTGGATGTAGCGAAGGCACAATTTTCTTCGTGGACCTTCTTTCTTTTTAGGAGCAAATTTCAAGGAAGTTCGCACTAATTCTACTTTCTCTTCACATTTATTTAATTTTAGTACAAAATGGACTTTGTACATCTCAAGTGGGGGGACGGGAGTAGAATTATTATTTGAACTTAATTTTCCTCATTTTCTAGTTTATTTTGAAACATTATGCCATTTTTAAATTTTTGTCATGTTTTTTTTAACCTGATTAGATTAGACTTTAGCCGAGCACATTGTAACCCTTGATATTTTATGGTTAGATTAGCCTTATCCGTTTCCATTTATTTACCCAAATCCACAAAATTATGAGTGTGCCGGTAGCTTGTAGACTTTAGAAATTGGCCTTTGCATCATTTCGAGACCATAGACAAGGTATGTGGAGTTCGCTTAATGTATATAGAATAATCAGTTTATGAAGGCAATATTTTTAGGATTATCACCCAAATAGCCTATCCTTGTGTGTCTATCGATTAGTCACCTCGACTTTTCGACCCCTATGTTAAACCCTTTTGTTGCACTTACCTTTAGTGCAAGATACCCCTAGATACATCCGTCGAGCCATTCCTTTCATTTGTTCACCCAATATATATTGTTTAGTTACACCCATTCGCCTTAGCCTACCGTGTAGTTTGTGATCGGGAAGTCATTGTTTGCCTAAGTTCAAGGTTCAAGTAGAGAGGTTGAAATCACACTTTCGTCAAAACTTATATTTGAAGATCATTGAAGACCCCAGTTCTCATTATATGTTCATCTCGAGTGGGGATGTTATATTTTGGTTATGAAGTAAAAAAAGTGATGATTCGAAAAAAAATAGTAGTTTATTGATTATTGTAAAGTGCAATGTTATAAGCACTTTGATTGGAGCTCATCAAAGATTAAGCATCGAGGAGACCACCTCGATCACATTTGAAGAATTGAGTTGGTAATCATTGTGCCAGCAGTTGAAGAACGAGTAATGTGCCCATCATGGCGTCCGTAATGGCACATCTACTTGTTATATCATGATCCGGTTTCTTCACTTTAAATCTTGAACTTTGGATGAATGGTAGGCGGAGACAACTTGGTTATAGGTTAAGACTATTTGCTTTGTTAATTTTATTTTACACCAATTATTTCCCATGTCTTATCCTTCCCTTTAGTCATGAAGTGTGTCTAGGTGATGAAGCGAGCAATCTTTGTTGTCTTGGCCATGGATTTGGTCATGTATCATTGATTTTGTCCACTTTGCCGTGACACGTTAGTAATGACATTTCACCCTTAACCCATGTTGTGTCTACCCATATTGCCTTCAAAATTATTTAGTCCTTAACTCTAGTGGCGGAGATTTGTGTAACCGTAAGCTTATAATAGAATCGTGCTATGGCGTGCTTTGGTGATCACCTCGAAATTGACACTTTGACTAGTTGAGAGATTTTAAGTGTGTTTTTCCCATTTAGTGAGGTGTTCGGCTTTGATTTATTCTAGCATAAGGGTTTTTAAATTCATATCTTCGGGTAATGGGGATATCTTTTAGGAATTTTTCTAATAAGGTCTACTTGAGGCAAGTAGAGTTCAAGTGGGGATATTTTATAACGTCAAATAGTCACGACTTTTAAGTGTCAATTTCCCAGATAATGCTCATATTTTATATCATTTATATGGATTTACGCTTGTATTCCTTTATATTTCACTTTCGGGTAAATTATGACCATTGGAGCTTATGAGGCGCGGACTTGGAGATTTTCCTAACGATTTATGATAGTATGCCAAGCTGTGAAGAAGCTACGGCGTAACTCGGTCTCTCGCATTACGCTTTGTAGCGGTGTTTTGACTCGGAAGACCAACTTAAGCGCAATTACGGCATAACTCCCAACTAAGGTTCGTAGTAATCATCTAGATCAAAGAATATTTTGCGCCTCCATCAACTACTGCGTAACTCCTCATAAGCGTTACGCGTAGTCCACCCAAAGAGATCAGTATTGAAGATGCGGCATAACTTTGTCCCAAGTGTTCGCAGTAACCTATATGAGTATTATTTGGAGAACTATTGAGATTCTGGCGTAACTCTCAAATTTAATTCTGTAGTAACTAGGATCGTGCCTATAAATATAAGCCCTTGTTGGGAATTATGTGAAAGTGCGGATTATCTTGATATTAATGCCGAAGTGTTTCTCTTGAAGTGAAGTGGATTAGAAGACTTATTCTCTTTGAAGTATAATAGTGATTAGTTTGTTTACTGCGGAAGTGTCTATTCCGTATTTAGTTTATTTAGTGTGGATATACATGAGCTTTATTAGGAAGTGATTGTGTATATCTTATTTAGTTTTATGATTATCGTTTCTTGGAAAGCGGTTTAGCGATATTGTTTAGGGTTCCTTATCTATAAAGGAACACATTAGAAAGGTTTATGTACCGATTGGAAAACTCGGTTTAGTTAATAAAAGATCCATAGAGGATCAAAGTTCTTAGTTAATTGTTACTTGTGTTTATATTCGTGATAAACATTAGTAGTAGAGATTGTCTTTTATTGTGCTTGTGATTACATAGGCATACATAACGATCCACGAGCTCAAGATCTATCAAGGTCTTTGTTTGTTTTCAACAAGTGGTATCGAGCCTCGTGAGAGTCTCTACGATACTAAGGACAAGCTTTTCTAAACACCCATACAACCATAACAAAACATCATGCACGGTTGGGATCGTCTTGAACTCACCAACAACCAAAACTCCACCCATCTGCGACAACTAAGTCTATCTAATAGCAATGCTAAGTTTCCTTACCTTAAAGGGAGGAATATGATCTTTGGGCTATGAAGATGCAAAAGCGGATCTCAACATTGATTGGAATCTATGGCGGGTAATTTTGAAGGGAACAATTTGAAGAGGACTACCACGGATCTTTGGTAATATGATGAATGTTCCTCCCAAAGCTATTTGAAGAGTTCTTGGCGATTCGAGAGAGAAACAAAGGTCAAAACTATTCTTACGCAAGCTATTCACGAGGATCACTTGAGTGATTTTCACTTCATGCAAGATGCCAAAGATATACGGTTAGCGATTAAGGCGAGTTCGGTGGGAATGAGGAGTCGGAAGGCGAAGAAGTCCATGCTAAGACAACAGTTCGGGACATTCGGATCTACGAGAGGAAGGAATTCACAAGGGCTATGATAAGTTTCACAAGATCTTAAGTCGGTTGAATCACTCTGAGGCTAAGCCGGATAATGATATTTGTAACTCTAAGTTTACGAGGTCATTACCTCCTTCACGGCTACATGTAAGCATAGCTTTAAAAGCTAAAGGTGGTTTGGACATGATGACCTTTGATGAGTGTATAACAAACTTAAAGCTCTTGAACATGATGTAAAGCCCTTTTCGATCATCTTCTCTGCTAGTCATCTGCATTTGTTGGAGCCTCTACTCCAAAGTCAAGCTATGGTCCAAGCCCGTATCCATCATCATCTAATCTTGCTCCTTCATCAAGCTCTCTTCCTAGATCGGTGGTATTATGGAAGATGTTCTTGGATCTTTCTTTCTTGATTATGATCCTCGGCGAGGCGGCTTATGAGGATTTTGATCAAGTGGACCCACTTGAGTTTGAAGAGATAGGCGAGGTGGCAAGTGGCCATGCTTTCCATGGATATCAAGACCTTTGGCGCAAGGTGGCGGGGCGGTTTGGATTGAAGGGCGCGATCCGGCAAGGTTTGATAAAGGAAGGTTAAATGCTTCACATGCCAGCAGATAGGTCACTTTTCTAGAGAATGCAAAGGCAGGGAAAGGCGGTGATGAAGTGCGATACTCTACTTATCGTGATGTCGAGGAAGGATCGGGAACTTCAAAGGGATCAGCTGCGTTGGTCGCTCTTGTGACAATGTAATTTGGAAGCTACATGAGGACTCGATAATGATGGTTACGATAATGTTGGGTTGATTGCGGTGTACTTGGAGGATAGGCATGATCAGTTGCCTTGATGGGCATCTCTCGGTACAAAAGCTGTTTGTTTGGTTGTAGTGGCGTTATAATGAACTCGAACAAGCTTATGATATTATGGAACCAAAATATAATGAATGCTATGTGGAAGTAGAAGCTTATAAGCAGGCTTTAAAAACACTAGAAAGACAAAGGTTTGGTTACAAAAGAATGAAATAGCTTATGGTGAGAAAATAGGTGTTTTAGAAAGAGATCTCGAATGTGCTACAAATGAATTAAAATGGTGCGAGAAGTTAAGCGGGATGTAGAGTCGGAAAATCTAGAGCTTAAGGAGAAACTTAAGGAGGAAATTGCTAGGAATAATGAGTGGATGATGAATGGTAATAAGTTGGCAAGTCTCATTTATAGCGATCAAGCTCCCAATTCTATAGTGGCTTTAGGTTTTAAGAAATATGTAGCCTAGAAGCTAGGGATGACTCACGTAGATCTACACCGTGAGCCTAGCTAATTTTGTGAAAGAAGGTGACCTACATCTTTGTCGTGGTCCAATTAGAGGTGAGCATATGCCCGTTGACCTTTCCACTCTTAATGACTTTGATGGATCACACCATCGTATGGCAAAAGTCAAGCGACTTGCGACCCTAATACTTCTACTAATGACTTTGTCTCTTGTGTTATGATGACAAGTCCTCCAACAAGGGTCTCTGAGTGTGATTCAAATGACAAGTCGACCTTCCCAATCGACCTTCCCAGTCTTCACCCCACTGCACCAAGACTACCAATAAGCATGGCGAGTTCTTTGCCAGGAATGCACTTCAAGGCAGTTGCCTCGAAGACTTGCTTTTAATTCTTTGCATAATATCTTGTTAAAACAATTCTTTTCATGGTTTTGGTTTGAATACTTACGCTTGTAAGAATACTTCTTTTGGTTTGAATAAATCTTCTCTTGAGAAGAAATGTTTTGTGTGTGAAGTAAATCTCATTTAATTAAGGATTGTGATTATCATGAGCAAAGAATGAGTAGATGTGGTGATTCTAGGAAAACTAGACCAATGTGGACCAATGTTAATGATATAACACCTTATGTTCCACAGTCGCTAATTATAATACTTCTTTTCCTTGGAGAAGATCTTTTGGAAAACCATATGTTCAACCAACGGTGAATATTTTAAAAATGGTTTTGGCCTAGATATGTTAACCCTATGGTGATGGGAGAAGTCTTGGGATCTTCTTGTCAAGACCTCGTGAGTTGTTCTTGGAATAAGCGAGACCTAAGTTTCATTGGAAACCCAAGAACAATAGTGGATCTTATACTTCTACATGGCTGACTCATATGATCCACAAGGCGGGTTCAAGTCGGCAATGACTTGAGCCTCCATAGTGTGCTAATTCTCTGTATATTTTTGTTGTTGTAGGATCATCCCTTAAGCATAAAGATGTTGGAATTGTTGGCGGTGGTTGTTCTAGAAGTATGTCGGAAGCGAGGGACATGATGCATAACTTTATACCTATTGAAGGTGGAGGCAATGTAACCTTTGGAGGAAGTGATGGGCGAATTACGGAAAGGGACCATCAAAACACCTCGGTGAACTTTGAGAATGTTTATTATGTCAAGGAACTTCAACACTTCAATTTGTTTCGGTCTCACAAATCGTGACACTAAGAACAAAGTACTCTTCTGAGAGGATGAATGTCTTGTCTTTGTCTAAAGACTTCAAACTCCCGGAAGAAACTTCAATTCTCTTGAAGGTTCCTCATGATCATAATCTTTATACATTCAACAACTAATGTCCAACGGCGGTGACTTAACATGTTTGGTGGCTAAAGCATCGTGGATGAGTCCACTAAATGGCCTGAAGGATGGCCCATGTCAATTTCAAGACCATCAACCGACTCTCTAAGTTGGGCCTAGTTCAAGGTCTTCTGCCAAAGTATTCACCAATGATCATAAGCGTGTTGCATGCAACAAAGGAAAGCGACCTGAGCCTCATATAAAGGGTTCACATTACGGTAACCATTATTCTGAACCTCTTGGTTGCTTCATATGGATCTGTTTGGTCCAACTAAAGTGAGAAGCATTGATCATAAATATTTTTATCGGTGATCTTGATGGATTTAGTAAATTTTGTTGGGTATTCTTTCTAAGGACCAAAGATGAAACATCGAAGTATTAAAGACTTCATTACCCTTATTGAGAATCGGTTGAACAAAAGGTGAAAGGAATTAGGTGTGATAATGGTGCGAGTTCAAAAATGCCATTCTAATAGAACTACTGCGGGTTAAAGGGAATCAAAGGGACTATAGCACTCCAGAACCCTCAACAAAATGGGGTGGCGAAAGAAAAATAGAACCTTAATAGAATGCAAGATCAATGCTAGCGGACTCTAAACTTCCTACCATGTTTTGGGTGATGAAATTTTGTTAGTGCGACTTGTTATGTACTTAATAAGTGTCCATTACTAGACCACACCTTAAAACACCATATGAACTTCTTTTTGGGAAAGTTCCGGTTATTCATTACCTTAAACCGTTTGGTACGCAAGTGACTATTTTGAATACCGGTGATCCATTGGGCAAATTTGATGAGAAAGGCGATGATGGTTACATTGTGGGGTATTACGCTCACGATAAGGCATCTGGGGTTTACAATGTATCTGCTAAAAGATTGAGAAACTTTGAATCGAGGTATCTTGAAGACAAGCCTAATGTTCAAGGGCGGGGTCATGTTTGGTCATTTGATCTTGACTACTTGGTGATTATTTGGGTTATGCTAGACATATGGCTAATCAAAATCACGATTACGAAACATCTCCAACTACTAGTGCGAGAAACATTGGAGCTCATTACGGCGAGTGGAGTGCGATGATGATGAACAACCCGTTGTAGTGCCTTCCTTCTCTCTAACAATTTTGTAGGTGACACTTCTAAAGATTATCTTGATGTGGGTGAAGATGAATTCTATTATCTTTGAGGACCTTGCGGTGAAGAAACAAGAGTATCGGACTACTTTAGATCTTTGAGAGGAATGTTGAGCGGGTTGAATGAATCACTCGGTAGAAACTCCAATTCTGCTGAAGGGAATCATTTCTCCTCACCTCTCCAATTCGGTGAAAGACATGTTGACTCTACTCCTATGTCCACTAAAGTGTCAGCGGATCTTGGTGAACCTATACAAGGTTTCCCAAACCTTGGATCTTGGTCATCATCTACCTAAGCGGGCATCTTCAACACGCTTCCTATAATCGACTTTGAACCTCATGACTAATCTTGATTCTTCCATTGATGTCAACACCACCACTACTACAAGGATTAACAATGTTCATCCACAGTCTAATATTATTGGTGATCCTCATGCCCTGTTAGAACAAGAGTCTTGTGGCGGCGTTCTAAATATGGACGGGTGGCTTTTATCTCTTATGTCTCAAATCGTGAGAGAGCAATCACGAGACTATCAACATTATGCATTTGCTTGCTTTCTCTCACAAGTGGAACCAACCGGTGTTACTCGGGCTCTTGAAGACTCAAGTTGGCTTGAAGCAATGCGAGGATGAGATGCTGCAGTTTCAAAATCGGCGAGGTTTGGATTTTGGTACCACTACGATGGTAAGTATGCTATTGGGACAAAATGGATTACGAAGAATAAGAGAGATGCTAGAGGTGTTGTCATTAAAAACAAAGCTAGGTTAGTTGCGAGGGTTATAGACAAGAGGAGGATAGATTATGATGAAGTGTTTGCACAGTGCAAGAGTTGAGGCTATCTGGATTTTCTTAGCTTATCATCCTATATGGGCTTTATGGTCTATCAAATGGATGTTAAAGGAGCCTTCTTGTATGGTGAAATTGAAGAGGAGGTGTATGTCACTCAACCTAAAGTTTGAAGATCGAGATCATCCTAATCATGTTTATAAGGTGGTCAAAGCTCTCTATGGACTACATCGAGGCACCCAGGCACAGTATGCTAGGCTCTACATTTCTCTTTGAAGCATGGTTCTGAAGAGGTGCAATAGATAATACTCTTTTCTAAAGAAGAATTCCATGACATTATTCTTGTGCAAGTGTATGTGGATGACATTATCTTTGGATCCACAAAGGAAGCTTAGTGCGAGGGAGTTTGAGGAGCTTATGAAGGGAGAGTTTGGATGAGTGCAATGGGAGAAATGACTTTCTTTTGGGTCTTCAAGTTCGTGAAACGATGGTATCTTTATCGGTCGGGACAAATATGTGAGGACATCTTGAAGAAGTTTGGTATGGAGGGTGTAAGGGCTGCTACTACACCTTATGAAGCTCAGAAGACAAAGACCAACAATGAAGGCGATCCACTGTGAATGTTCATTTATGCAGGTCTATGATTGGGTCTTTGATGTATCTAACGACTTCGGGCTGATATTACTTTTCTTTGTGAGTGTTTGTTCGCGACATCAAGTTACTCCATGACTTCCCATCTCAATCTTTGTTAAGAAGATCTTTAAGTACCTTAAAGGCCAACCTTGTTTAGGTCTTTGGTACCCAAAAGAATCTCCTTTTAAGTTGGAAGCTTATAGTGATAGTGACTATCTTTGGTGCTAATCTGGATAGGAGGTCCACCTTGGAGGTTGCCAATTCCTTGGAAAGAAATTGATTTCTTGGCAATGCAAGAAACAAACTATTGTGGCTACCTCATCTTGAGCAGTATGTGGGCTGCTAATTGTTGTGGACGAGTTCTTTGGATTCAAAATCGGTTGTTGGATTATGGGTATAATTTCATGAACACAACAATTTTATTGATAATCAAAGTACCATATGCATTGTTAAAAATCCAGTTTTTCACGGTCGAACAAAACATATTGAAATCGGCACCACTTTATAAGAGATGCATATGATAAAATTTGATAAATGTGGTCAAAATTCATCGATGATAATGTGTGAATCTGTTAACAAAGGCTTTTGAAGGACCAAGGTTTCAACACCTTGTGGTCCATATTAGCATGTAACCATAGCGCAAAGTTTGAGGAGGCATAGGCCTCGGGGAGGCATATGCCTCGGGGAGGGATTGTGTATAACTTTGCATTTTGCTATGTAATTTTGTATATTTGATAGATTTTAACTAACTACAACACGCTAATGTAATTTTAGTGTGTTTCTTTGTTGGTTTGTGTATGTTTTGTGTTTGTTTTGCGAGAATGGTTGTCTCGATCGGTTGAGATATGGTCGAAAGCTTAAGCTTGTTTCCACTTGAATTCATTGTCTTGAAGTGTGTTATTTGTTTCCTCTGAAGTTAAAATCTTGAAGTTATATGATTCGATCAAAAGAAGTACGAAGCAAATAGATCATTCATTCATTCAAAGCAGTTCTGACTTCTGATTACAGATCTTGGCAACATCAAAAGCATCTACATGATCTACTAGTCCTAATCTATTACATATCATCATTCCATCATCTAAGATGAGCACGATGAGCATATTTGCTCACATCTTTCACACTAATAGGTTGTTGGATATGCACGATCGCTCGCATCTTTTGGCACTAAATCTTGGCTATGCCTTTGTGATAAGCATAACCAACTCTAACGAGATGCTAAGGATCAAAATGGAGGATGGATTGATGAAAGCGAAGAAGCTAAAGCTGATTGTGGTAGAGATGAGAAGGAAAGATTTTCATTTGCGCATCATCTACTCTTTCAATCATACATCAACTTACATCATTTTCCTTTTCCGTTCCTCGATACGATATGTGATGATGCACCAAAACATGATGCAAAGAGACCAAGCACCACCTTTCTTCCCATGGGAAGTGGTGGATTTTTAGCTCGTGGCCTTCGTTGAGGCCTAGGTGCTAAGGGTTGGGAGTAAGATGTTCCTCATTATAGGATTCATCGAATCTTGGCCAGATACACTTGGTTTCTCAACACTTTCATCTTCGATGAGGAGAAAAGGTGACTTCTTTGGTAGTGGATATGGTTTTGGAAAATAGTGAAACCATGGATTGGTATCTTCACTAGATGATGAGGATGATGATGAGGATGTTGTTGTGAGATCTATGATCTCGGGTTTGGTGCTCATGATGAATGATGGTTAATTTTGAAGTATTGGAGGAATTAGGGTTTGAAATATTATTTGGGGATTTTGATGAGGAAGTCAATGTGCATTGGGATTGTTTATAGGCGGGTTCAAGTGGTAAGAGAATAAATGCGTGTGGGTGAAGCGGTAAAAGATATTCTTGAAGCTTAAGTGAGTAAGTCATCTGTTTCTCTTGAGTATTCTACTTGATGAGAATGGTTTCGT
The DNA here is from genome assembly GCA_022545495.1 of Chrysanthemum lavandulifolium. Taxonomy (NCBI): domain Eukaryota; kingdom Viridiplantae; phylum Streptophyta; class Magnoliopsida; order Asterales; family Asteraceae; genus Chrysanthemum; species Chrysanthemum lavandulifolium. The sequence goes on from CM040243.1 coordinate 149,884,191, forward strand.
TTCTACCAAAGTTATATGTGAATTCGAGCAAAGTAGATATCGCGTCGACTTTGGTCAGCGTTGACGAGGTGGGAAATTTCTATTTATTCTCTACGGCATATTTTAGCTCCACAATAAGTGATTCGATTATTACTCTCATTAAAAACACTTCCTTTTGTGCAAAATCGTAACCACAATCTTTAAAACTCTCGTGGCGCTTCAATTCAAACATGATCATAATAAGGTTGCTTTTCTTGGATCGCTCGAGGAGATGAGCTTTATAGGCGATGATTTCTTTCTTACTAAGATCAAAGATTGTATATGCATTGACACATTCTCCGGATGCTATATATGAAACTTTGATTACTCAATTTTAGGCGTCGTGAGAAAAGAGAGGTGATCTTGAGATAGTTGCAAGTGTTGATGGACAAGTATATGTGGTGACGGAGGCGATTAGAAGACAACTTCGCTTGGATGATGAGAATGGAATTTATCATTACGATTCTACAATGGTACTTGAAGGGCTTAGAGCAATTGGATATCAAAGTTAGAGACGGATATGTGGTTGAAAAACAAGCTTTGTCCTATGTGGAGTTCTTGGTTCATACGTTGCTACGATGTTTGAGCAATAAGTGCGGAGGATGGGATGGGTTTTCAACACAAATGGGATGTGGTATTGTTTGCTTATCTAAGGGTTTGACTTATAATTTCTCTAAGTATATCTTTGATAATATGGTAGAAAACATAACTAGGAAAAGGGTAAGTTTTGATGTACCCTAGGTTCTACGAGATGATATTGAATGTTTCTACACAAACCCAGGCTTTTCATCCCATAAGTGTTACGACTCCTAAGTTATTTGCTACAATGAGGACTAAATTTGAAGGGACACATTTTCCTTTGTTAATTGCCATGCTACCTCGGAGAATGAGGCGATAATGAGCTTAATGTAGTTTACCTTCTTCAATCCTCTTGATGGAATTCTTTCGATGGTGGTGATGAGGGTCCTTGTTGTTCTTTGAAGCATCTATACCTTCACCAAGACCATGTTCTAGTCAACATTTATCCAAGTTCCTATTGAAGAAGTTCGGGATCAAATTGATGAAGTTCGAGGTTGATATTGATGATTGCCTACACCTAGTCTGTTAGGAATCAATTTGGTGAAGGATGTTCTAATGTTGATCGGGGTTAATGTTGCTCTGAGCAGTCTCTTGAAGTTCCATTTTCAATGAGCAATCACATGATCTTGATGAGGATCCTATTTCACTTACTTCATTATATGATCGGTGAACAAGCTACGGTGAGCAAGCGGCTACTGGTAAGACCTTTCAAATCTATTTATATGGTTCTTTGGTTTGCCCATAAATCGAGATGGTTATCGATGTACCATAGTTCTGACTGAAACATATGGCTACTCGGTAGTGATGGCTATTGGTAAAGAGACATCAAATCCATTTATTTTCAATGATTACCTCTCACGGGAGTTAACACACTGGATGTGATGAGAATAGTATGAAACTAATTTGTTTTGATGTACCTTTTGTCATTTGTTCTTTGCAAAGATATGGAGTTCGAGTTTCTTCATCATAGAGATGTTCTTCTTTGGATTCTTTGTTGTTCTTTGTTGTTTGTATACAATCCTCAGTCTTGTAAGATCTATCAAGCTGGAACTTAACAAGTCAAATTCGGTTTAGGGAGGATTGTTGGGAATTATGTGAAAGTCGGATTATCTTTGATATTAATGCCGAAGTGTTTCTCTTGAAGTGAAGTGGATTCTGCAGAAGACTTATTCTCTTGAGTATAATAGTGATTAGTTTGTTTACTGGAAGTGTCTATTCGTATTTAGTTTATTTAGTGTGGATATACATGAGCTTTATTAGGAAGTGATTGTGTATATCTTATTTAGTTTATGATTATCGTTTCTTGGAAAGCGGTTTAGCGATATTGTTTAGGGTTCCTTATCTATAAAAGGAACACATTAGAAAGGTTTATGTACCGATTGGAAAAACTCGGTTTTAGTTAATAAAAGATCCATAGAGGATCAAGAAGTTCTTAGTTATTTGTTACTTGTGTTTATATTCGATAAACATTAGTAGTAGAGATTGTCTTTTATTGTGCTTGTGATTACATAGGCATACATAACGATCCACGAGCTCAAGATCTATCAAGGTCTTTGTTTGTTTTCAACGACCTAATTTATGCATTTCACATCATTCAATCACAACTCAAAGTCGAGAGAGCGTGAAGAGGGTTCGAAGGCGGATCATTCGACATCAGAGCCATCTCAAGGAGAATCACTCCATGTCGATAAGCATTAGCGATAATTTCTATCTTTACTTTCGATTCATGTCTTCGTTATGTTAAACATCAATTCATTGTTTCTTTTAATATGATCGGCTAAGCACCTTTGGTGCTAGCCTGAATATGATTCATGAATGTTTTGTTTATGTTTTCATGCTTCCGTGTAATTGTTTCTAGTGTATGCATGCATAGTTCGTTGATTGTTACCCTAGCCGGTGGTTTTGAAATGCGGTCGTATCTAGTTCATGGGAGAATTGACCATGGACCCTAAGTAGTTAAGTAGAGTAGGGAAGGGTAATAATTGACCAATGGCGACCACTTCTTAAACTTGTGATGACCCGACGAAATGATCACAGGTCGTGGGATGAACTTAAGTTGGGGTGAGTGTCTAAGATGCTGGCCGAGCACTCATTATTCGAATCTTGCATGTAGGATACTTAATAACTTGGCAGGCGACTAAAACCACTCAACTCCCGAGGGTAAACCTTTGACGTCGGGTAGGAGCCTTTGTTGATAGGTTAGGGCGAATTGACCAAATGTTGTCCTAGCGACTTAAACCCAGCAGATCGGTTGGAAGTAATAAAACATGAGCATTACGATAAGATGAGTAATTAGATTAGCACCGTTCCTACAGTGAGTGCAACCTCTATTTATTTATCGCATTTATTTATTGTTTATTAGTTAATTAATCATTTCAACCTCGAACAGGTTAAAACCGGTGACACATAGACTTAATTAGAATCCGCTCACATAGCTCTTGGGACGACCTCGGTTTTACCGATTACTACACTATACACGATCGGGTACACTGCCCGTTGTGCATAAGGTGGACCATAGGTAAATGAGACAATTATAAATATGAAAGCCTGATCAGAAATCTTGCATCATAGTCCACAGTATCATTGTTTTCTATTTAAAGTAGCTTACTAAATACAGAATGTCACCTTAGCAATCCTTTACTGACTCTAATTTTTTATTTGAATGGGTCATGCGTCGGATGAGAAGATGGATAATCTAGCCAAGTTGGAGGTTGATGAGGTCGATGATAAGGAGGAGGATGAGGATAGGGATGGGGATGGTCAAAATGACGAGGATTAGGAAAGGTTTAAGATGATAGCTAAGTCGATTTTGGAAGTATACTTTTAATTATATTAGTTTTGAACACTGTATATAATTCAAGTTATTTTTGAAACTGGCTATTTTTACTATTGGCTTATTAATGAGTCAATCTGGTAATGTTCTATATGTTAATGGGTCGCTTGGTTAAAATGAAAGTAAGAAACTTCCCACCTTTACCTATTCACTACTCTGTTTCCTTTTTCAGCATTTGATTTATTGCACTTTTTTTTAACTTTATTTTGTGTATCTTATAAAAGATTGTGAGGATAAGCAACATAGCATAATTAATATATGAGTTATTGATAAAAAGTTTTTGGCAAAGTACATAAATGAGAATAAAAAAAGCATCCAATCATTTAAGAATTTATATGTTCCTTTTGTCATCACCAAGCTGCTTTCATTCCAAAGATTGAATACAAACATCTATTGTAGTAAAAAAAATTATAGCAGTTTACTTTTATATCTTATTTTTTGTGTTCGAATACTTCAAAATTCGTATAAAGAGTATGATCATAATGATTTCTTACTTTTCTATAGGGAGTATTATGAGTGGTGGAGGGAGTGTTCCAGCGAAAGAAGCATTCCCGAAGGCATGGATTAATATGGTGCACGAGTTAAAAAAAAGGACCGTTGTTTACACGTTTAGGGATACCGATGATGTGTGGGGTCAATGGAAATAGTAATGCTTTTGGAGCCATCATTTTCCCACAGAATGTCGCACTTGAACAAACAAGGTAAATAATCATATGAAGTTTTATATCAACTTTGATCCATTGTTTTGTCTGAACAGAGTGTATGGATCTTCAAAGCAGTGACAAATCAAATTAATGTAAAGTACGTCAAATTTTAGTACTTAAGGACCTACTGATCATTAAAAATAGATGATAATTCAAAAACGAAAATAAGTTTTAGAATACCAAATACTAAAAACTAATTATAGGTGAACTAAAAACTCACTTATTAAGAGATAATCACTTTCACATTGCCATGCTAAAATACACCTAGTTTTGTATCCAAGTCGGAATGGACGTAAAAATAAAGAACTTATAACAAGATTTTCCAAGAATAAACTCAAATTCAGAGTAAATTACTCCTTCCTCTTATTATTATTATTATTATTATTATTATTATTATTATTATTATTATTATTATTATTTGTTGAATAAACTCCTAACTCGTAAATGGAACGACATTGACGAGATTACATTTTTTATCTTTGTTTGCTTAAACACATGGACTTGTTATGTCATTTAGTCATAGTTGTATGTGTTTAGGTATAAATACCCTCCTAGACTTTCCTAGGAGGGTGAGATTCTTAGTGTAAGCTTTACCTTTCAATAATAATACACACACTAGTTTTTCCCTTCTCTCTTGTTTTTCTCACTAACTTGAAGATGGTGTTCTTCCATCTTTCAAGACCTCCCGATTCACCAAATCACCCATACAAACGATCCTAACATTGGTATCAGAGCAAACACTTAAACAAATTTCATCTATTAGGTATATGTATTATTATTATTATTATTATTATTATTATTATTATTATTATTATTATTATATCCCTTCCATTAGGTATATGTATTAAGATGATACCTTATCGTTATAATGTTCTAATTTTTAGTTTAAAGTCGTTTAGTTACTTTGTTATGATGCATCTTGACCTGTGCTTCTAAGACATAATTTTTAAGAGTTGTACAGTTCTAAATGGGTTGGCAATTCGACGACCTATCTCGTAGGGTCGTAAATAAACTGAACGTTCAATAAACATTTCATGATTTGTTCGCTAAAATGTTCGTCTATGTTTGCTTATTTATTAAATGATCGAACATGAACAATATTTTACGTTCATTTAGTTAAATGAATGGACTTGAACAAAAGTCACGTCCGTTCATTTATGTTCGTGAATGTCTGATTATGCGTTCGATAACGTTCATTTATGTACATTCATTTATTTATGTTCGTATATCATATCTTTTAATTGTATAATTTTAAAATTAGTTTGTTTAAGCAAAACAACACTTATAAAACAATATATTGTGCATAATATAATAAAGTTTATGTTTGTTTGTATATGTTCAATCGTTTATGTTTGTTTGTATATGTTCGATCGTTTATGTTCGTTTAGTGTCTTAATGAGCGAACATAAGCGAACATGAACTTCGATCATTTTCCTAATAAGCGAACATGGACAAGAAAATTTATGCATTTAGCGTTCGTGTAAGCGAGCGAACGTGAATAAAGGCTCAGATTCGTATTAAATGCGGTTCGTTACAACCAAATTGTGTAGCCTATAATAATTTTGTATGCAAACACTTTGCGAAGCTTGGTCTTAAATCCTCGTTATGTATGATATCAATGGCATTTTGTTGTGATGACAATATGACATTTTGAACTCGATTTCCTGATTGATGATACTGGACTAATATTTATGGAATGTATCTCAAGAGAAATGATATTAAAGTTCTTCTGTTTGTGTCTCTAGATTGGTGGGAATGGGTATGGGCCTAGGATCGGGTGTGGCCTGGCAGCCAGGTGGTACCGCCCATGTGTCCAAGCAAACATTTGATGGAATATTTCGGTGCTTGTTACGTAAACCTTGAAGTTAGCCGAATATATTCCGAAATGTATTGAAGAATTTAATATGTTTATATTAGATATGTTCAAAGATTACATGGCAAGTAAAAAGTAAAAGTACATGTTATGTTCTCCTATGTTAACATTTAAGCATTTTATCTTTGTTTCTATTTTATACATCTCTAATTCTCTAGTAAGGAAATTTTTAGTTTGAGCTTTAAACACACCAGTGGGTCTTTCGATCATTTCTCACATCAAAATAGAAAACTTAACTTTGATATCATGATATTAAACGAAGAACTTAATTTCAAGTTAATTAATCACAAGCGAAAAACAAGTAACTACGTGTAATTAACATAGCTTTAAAACTTTTATTGAAAAAGCATACGTGAAATATCTCATCCTTATTGATTGATTGCTAGCTATAACGAATTTATGTGAGTAATTAATTAAATGAATCTAAAAAAGCTTTAGATACAAAAAGAATATATGTTGTCAATAAAAGACCACTACTTATGCCATTTTGCATTCTGGAGAAATCCTTGTGAAATCGCTTAGAATCCGAGCAGTAGTTGTAGATCATGTAATTCTTTTGAGCCCATCTTAGCCTCTCCTGCTTTGTATTATCAATTCCTCTGAAAGCCACGCCTGATTCCCTCCTGAGGATGTCGAGCCAGTGCAAGACGACTTCCCGGAAGCCACAACACAAGCATTAGCCTTAAAGTTTCTGTAAGAAGCAGTAAAGGAGCTTTACTCCAATCAGTCTTGACAAGACCACCCCTTGTTGCCCAATCATCAGCATTCCATAAACTCGAATGTATCCTCATTGGCTGATCTTTTGGAAATGGTACTCCCAGCGATTCCGCATTCTTGAACTCTCTAATGGGTGTCCCGTCAACCGAAAAACTGAACATTAACATATAGAAAGATCAGTATAGAACTATAAATAGTTGATGAATAAAATAGTCCACATGATATATAGGATATTAGGACTTACATGATGTGTTTTGGGTTCCAAAGGATGGAATAAGTGTGAAAATCAGCAGTTGGGTCGAACCATAAGTAGAATTGTTGCTCTCTATTGCCTTTACCTTGGCTGAACACATTTGTATGTAGAATATAAGGATCACCACTTAAGTTACCCAAGAACTCGAAGTCGATCTCATCCCAGTTTGACCCTTTCGAAGACAACTGCATAACAAATTAACAATCATGATTGTTAGTTAAAGGGTATTTATTAACTGACTATATTTATAAGAGCAACATGTAAGAATAAAACTTACGTAGTATGCAGTGACAGTGCCAGCAGAGTTGCCGGGAACGAGCTTAAGTTGCATATCGATTTGTCCAAACAAATACTCGTTTCTAGACTCAAACCCCGAGCCAGACGCTTTGTCTAGGGAGAGTGTTAAAAGGTCACCATTTACTATCTTACCACGACCATCACCCCAAGTGATATCAAACTCATTGTTGAAATCAGCTGAGACGAGTAAAGTGGTCGCTAGAAGTACAAAAATCGAAAGCGTATAGTTAAAAGTAGACATTTTATGTTGAGAAATATATGTTGTGTGAATAAGCTGATGGATGATATGAAGTGTGTTTGTGTTGGTATTTATAGGGAATGTGTACGAAGGTTGGCATGAAGGTGCAAGTAGTAGTGTTTAAAGTTGGTGAGCAGGATCTTGGTTGTAAAATAGCTGGTGCATAGCGTGTGACCATAATATTATTTCTTAAAAGTAGTTATGATAGGGACTTGCATTAAAGTTTTACTAATGTATATGTTTGGATATTATTAGGGTCTTCTTATTAATCACTCCTCCCTATACTCATGCACTTGTCAGGGAATATTAACTGTCTCATTTTCAAGTCTGTGTGTTTTTGTCGGTTTACATTAGTATTTAGCGGTTTTAAGCGTTTAACATTAAAGCTTTATATTCTGATTCGCGTTTTCGGGTTTATAGGCTTTTGATATAAGCAAAATTATAAAAATAAAAATAATAAAAAAATATAAAAAAAAAAAAAAACGGGTCTCGATAATAAAGCGAAGTCTTATAAGCTGGCCTATTATTATGACGGATGTTTGTGGGTCAAGACGCGTCTTCAAAAGAAATCTATAGTTATCACACTTTACTGTATAATTTAATACTACTTCAAAACATATTTACGTGATTTGACAAATTTCATTGTTTACATCTTTTTGAGAAAAGTTGAGACATCTAAAACTTTTGGTTTATTAAACATTAAGCGATATACATTTATAAAGGCGAGCGATGTAAATTATGTTCAAAATCGAAGATTGGGAAATCCGAGATTTTAAGAAGCAAAAATGCAAGCTTTTAAGAAAATTAAGTCATCAGGGGTCTATTTCGTTCAACACATGGTCGAATGAGAATGTGATTTTAATCTCAATCAAATGGCGAAGGCGGGAAGAAGTGGAAGAGGAGGTGCGAAAGTTCGACCGAGGACAAAGCGAAGAATAAAGCATTAGCATGAGGCGTTTCATCGGCATCGGCGGTGGCGGTAGTGATGAGCGTTAGCTAAGTTGTTGGTGAACAAATTTACAAGTAAACAATTGTCATTTCGTCAATGAAGGAAATATCTTTATGCGCCTTTTGGAGATTTAAAAAAAAAAAAAAAAAAAAAAAAAAAAAAAAAAGTTGGAACAAAGAAGTTCGAACTACAACAACACATGTTCAACTTTCAACAACAAAAACAACGGCAAGAAAACAAATTATTCTATATGAGTCTTGTGGATCAATTGATAGAATCCACCTTGAATTTCAAGTTGTTGTTAATAAAGAAGATGATTAAGGAGAAATATAATTTAGATTATCGGTTTATATTTTGAATTTCGTAAGTTTATGTTTTAATTATTAATGGAATGTTTTTATTATTGTGATAAATATTTTACTTGTTTGGTGATGAGTTTGGTAATGTCTTAAATAGTAATGTGACATTGATGTATAGAGTGAATTTGATGACTATTACATTCGGTCTTAATTCATAAAAACACAACTTTCATATGACTTTTTAGATTCAATAATATTTTTTGTATCAATTAAATTTAGCCAAGTAAACAATTCCAGTTACTTTATTTAGTGTTGTACAACAAAATTAAAACTGAAAGCTAAAAAATAATTTATACAAGTAAAGTGATCAAACGTTTAAATATTACTATTAAATAGATTTTTTGTGTGACATGAAGCGTAGTAGCACACACTCAAAGGTGCATCATATGCCAATTCAATTGTCTGATTCTCCCCGTACTGTTGAGTGGTGATTGTGATTGCAGAATAAGGATAGTAACAAACGCGGTTATGTAGGGTACTAATGCACTAGCATAAAAGCCTCAATTTAAGCTTTAATGATTTCTTTGGCAGTTGCAATATTAAGGGTTAACAAACAATAACACATTTTGAAGGGCTAAAGGCTAAGAAGGCTAACTAGCTGAGTCGGAGGGCACACTAAACACGAACGAAACAACGAAAGGAGCCAAAACCATATTTTTAAATTCGATTTCTTTTGCTTCACATACAATGATACGGTAGAAGTTCCTTTAGACATATTATGATAGGGTGAGCAAAATCGTCGAATCCCGAATCCGTTCGATCCGAGTCGAATCATGTTAGTCGGGCATCGGGGTCGGGAGTCATTCTGTTTTTCGTTTGTCGGGTTTGGGCTTGTCGGGATCGGGTCGGGACGGGCCAAAACCAAAAACAACAAACAAAACCGATCAAATCGAATCCGTCCCGATCCGAGTCCGAATCATGTTAGTCGGGCTTGTCGGGTCGGGAGTCGGTTTGTGTTTGCCGGCTTGTCGGGATTGGTCGGGCGGGTCGGGATCGGCCCGATGCTCAACTAATTATGATGATAGGTGACTCTAATGCTTCTATGTCCAAATTATATGGCGTCCTAAAGAGGCGGAGCAGTTGGGGGATGGCGGGTGCTCGGTCGCTCGGTCACCCCTAACTGCGTCAACTAACCAGACTTGTATATTGTTTGAGCCAAATTTTAGGATTGCTTGTATCTTGATTGAGCTAAATTTTGTTTATCTTTTCGTTAGGATTGGCGGGTTTAGGGATAAGTTGCTCGTTGCCTGGTTCATTTTATGAAGAAGAAGATGATATAAATGAAAAGACAGAGAGAAAAGACAAAAAGTATATGTGTGGTGAGTGTTACATCTTGACCTTTACTTGACTACTTTATATCATTTTCATTGAAAGAATTCAACTATATATATAGCACCATTTAACAATAATCACATCTGATAAATATTTAAGATGACTTCTTCTTCTTTTCTTTCTTTCTAATAGAATGTTTATTTGTGGATATGTGAGTTGCTGGATGTTAAATTTAGCGTGATAACGAAACAGTCAATATTCTACTCAATATTAATAGTAAATTTGGGAGTTGTGTCATTGGCTACTAATAGGGGGTGGGGTTTGGGGTGATATTATAAAGGTGGGGGAAGAGATGGGCAGGTTGGATATTGGGTTGTCTTCGTCTTTTGTGGGGTATTGGGCGATCGTAGGGATATTATATTTTGAGTTGATAGATGGGTGGATAATATGAGGCTTTGTGATAGGTTTTTAGACTTTTCGTTTAAATAGGAATAAAGAGGGTAGTGTGATGGATAAGGGTTTGTGAGTAAACAAGAGGTGGCGTTGGGAATGGGATTGGGTGAGGAAATTAGGGGTAGTGTTTGTAAGGAGCTTGATGAATTATTAGATGTATTGCAAAATGTGGTGGTTTCTAATAATTGTAGGGACAAATGGTGTTGGGAGCTAATTGAAGGCGGCGAGTTCAAGGTCAAGCGCTTACAAGTTTAGTCGAGGAGAAGATTCTTTGTGTGGGAAATGGAATTCAAAATTTAGTGACTTTAAGGAACCACGCGCCTATTGCTTGTTTAATTCCATAGAGATTTTGAAGTTTGTAGACACTATTCTTGGTATGAGGTGAAGGGTAGCACAGGTGGAATGGTCATGTACACTTTCTCAACTAGGTCTCCATGTAAAAGGAATTATTGATATATATAGTTAAGCAATGCACCGATTATTATGAACAACAATGGCAAGCATGGCTCTTACGAGTTACCATCTTTGCTATAGGGCAAAATGTCATGGAAATCAACTCTTTCCTTTTGAGTGTACCCTTTTGCAACAAGCCTTGCTTTGTATTTGTCAAGAGTCCCATCGCTTTACATTTGACCACGAATACCCACTTGCAATCAACTCTAGACTTTTCATTTAGATAGGAATAAAGAGGGTAGTGTGTTGGATAAGGGTTTGTGAGTAAGCGAGAGGTGGCGTTGGGAATGGGATTGGGTGGCGGAAATTAGGAGTAGAGTTTGTAAGGAGCTTGATGAATTATTAAATGTATTGCAAAATGTGGTGGTTTCTAATAATTGTAACGACAAATGGCGTTAGTAGCTAGTTGAAGAAAAGCGAGTTCAAGGTCAAGGTGCTTACAAGTTTAATCGGGAGAAGATTTTAGTGTGGGAAATGGAATTCAAGAATTGATGAGTTTAAGGAACCACTTCCTATTGCTTGTTTAATTCCATAGAGATTTTTGAAGTTTGCAGACACTATTCTTGGTATGAGGTGAAGGTAGCACGGTGGAATGGTCATGCGCACTTTCTCGACTAGGTCTCCATGTAAAAGGCATTATTGATATCTAGTTGAGCAACGGTTATTATGAAAAAGCAATGGCAACATGGCTCTTATAGTTACCATCTTTGCTATAGGGAAAAGTGTCATGAAATCAACTCCTTCCTTTTGAGTGTACCCTTTTGCAACAAGCCTTGATTTGTATTTGTCAAGAATCCCATCCGCTTTACATTTAACCACGAATACCCACTTGCAACGGTGAGGATTTTACCAAGTGGTAAGTCTATTGAAGTCAGAGTGATTGTCCTCTAAGGCCTTAAGTTCCAAATTTATTGCATTCACCCATTTTGAATCTTTTCTTTGCTAGAGTATAGGATTGTGGTTCTATTAGATGTGTTTGGGATGGTGTTACGATGTTTTGTAGTTTATAAAGTTAGTGTAGTGATGTTTGATGGATGTAAGTGAGTTAGGAGGTGTGAGATAGTAGTCTTGAAGTTTGGTGGGTAACTTGTGATGTCGGTAGATGTTATGAGAGGTTGTTGTGGAGATGAGTGAATTGTATAAGATGGTGGTGTTGGTGATTATGTTGGTAGATATGTAGGGGAGTTGGTGATGTGGATGTTTGTGTTGGTGGATCGATGGGGGAGTTGATTGTATGGATGTGTGTGTGGTGGAAGTATTTGTGGCAAGGGAAGCATTTGAGGGTGGTGATTCAATAGATGTGGTAGGAGACGTAGGTGAGGGTGGTGGATCATAAAATGTAGTTGAAGGTATAGGTGATGGAGTTGGGTGTGATGGGGTGGAAGAATGCTCATGTGTAGGTATGAAGGTAGTTGAATTTTGTGTGTTTAGAATTTGGTTTGTTGTGAAAGTGGTGGATGATATAGGGAATGCGGGTGTGGATTATTGTGAATGGAAATGTATCTTCATGAAAGGTAACATATACGCTAGAAAAGACTTTATAGTGGTGAGATGATAAAGAATGTAGCCTTTTGGGTTGTTGGATACGACTAGAGACGAAGATATGGCTCTTGGGAGAATTTATCGGGACTAGAAACCTCGACATTTCAGGAGTAGTGCTCAAGTGCTAGAAAGTGTTTGGGTATAATTGTTCGATTAGTTAGAAGCTTGTAGTTGATTGGTAAGTTTCTCTAATTCCTTCCATTGCTATTGTAATCTTACTTTGGTAATTTACTTTTAATTTTCAAGATATTTGTTATTAATATGATTGTTGAGACTTTGTGTTTGATTGAAATAATTAAGGAGTAGTTTTATTTACACTTGTTTGGAATGATGTAGATATTGATGTGGAATGTTTGGTATTTTGCAATATAGAATTATGATTTTGTTTATGAGTTTGTTTGAATTATAATAGGTCTAAATAACTTGTTGATTAATCATAACGGATTTATTTGTCGAAGAACTTCTTGTAATGATTTGTTTCAAATTTTAATGCGAAATATGTTTGGTATTTCATAATTGTGACTATGAATAAACATGTTAAAAGGACTTGTAATGATTGATTCAAAAGTATAGGTCGAAAGCGCTCTTATGAACAAATTGGTTAAACTCATATTTCTAACAAATGGCGCATAATGAATTAGTTTATAATAACGTTCATAGGTCGGAAGGGTTCGTTAGTCTAAACCATGGTATGTATGCAATTTCATGATATTACCAATTGACTTGTAATTGCATGCTTTTGGATTTTGTTGCTATTGCTTAAATTATACCGAACTTCCATACACTCCATTGATATTTATACTAGTTCGAAACAAGTAGTTCTAGTTATATTGATTGCATTCTTGTTTAATTAGTATAATCATCATTTTCTTATTATTTGCTACTTATGGTATTTTGGAACGTGACAACCATTTTACCACTTTCGTGTTATTTACATAGCTTCTTCACAATTGAAAACACCCTCCTAGTGAACGACCTCGGCTTACCAACCAAAACTAACTACATACGAAAGGGTCATACTTGCCCGTATGTTCTTAGCTTTATCCGGTAATTCATGTTATAAATTTAAAACTAGTATTCATGAAGACACATCAATGATCATTTCTAATATATACGGTCCCGGGAACTTCCAAACAAAATTGATCATCACTCTAGTTTATCGGTCATGTACTTGGAGCAACTTTGGTCGGCGATCTAAAGACATATCTCGATCACTGCCAAGAACATAAGATTTTGTTTTGGAAACCTTTTAGATTTAGGTTTCTTTTGATTAGTTTGAAAGTTTCATGACCTTGAAAGAATTGATCTACATGTTTAGTACTAAGGGCAGATTCGGGACTATAAAGATTTTTCTATTCGGTTTCTAACTAGCGCAAGTACTAGTCGACTTATCACTCTTGGGTGACTTATATCGTGCAACTAGATGTCCTATTGGTTTAACACCGTTCATGTTGGAACATTTTTACATTCGACTTAACATTTAGATATGTGACACACAGATCATCGTGAACATAATTAAGGAAGCATTTCTTGCACGTTAAGCAGACGAGTCATTACATGCATTTAAAGCAGTATGATTGACATTGCATGCAAATGAAAATGTATCTTTTATAAAGTGCTAAATTCCTATGGTGTTCTTCTCCTTCTTCAACTATATTCGTGCATCTACTCTTAGAAGCAGGAAAGACTCTATTGTTCTTTGTATTGCTCTTGGGCTATAATGTGATGCTCTCGGATGTGCTTTCTAGTCTTGTAAAGGTAAGGAACACGCATTAGAATTCACATTTTGTAATAAGACTTAATATCGCATTCCTAGACACTTTACTATTGTTGTGTAAGCTCATGTCGTTTGTCCCATTTGGTCTAGATGTGAAGCGGGCGTAGTGTCGGTACTAATCTTGTTGGATCTTAATATTTATGTTGTTAGATGATTCGGGTGGTCTAGGATTGTGATTAAACAAGAAAGCCATTAGAGATGAAGAGAGTAGAGGAGGTTCTTGAAGAGAGTTGCTTATCAAAAGTGAAAGGTTTATTCAAAGAAGCCGCACCCTTCCATGGATGGAAGGGGTATTTATAATTCTGAGAATATCGTCCTCTATCGGACTATGGATCGGGCATACGATGGGTAAAGACCCGTCCTTCCTCCACGGTGTTGCACTAAACTAAACTCGCTATAAACTAACTAATAAACTACTAAGTAATGTAAATAACGACAAGTCTACGAGCTAACTTATGCTAGATAATATTTGGGGTCACCCATGTTTTACATTTCTAATTCTAACAGTCTCCCCACAAGGAGGTCACCCCATGTTTACATTTGAATCCTAGCATTCTATTCTTGACTTTGTTCTTGAGCTCGTAGACTTCAATTCTTCAATTCCATAATCTTTGTGCATAATCGATTGCAACTTCAAAGTCCGCATAGATTTGTACTTTTAGTGGAGGCCTTTAAGCGATCCACATCTTTGATGATCTTGAGCTTTCTTTGAGATCATCACCACGATAAATCTGGATCACCCTTTCTTGTGTTGCCATCATGTGAAGTTGTGACTTTCGGACCGACATGCTCACACTTTTGAATCATGACATCTTTCCATCGAGTAGCGGAAGCCTGCGGTTCATGATATTTGCGGCGAAGCGAAGCATAGTATAAAATATCGAACGAGGTTATGTGAATATGCACCAGTCATGATTTCCTCAAATTAAGTGTGGATCTTTGTGAGCATGCGGCTTTGGATTGACTCTCGATTACGATCGGTACAGCCGAGTCAAATGTACCTACAAACAACGATTAGCAATAAAACACACAAAAGTGTCTTTGATCACTTTATTTGAATTGAGGTACACGGCCCGGTTCCCGTTGATCGATTACAAGTCTTGCTGTGATCGGTAGGATTCTAAGAATCTCCTTGACGAGGGTTTCGCGGTGTTCTAGCCGTTCTCAAGCGGAGCGTCTCAAAGAAGACAACACGGAGTGAGTGAACGACAAATTGAGATTCAGCGATTGATGAAAATGATTTGAAAGACAATCGTGTATTGCTTGAAGAAAGAGTTTTGCTGTCTGACGAAGGTTTTATGAGAAAGATCAATTTTCAATCAAAATACTTTTTGTATTAGAGAATGAGTACACATTCGACGTGCTAGCGAAAAGAAGAGATTCGCATCGAGCGGTTTTCTAAAAGTATTTTTCAATCGGAGATACTTTTGAATTTGAAATGAATACACATTCGGCGTGCTAGAGAAAGAAGGTTTGCACATCGAGCGGTTTTTCCAAAAGTATTCGTCAATTCCATTCACGGACCAAGGTTGATTCAAGAATGAATATCCCCATCGTTTCTATCCGGTTGTCACAAGCTTGATCTTTTGCAAGATTTCACATGTCACCCACCAAGAGCTTGTTTGATGTTGGCTCTAGAAGGATTTCCATCTTCATTGTGAATATTTTACATATCACTCGGATGTTACGGCAATACCACAAGGATAATCGTGGGACTCTTAATATATACTTACTTTCCACATTGTGTGAAAAGCAAGTCTTCAAGAATTTAGTGTCCTAACGAGATATTGTGGATGATCTCTTGGCTCTAGACTCAATTGTGCATATTTGGTTCTGAGTAGGAGACTAGGGAGAGGTCTCTTCTTCAATATCAACAATCTCTAAGAAAGTCGATAGATTATGTCGGTTCCCGTGAGAATGAAACAAGCCCTTTTAAGAGGAACTTGAGTAGTTTGGGAAGTTTAGTGCGGTCGTCCTTTGGGTCCATGACGTCTTGTCTTCAATACCGGTGTTACCTTAGTAACCACCGTAGCTTATGAATTGAACCCGGTTTACGCCTAAGGTTGAATTGATGGAGGCTATTTCTTTTCACCCTTTCTCATTCATTTCTTTTTCATTCTTCAACCCTTGATGCTTACCGCGACTTCATTACTAGAACCTTGTTGGGTTTATTCGATTACTAGCTCATCTCGATCCGCACTCTTCCCATTTCTCATTTTTCTCCTTTTTCAATATACCTAAGGACTCTACACTATCTAGTGGATTGTCCTCGGTAGATCCCTCCGATTCGGCGGATCGTGGGAACTAATACCTAACCTAACCATCCTTATAACACCATGCATAAAATAAATTGGTCGGTATTTTGGTATTGTTCTTTCCTTCTTGAAACCAATTGAAAATCATTTGGAAAATCAATTAAGGTACTTGTGATACTAGATCAAAGCATTTTGTACCTTAATAGTTTTGATCATTTAGAAAACCTCCCCCTCAACATGTGCATATGATTTAGAAATTGTTTAGCACACGGAGGCAAGAGGACTTTAAAATATTTTCTTTGATCACAATTTTCATAGAAAAAGCCATTTGATTTTCTTTGGTAAATTCTCCCCCTCAATATGTGCATAGGATATTTGAAAACATTTTATCACATAGAGGCAAGAGTTAATTTGAAGCACATCCACAATCACAAGAGCCATTAAGAAACCATTTGAAAACTCAATCAAGGTACTTTATAAATCACTTTAAAAAGCTTTCGTACCTCGATAGTTTATTTGCTCCCCCTCAATATGTGCTTCAAGATTCGAAAGCGTTTAGCACATATGAGCGAGCAGCGTGCACAATTAAATCAAAGCGATCACCTTTTATCAAATTTCATTATTAAATCACAAATTCTCCCCCGATCAAAAATATCAAACCCTTTGAGATTTTGGATCCCAAGTGATTTAATTAGGTTCGAAAAACATGGGAGAAAATGTGACCTTGTTTAAATACTCATCCGGTTTTGGATAAATCCTCCTCCTCAACATGTGCATTATGTATTTGAAATCGTTTGGCACATGGAGGCGGGAGTGCCTATAAAGGACTAAAACCAATTCTATTAAAAGCAGATATGAGATTTAAATCACGATCTCTCACCGATCAAAATTTCAAACCTTTTGAGATTTGTGATCCCAATTGATTTAAATCATTTAATGAGTTTGGGGAAAGACGTGGCAAGATTTAATTTTGAAAATGACGAGATAAGGACCAATTTAAGACATTAAAGATTGTTAGTGTCGGTATGATAGTTTTAAGAGATCTTTTAGTAAAATAAAACAATTTCACAATCAAACAAAACGAAAAAATTTCATTTGAAAGACCTTGATTCTAAAGAAAAAAATCATACCATGACATAACATTAAATCTTTAGATCACCACTTATTTTTGTACAATCCGGACTTTTATGAAGCAATATTGTTTGAAAATAATTTATTTTAAATCACTCTCCCTCGATCGATGACGAAGTCGAAGATTGAGTGACTTATGTTTTGATAAAATGAAGTCCGGTGATCTCCAAAATTAAGTTCAATTAATTTTCAAAACAATATTTTCCATTTTCAAAAACAATATTCAAAGTTTTAGAAAAATGGTATCATTCACTACTTGTCCCGCATAAAGATACATTAGGTGGTTGAGAAGCACATTGTTGTTGTAGGGCTTGGAAGAAAACCGTCGCAGATCGGTGAGACTTCTTCACGTTGCATTTTAATGCCAACCGAGGTCAAATTAAGCTCCGTTTCTTCAATCACTTAGAAGAAAACCATCTGGCGATGCGGTGAGACCTCTTCACGTTGCATTTATGTCAACTCTCCATTGAAGTCATTGGCTCGAGCAGTCAAGTTTAATCACACAAGCTAACCACTTGTGAATGGTCAACCGTAATAAACTTAAAGCATTTCGAAGCAAATGCAATTAAGATCGGAGGAATATAGTGGATTCACGGGTCGTTAAGTCCCACGGAGGATGAATGGTGTTTAACACGGACGGATGTCGAATAATCACTAAGGATAGTGATCGGTAAGGATTTTGAGTTATTTATACCTAAAGAAAAGTTTTGTAAATTACAGGGGCTTAAATGCAAATTAAAGAAAATTAAAAGTTAAAATATATTAAATAAACGCTATCACTATTTTTACAATGATGTTTTATGATTTATAAAATAAAATAACTTAAATAAACTATTTTAATTAAAGCGTAAACTTAAATTATCTAAAAGCGTGACTTAAAATGAAAGCGTCGTTAAGTATAAAAATTACAGCAGTCATAAGCAAAAGCGTAAAATTTATGAAATAAAAGTCCTACAAGTGTAAAAACAATTTTCTTACCTACTATATGACAAAAGAAAATTTTAGAAAAAGATTTATATTTTTAGACTTTTATATTTTTATTATGAATTAAATACTATTTTACACTAATTAAATGATTAAAAATACTAAAACTATTTAGAAAAATCGAAACTTTTTATAAATTACTTTATACTAATACAAAGCTAGGAAAAATACAAAAGTTGAAAAAGCTAGATTAAATAAGCTGAAAATAAGCTAATAAGCTCGTATAAGCAATGAACTAAAAGGGTTATATATTAAATAATGCAAAGAAAAGCAGAAAAAGACCCAGGCGGTGGTAGTGTGTGTGTGTGGTGGTGGGTGGCGGGGTTGAATCCGCCAATGACTTTTTGCAACTATTTTATTTTGGATTTTCTTTTACAAACTTATTAAGCTAACTAAAATAAGCAATTTTAAAACTACAACTTTTTATAAAAACCACTAATAAGCTCGGTTTGAGCTTATTTATCTCAACGATGGAGCAAAAAAAAGAAAAATAAGCAAAGTTTAAGCTAAATGGCTTATAAGCTAAAAATAAGCAAAGTAAACTTGAAAATAAGCTAAATAACTTATAATAAGCTAATATGACAATGAATAAGCAAATAACTTAGAAAATAAGCACTAAATAAGCCAAAATAAGCACTAGTTTCGAAATAAGCTGAAAATGCACAGGACACTTTGAATGGTTTCACTAGGCACCTTTTTAAGCTTAATTTTAAGCACTATAATAAGCTAGAAAATGAAAACAAATACTTGGATTAGCTAGTTGACCGATTAAGCTTTCCAAAAGCTAAATTCTCAGTTTGGCTTACACTAATAAGCTTATGAGAAGCTTATGAAAATTTTGAAAAACCAGCGAGGATGACTCGGTGTATCTTTGAGAAAAATGGACAAACAAAAAAGCACTTGCGACCCTATCAAATAAGCTACAAATTGGAATTTTAAGCTTGGGACCTTAAGATGGCTAGGTTAGCTTTCCAAAAACTAAAATCACAAGCTGAAGTTAACTAATGAGCTTGTGACAAGCTTGTGATTATGGGCATAAAAGCGTACACAGGGCATATTTTGACTTTTTAACAAAACAAACCAAGTTGACTTTTATGAACTTTTGATCAATTCTACTTATTGATTATGTTGTATTAAGTTATATTAAGACTAGATTAAGCAATGCTAACAACTTATTAAGCAAGAAATGATAATCATAGATCATGAAAATTTTAACGATTAGTTAACAAGATTTGATCAAAAGTAATTTTGACTTTTACTCTAATAACCACTTGATTTTCTTGGTTTCTTTGAACTATATTAACCTAATGAGACATGCACCAAATAAGAACAACAGGCTAGAACAACCTATAACACGGTTGAAACAAACAAATCCAAACACCTCTTTAACTAAATTGTTTGAAGCTTTTCAAAGCAAAATAACGATTAAGACCATGAACTTGATTAAAGACCTCATATTATATCATGTATTAGGACTAAATAAACATAAAACAACGATATTAACAACATGAATCACAAGAATGATGATTATGCTATTTTAAGCTGTTAAAATGAGATTTTTGATAACTATAAATTTTAAAGAACAAGTGACTGGTTTTATGGTTTAATTATGCTTAACTATAACTAATGAACATGAAAACACATAGATTTAAGCTTATTAACAACTCAACGGTGAAATACCAAAATGGTTCAAAAGGCTTACAACATTGGATCCAAGTCAAAGCGAGAACCAATATGAAACCACTTCCTATAGCTTCCCGAAGCACTAAACCAAGGCCATCCATAATCAACCTGCTCCATCTTCTTGACAACCTTCACCATGGATTTTTGATTTTTAACTATTTATTTGGTATTTTTGGTATTTTTGCTTTTAACTTCTAAAGCGATTTTAAGGGTTTCTAATAGCTTTAATAAGCTATATAGGAGCTTATGTGAGCTTACTCGGTCCTTAATAACAACTATTAACAACATTTGCTGATTTTGAGAATTTGATCAAAAGTAAGATTTTGCATAAAGCGAATATTGAACTTAAAGCTGAAATTGATGTTAACAAAGTTTTATTATACAATAGTAACTTGAAATCTGAGCTTAAAAGCTTAAACAAACACTGGAATTTGAAATTTAATTAAAAGCGACATAAGCTAAATTACAATTATTCTAGATATCTCACTCTTACGCTTCTCCTCTTTCTTTATAGCCTTGAGATACTCCCCATGCCTCGATCATTTCCATCAACAATCTCGACCATTGAATGAGTCAAACTCATCTTATCCGTTTAAATGACTTTTGGCGCCAAAAGTGTATATGGTTGCTTGAGGCAGTTTGAGTAATTAAAGAACTTTGGTGTGTTGTGGAGGTGGAGGGGACAGTTTAGATAGTAGGTATGGGTTGGGGTGATTTGGAAAGCAAAAGCAGGGAGGTGTGGTGTTATGGTTAAAGGCTAATGGTGGGAAGCATTAATTGGTTGTGGGCTAGTATATGAGGTGGAAAGGGATGGTGATGAGTGTTTTAGATAGGTGAGGTGAGGTGGAAAGGGTGGTGAAAACCACTGGTTTTGGGTATTCTGAGGATGGGAGAAGGAGATGAGCAGTGATGGTGGCGGTTTTGGCGGGTTTGACTTATTTTGACCGAAGGATATTATAAGCGGGGTCCAAAATGGGGGGGTGGTGTTTGTGGGGGTCTTTTGGTTTGGTGGGTTCTAAATACAAAAGGGGTCCGTTTGGTTTAGTTATAATACAAGGACCATTTTGTAATTACGCCAAACTTGAGGGTGAACTTGCAATTCTCCAAAGTTATCACAAGGACCATCACGCCAATCTTGAATAGTACAAGGACCATTATGATAATTTTCCATTTTAATAAATCCAAGGACTATTTTGACATTTTCAAAACTTGAGGGACTAAAGTTGTAATTTTGCAATTTTAAATTTCAAGGACCAATTTTGACAACTCATGAATCCTAAGGACTTAAAATGATATTTTCTTTATTTTGATTTACGAGGACTGTTTTTGACAACTTTTGAAACTTGGGGACTAAAGCGCCAATTATGCAAACTTGATCGTTTTCACAGTTTTGATATTTTGCATTTAAAACACATAAAACACTTGTTTGTGATATTTTCATCATTTTGATGCATTTACGAGTGTTTTCGGATGTTTTGGCATTAAGCGATACAAAATGATGAGTATTTAGACACTCATCAATCCCCACACTAAGATATTGCTAGTCCCTAGCAATGATTTGAGAAAAATTAATGGATTTCATCTCTTTACCAAAAGCCATTACTTACGGGTAGCCAATTGTTTTAGTTCAAGTAAGAACCTTGGTACAATGATAACCAAATGATTTTGAGCAAATCACCGGTTTCAACGGTTTGATTTGTCTTTACGAAGCCGTTTGCTACGGACTAATAACTCTTAGATAAATTATCAATATTATCTTTGGTGAGCCGATTACCAATTATGGATTTCAAGCGCCTTTACCACAAGCCATAAACTTGCGGGCTAGCCAACTTTTCACTAGTTTAAAGATATGGTGAGTTGAACACCATACAATTTTGGGCAAATTGCAAGCCATAAGCGGTTTGAGATATCTTTACCAAGAGCCGTTTGCTCTGGATTAGCCAATCCTTATGTGGGTTAGACATGGCGGATGATTACCATTTCTTTGAGTAAGTGAAAACACTTACTCAAAAAAAAATTTTGGCCAAAAGCGGGAATTGGGTGGAATAATTACATGATAAAATTAGTGAGAATTCCCCCCACTTAGAAATGAATATTGCCCTCAATATTCAAAAGTACAGCGGTTATGCGAAACATAGAACATAAAAGGAAATACTACGGCCATTATTTTATTTTTGATATATACATTTTTTTTTTATTTTTTTTTTTTTTTTTTTTATTAGAGAGAAACTTATATACAACAGTGGGGCAACTCCCCACACTAGGGTGGTAGAAAAGGGTAAGAAAGCGAAACATGGGTGAAAACCCATATGGTGTGTGCTCTTGTTTTTGATTCCGAGTCGCTAGCTTGACTCGATCCCGCATTCATTGGTTCATGGGGAAAGTTTGTAGATCCGGGACAATCACGGGTGGAATGTCCTCTCCAAAGTAATGCTTTAATCGATGACCATTCACTTTAAAATTTGGACCATCGGTTGAGATAACTCAATGGTACCATAAGGATAAACCTTAGTGATAGTAAATGGACGGACCAGCGGGACTTGAGCTTTCGAGAAAATCTTCAATCTTGAATTGAAAAGAAGGACTCGATCACCAACGTTGAAAGCGGTTCTTGATTTTAGAGTCATGAATCTTCTTTGTCTTTTGTTTGTAGATCAAAGAGTTCTCGTATGCTTGATCACGGAGTTCATTTAGTTCATTCATTTGAACTTTTACGTGATCACCGGTATCGAATATCGAAGTTTGCATGTTTTAAGGCCCGGTATGCCTTGTGCTCTAGCTCAATCGGAAGATGACATGCCTTTCCGTACACTAGCTTGTATGGAGTACACCGATGGGTGTTTTGTAAAGTATCACGGAAGGCCCAGTCGTCATCCGGTTTATCCGACCGGGATGCACGATTTTCGCCTCTTGTCCTTTCTAGAATTCTTTTAATACCACGGTTGGAGACTTCCACTTGCCCACTTGTTTGGGGTGGTATGCGATGAGAGGCGGTGGGTTACACCATACTTTTGCATGACACGATCAAATTGGTCATTGCGAAATGTGTACCACGATCGCGATTATAGCTCGTGGAGTTCCAAACCTAGCAAAGAGATTTCAAAATTTCACAACTACTCGGGCATCATTGGTAGGTAAAGCTTTCGCTTCAACCCATTTTGACAAATAGTCAATGACCACAAGTATGTATTTGTTTCCTCGAGATGATGGAAATGGCCCGTAAAGTCAATGCCCCGGATGTCAAAGATCTCACAAACTTGAATGGCATTTTGTGGCATTTCATTTCTTTGAGAGATATTTCCGTGGCGTTGACAAGCGTCACATGTTTTGACAAAATCGTGGGCATCCTTGTAAATAGTGGGCCAATAAAACCGGAATCAAACACCTTTTTGGCGGTGTAGTTTGGACTATGATGGCCCCGGTGGGTCGGCATGGCAAGCTTTGAGAATGTCAAGAGCTTCTTGTCCATAAACACACCGTCGGATGACTTGATCCGCATGATTTTGAATAAGTAGGGTCGTCCCGAGTAATGTTTAACATCCTTGAAGAATTTGTTCTTGTTGGGTCGACATCCCTTTCACTATGAAGTTACCCGCATGGTAATTTGCGAAGTCGACAAACCATGGGGTAGTAGAGTTTCCACGAAAAGAAACCGCATTGAGTGTCTCGAGAGGAAATGTTTCATTTATTTCCTTTTCTCGAAAACATCTTGGTGAGGGTTTTCTAGGCGGGACGAGATGATCGTGACGGGTTCTCGGCTCCTTTTTATCACGTATAATGATATCAAATTCACGGAGGAGGAGAACCCAGCGAACAATCTCGGCTTTGCATCTTGTTTTGCAAAGAGATATTTGAGAGCCGAGTGATCCGTATACACCACACATTTGGTCAAGATTAAGTATGGCGAAACTTCTCAAACGCATACACCACGGCTAATAGCTCTTTTACGTGGTGGTGTAATGAGTTTGAGCTTGATCATAGTCTTACTTGCGTAGTGGATAGGTGAAAATGCTTAGATCTCGTTGCCCTAAGGCTGCACCGATAGCAAAATCACTTGCATCGCACATGAGCTCAAAAGGCAAGTCGATCGGGAACAGCGAGAATGGGTGCTTGATAGCTTTTTCTTTAATGTTTCAAAAGCTTGATGCACTCGGGTGAGAAGATAAAAGGAGCATCTTTTCAAGAAGATGAGTCATAGGTAGGCGATTTTAGAAAAATCTTGTATGAATCTGCGATAGAAACCGGCATGACCTAAAAACTCCTAATACCTTTGGCGGTAGTAGGATGAGGCGGTTAGCAATAACATCGACTTTTGCTCTATCTACCTCAATCCCATTTTTGAAATCTTATGGCCAAGGACTATGCCTTCTTTGACCATAAAGTGGCTCTTCTCCCAATTTAGACAAAGATTGGTGTCTTCACACCGTTTGAGCATTTTATCTAAATGGGAGACATGTTTGAAATGAATCCCCAATGACCGAGAAGTCATCCATAAACACCTCCATTGTTTCCCGATCATGTCGTGGAAAATGGCCATCATACATCGTTGGAGCGTGCGGGAGCGTTACATAAGCCAAAAGGCATCGTGCGTAGGCAAAAGTTCCGTATGGGCGGTGAATGTGGTCTTTTCTTGATCCTTTGGATCAATGGGGATCTGAAAGTACCGAGAAACCATCAAGGAAACAATAGTATTCGTTCCTGCTAATCTCTCAAGCATTTGGTCCATGAAGGGTAGAGGAAAATGGTCTTTCTGGTGGCGTCATTCAACTTACGATAGTCAATGCAAACACGCCATCCGTAACCAATCGAGTTGGAATTAACTCGTTATCTTCATTGTGACAACAGTTATGCCACCCTTTTAGGAACACAATGAATTGGGCTAACCCGAGGACTATCGAGATCGGGTAAATCAATCACGCATCAAGAAGTTTGATAACCTCTGTTTGATAACATCATGGATTTTGGATTTACTCTTCTCGATGTTGAGCTGCTTGGTTTGAAGTCATCCTCCATCAAGATTTTGTGAGTACAAAATTCGGGGTTGATACCCTTAATGTCGGAGAGTTTCAAGCAATTGCTTGCTTGTGTGACTTCAAGACCTTTATGAGGCAGACTTTTCATCTTTACTCAAATCTCGAGCAATAATGACGGGTAATTTATCATCACCTTCAAGAAATGCATACTCGAGATGAGGTGGTAAGTCCTTAAGTTCGACTTAGGAAATTCTTGATTTTCTCAAGCGACTTGACTTCCTTGTTATGAAGTTCGGCGGGAGGGGTGATGATGGATCATCATTAAGCAACTTCTCAATGAGAAGTATGTCCCCTCGATGTCGATGGGGCGTGATCAATTTCCCATGGAGCAGAATCACTAGACAAGTAGGCTTCAATCTCTTCCAAGATGAAGTCACTTTCCTCAAAAGGGTGAGAGAAGGAGTAGAATTGGCGATGATGGGTTGAGATGAATGAGTGAGATTATCACTCGAAGAATTATGATCATAACCAAGAACTTCTTGAGTACTCTTGAAGCAACATCAATGATATCTATTCGGTTAACCGACTCGGAATCATAGTTTGCGGAGTACCTCGAAGTTTGATCAAGGTTAAAGGTGGCGACTTCATTACCAACACGTAATGTGATTTCTTGCTCAAATACATCAATGAGAGCACGGCCCGTTCTCGGGAATCCTCGTCCAACAATGAGAGGAACCCGATGATCGGCATCAAAATCAACAACTACAAAGTCGGTGGAAAATGGAACTTTCCTACTTTCACAAATCGTCCTCGGCAATGCCAAGAGGACGGGATATTGTCGATCGCAAGCTCGAGAGTCATGCATGTAGGAGTAAGTTCGGAAGAAAGTTTCTTCCATCTTGAATAAGGCATCGAGTTGATGCTTGCACCAAGATCGGCTAAGGCAAAGCATTCAACCATTCACGGAAATACACAAGGTAAGAGAAATTTTCCGGGATCTCAAGCTTTTCGGAAGCTTCTTGGGATAGCTGCTGAGGCGGTTCTCGTTAAGAGGAGTTTAGCCATTTCAAACGACTTTTCCTTGTTGCTTAACATGTGTTTGAGAGTTGATGCAAACTTGGGCATCGGCATGATAGCATCCATAAAGCTTATGTCAAAATGTAGTTCTTGGAAAATTTGAAAAATTTGTCCATTTGATGGTAGCTTTTCGCGGAGCTTTGCTCATTCAAGCGTGATGGGTAAGGAATAGAAGATTTGGATTTGGTATTTTCAGCGGGAGCTCTTGGTGGTTCAAAACAACTCTGGATTGGATTTGGGTTTTGGACAACGAGGATGGACATCATTGGTACCTCCGTTATTAGTAGGAAGTTCCTTGTCCTTTGTTGCCTCGGGTTCACTTTCCACTACCTTCGGGAGAGAAGAAGAAGAGGTAGTAGGAATAGCGGGTCCATTGTATGAAACACCACTTACGGTTGTGATCGCCTTTGCATCTTCCCTCGGGTTAGCGATCGTGTTGCTCGGAAGTTTTCACGAGCCGAGGGTTGATCATTTAAAGACTTCTTGAGATCGTGATCGGTGACCAACAACTGTTCATTTCATCTTGGGATTTCATGAATTGCTTCAATAACTCATCGGATGATGGTCTTGGAGGATGTGGAGGAAATTTTGAGGTCGGATGTTTTGATTATGACCTTGTTGTTGAAAATTTCCTTGATTAGGATTCACATTCCATGAAATTGATTCCTCGATTGAAATTGTTTTGATTAAGGTTTCCTTGATGTTGGAAACCTTGATTGGGTCGGGATAGAAATTACCTTGGTTTTGATAACCTTGGTTCATTCTAGGTTGGTTTGATTCGGTTTTGTATGTTAGGATTACGGTTAAAACCGGGTGGTGCACGATAAGTGTTAGCACGGTAGTTTGGTTCATTTTGAGGGCGGTATTGATTACCTCCACGATGTGAAGTACCGGCTATAGCATTGGCTTCAAACGGACTACCATCGGTGGCGATCAGTTGTAGTATGCATGAGGACCACCACAAGTAACACAAACTTCAACTTTCTTCACTTCACCATGTGATGGTGTTTGAGTGAAAGTGACTTTCTTTTGGTTAGCAAGAACCAAAGCTCGAACAATATCCGTGAGTTTGTCAATCTTAGCATCGGTGCTAGATGTACTCACGGGAGATGAAATAGAAGGTCGACATTAGGCGAGTCGATATGTCTTTGTGCGGAAAAGGCGGACACGGGACTTGTTTTCAATGATTTGCAAGGCTTCTTTTGTGGTCTTGCTCAAGAAATTACCTCCGCGGAGGCATTTAGAGAGTCTTGGTCGACTTGTCTCGGACCATTGTAGAAAGTATCCATTTGCATTAACTCGGTAAAACCATGATGCGGACACTTGCGGAGCAATTCTTTATAACGATCCCATGCCTCCCGAATGATTCATCAAATCTTTGAGAAAATTTCATTATCTCATTCTTAAGACTTGTAGTTCGGGATGGAGGATAGAATTCGTTAACAAACTTGGTGACTAGATCTTCCCATGTCTCAATGGAGCGAGGGGTTGTTTCTCAAGCCAATTCGGGCTTGTCCTACAGAAAATGGGAGCAGAAGAAGCTTAATTGCTTCATGTGGGACATTCTTGTATTTGATGGTAGATGCAATCTTGTTAAACCATCGAATGTGTGCATGAGGATCATCCGCTCAAAACCATAGAATTGGCTTTGGGTTACAGATTAAGCAACCGGTTTTGAGCTCAAAGGTATCGACCACGATGGTGGGACAATAATGGCATCTCCGTAACCCTCGATGGGTGCTTGGGAAGCTCATTCATCGGCTTATCTTACGCCATTTCGACGGGGGTGGTGGTGGTAGGCGTTCCTCGATCACGGTGAAGGAGCGAGCGTCCTCTCGTCTCGAGGAATATTTGCAAGCTCGGAAAGTGGACTTGTAGAAGCGGAAGAGCAGTGCGCATGCACTAAGTATAAAAATCGGTTTTCAAAACAAATGCGAGGCAAAGCGACAAGTGAACTTAACCAATAATCACAAATGAAATGGCTTCTTTGAAAAAGGTACACCAAATCACAAGGACACAAAGGCAAGTTTTAAATCATTGTTCGGGAACTTATTATGGTCACACCCAGGTTAGTAGGTGTCTTGCCTTGATTTGCGGTGGTTGATTTTATGTATAAATTAAGTACCTTTGAAAAGGCGTAGGTATGGATATGTCTTGATGGTTTAAAAACTTTTGGACAATATTTTTGGTATCGTCTCGTTTAACCAAATCGTATCTCTTTAAGAATCACCTTAAAAGAAACACAAGCTAGAAAGCGTTACGATTGTTTTGTTGTTTTATATTTTTTTTGGTGTTGTTAACACTTTAGGAAAAGTGTTAATGAACTTTTGATTTATGATAACTTTACAAAAAGCATTTACAAGCGATGGTATATGTGCAAATCTGGGTGCGAAAAATGCTTAAAACACGCTTCTGACCTCTCCCGTGGCCAAAATTTGATTGGCTCTGAGCGGTCAAGTTTAATCACACAAGCTAACCACTTGTGAATGGTCAACCGTAATAAACTTAAAGCATTTCGAAAGCAAATGCAATTAAGATCAGAGGAATATAGTGGATTCCTGGGTCGTTAAGTCCCACGGAGGATGAATGGTGTTTAACACAGACAGATGTCGAATAATCACTAAGGATAGTGATCAGTAAGGATTTTGGAATATTTATACCTAAAGAAAAGTTTTGTAAATTACAGGGGCTTAAATGCAAATTAAAGAAAATTAAAAAGTTAAAATATATTAAATAAACGCTATCACTATTTTTACAATGATGTTTTGTGATTTATAAAATAAAATAACTTAAATAAACTATTTTATTTAAAGCGTAAACTTAAATTATCTAAAAGCGTGACTTAAAATGAAAGCGTCGTTAAGTATAAAAATTACAGCAGTGCATAAGCAAAAGCGTAAAATTTATGAAATAAAAGTCCTACAAGTGTAAAAACAATTTTCTTACCTACTATATGACAAAAGAAAATTTTAGAAAAAGATTTATATTTTTAGACTTTTATATTTTTATTATGAATTAAATACTATTTTACACTAATTAAATGATTAAAAATACTAAAACTATTTAGAAAAATCGAAACTTTTTATAAATTACTTTATACTAATACAAAGCTAAGAAAAATACAAAAGTTGAAAAAGCTAGATTAAATAAGCTGAAATAAGCTAATAAGCTCGTATAAGCAATGAAAAAAAGGGTTATATATTAAATAATGCAAAGAAAAGCAGAAAAAGACCCAGGCGGTGGTGGTAGTGTGTGTGTGTGGTGGTGGGTGGCGGGTTGAATCCAGCAATGACCTTTTGCAACTATTTTATTTTGGATTTTCTTTTACAAACTTATTAAGCTAACTAAAATAAGCAATTTATAAAACTACAACTTTTATAAAAACCACTAATAAGCTCGGTTTGAGCTTATTTATCTCAACATTAAGCAAATGAAAATGAAATAAGCACAAAGTTTAAGCTAAATGGCTTATAAGCTATTGAAAATAAGCAAAATGAAAAATTTGAAAATAAGCTAAGCTTGATAATAAGCTAAAATACAACAATGAACAATTGAAAATAACTTAAAAATAAGCAGAATAAGCCAAAATAAGCACTAGTTTAAGCTGGTTTGCACAGGACACTTTTTGTTTCACTAGGCACCTTTAAGCTTAATTTTAAGCACTTGTAATAAGCTAGAAAATGAAAACAAATACTTGGATTAGCTAGTTGACCGGTTAAGCTTTCCAAAAGCTAAAGCTCTCAGTTTGGCTTACACTAATAAGCTTGTGAGAAGCTTATGAAAAAATTGAAAAACCGAGTCATGACTCGGTGTATCTTGAAAAATGGACAAAACAAAAGCACTTGCGAGCCTATCAAATAAGCTACAAATTGGAAAATTAAGCTTGGGACCTTAAGATGGCTAGGTTAGCTTTCCAAAGAACCAAAAATCACAAGCTAAGTTAACTAATGAGCTTGTGCAAGCTTGTGATTATGGGCTAAAGCGTGCAGAGGCATATTTTGACTTTTTAAGTTAATGAAAGTTGACTTTTATGAACTTATGATCAATTCTATGGATGATTATGTTGTATTAAGTTATATTAAGACTAGATTAAGCTATTATAACAACTTATAAGCTACTATGATGATCATTACCTTTAAAATCTTAACAGTTAACTAGTAAGAAGAGATTAAAAGTAATTTTGACTTTTACTCTAATAAAGACTTTGGTTTTCTTGGTTTCTTTGACTATATTAACCTAATGAGACATGCACCAAATAAGAACAACAGCTAGAACAACCTATAACACGATTGAAACAAACAAATCCAAACACACCCTTTTCAAGGCAATTTGAAGCTTTTCAAAGCAAAATAAAGATTAAGACCATGAACTTGATTAAAGACCTTATTATATCATTTAATAAGACTAAATAAACATAAACAACGACATTAACAACATGAATCAAAGAATGATGATTATGCTATTTTAAGCTGTCAAAATGAGATTTTGATAACTATAAATTTTAAAGAACAAACAAGCTGGTTTTATTGTTTAATTATGCTTAACTACAACTAATGAACATGAAAACACAGAGATTTAAGCTTATTAATGTCTTACGGTGAAATGCCAAAATGGATCAAAAGGGCTTACAAGTTGTTTCCAAGCTCAAAAGCGAGAACCAATATGAAACCACTTCCTATAGCTTCCCGAAGCACTAAACCAAGGCCATCCATAATCAACCCTGCTCCATCTTCTTGACAACCTTCACCATGATTTTTATTTTTCAACTATTTATTTGGTATTTTTGGTATTTTTGCTTTTAACTTCTAAAGCGATTTTAAGGTTTCTAATAGCTTAGATAAGCTATATAGGAGCTTATATGGTCTTACTCGGTCCTTAATAACAACTATTAACAACATTTGATGATTTTGAGAATTTGATCAAAAGTAAGATTTTGCATAAAGCGAATATTGAACTTAAAAGCGAAATTGATGTTAACAAAAGTTTTATTTCACATTAGTAACTTGAAATCTGAGCTTAAAAGCTTAAACAAACACTTGGAATTTGAAATTTAATTAAAAGCGACATAAGCTAAATTACAATTATTCTAGATATATTTCACTTTACGCTTCTCCTCTTTCTTTATAGCCTTGAGATACTCCCCATGCTCTCGATCATTTCCATCAACAATCTCGACCATTGAATGAGTCAAACTCATCTTATCCGTTTAAATGACTTTTGGCGCCAAAAGTGTATATGGTTGCTTGAGGCAGTTTGAGTAATTAAAGAACTTTGGTGTGTTGTGGAGGTGGAGGGGACAGATTAGATAGTAGGTATGGGTTGGGGTGATTTGGAAAGCAAAAAGCAGACTTTGTAGTGGTTGATAGGGGTTCTAATGGTGGGAAGCATTTATTGGTTGTGGGGTGGTGTATGAGGTGGAGGGATGGTGATGAGTGTTTTTAGTGAGGGGGTGAGGTGGAAAGGTGGTGAAAACCACCTGGTTTTGGATTTCTGAGGATGGGAGAGACAGATGAGCAGTGATGGTGGTAATTTTGGCGGGTTTGACTTATTTTGACCGTGGGATATTATAAGCGGGGTCCAAAATGGGGGTCAAGGTAAATGACGGGGGTTCTTTTGGTTTGGTGGGTTCTAAAATACAAAAGGGGTCATTTGGTTTTAGTTTAATACAAGGACCATTTTTGTAATTCGCCAAATTTGAGGACCATCTTGCCAATTTTCCAAAGTTATCACAAGGACCAAAACTGCCAATCTTGAATAGTACAAGGACCATAGATGATTATTTTCCATTTTAATAAATCCAAGGACTATTTTGACATTTTCAAAACTTGAGGACTAAAGTTGTAATTTTGCAATTTTAAATTTCAAGGACTTGTTTTGACAACTCATGAATCCCTAAGGACTTAAAATGATATTTTCTTTATTTTGATTTACGAGGTATTTTTGACAACTTTTGAAACTTGGGGACTAAAGCGCCAATTAT
This sequence comes from Chrysanthemum lavandulifolium, assembly GCA_022545495.1. Taxonomy (NCBI): domain Eukaryota; kingdom Viridiplantae; phylum Streptophyta; class Magnoliopsida; order Asterales; family Asteraceae; genus Chrysanthemum; species Chrysanthemum lavandulifolium. Next base: position 149,916,591 of record CM040243.1, read on the forward strand.
GCAAACTTGATCGTTTTCACAGTTTTGATATTTTGCATTTAAAACACATAAAACACTTGTTTGTGATATTTTCATCATTTTGATGCATTTACGAGTGTTTTCGGATGTTTTGGCATTCTAAATAGTATAAAAAATGATGAGTATTTAGACACTCATCCACATTTTTCTTCCCCGATGATCGTGTATGAAGCTCAAGTATCCAAAGTATACCAATACCCAAGGAAGGAATAATCGATAACATTGAAAACGAGACCAAGTCATCGATTATCTCTGCGGATGACAATCATGGATGTCAACTCCGAATAAGTGATTATATCTCGAATCACCGATTAAGCCCTCAGTGAAACAATTGGCGCCCCAATGTACACAATTCTCTCCCGATGATTGTGATAACATCGAGATCATCACGCACTTGTGTACCTCTTTACCTTCGTAAACTTTCTTTACATCACTTCCTCCACGTTGTTGGAATAATAACACTAAAAGCCTTGATGAGTAAAACCTTGAGTTTCTCTGCGGTCATGACATTTGTTTTCCGGGATATCTTCAATCACTTAGAAGTATTAAGCTCATCAAGTTTACTCGCCATGAGTCAAACCTCGAGTTTCTCTCATGTAATAACATTTGTCTTCCCGGATATCTTCGATTACTTAGAAGTATTAAGTTCATCAAGTTTACTCGCTTTGTGTTTAGATGTGTCTCCTTGCCCTTTCTCGATTTTGATACTCGTAATCAGCAACAAATAATAAGCCAAGATACTAGAAATTTTTATGAGAAGAACACTTGAACTCTTGTGAGAATCAACTTGCTAAAGACTCTCCGACTATTTTATCAACCCTTATGTAGACAATTTGAAGTGACCATGAAGACTAATACCATACTTGAAACCAAGTCAACTTCCCACATTTGTATCTTAAGCTTGCACCTAATGATGGAAGAACGTGTAGAGAATTTATGATTCAAGCAAATCTCTAAGTACTCATTACCCAAACAAAGTATGAGACATTAACACCTCTTGCGATTATCCACACCGTCATATGCGTGTGACATCGAGTAAAACAAAGTAACTCCTAATAGTGATAGTTAACGGGTCTTCAACCATCCACCTCGATCACCGGTAACTAGATAAACCAAGTCTTCAACTCAAATTCTTAAGCCCGAGCAAGTTATCAAATAAGAACACGCTTTTGTGAAAGTCAACTTCAATCTCAAATAAGTGATAAATGATTAACTCAAGTAATCAACTTGTGTCAAATGTCCAACACGTGAATACATGTACAACCGGATGTACATTGACCCACTTAATGAACCGTAACAAATGATTCCTCAACATCAATTCCATCTTCCTAAAGATATACATATAGAGACCGATCCGAAGATTCACCAATAATGAGCGGATGAGGTAGTCATTTTCCTTAATGTTCATGTGGTTGATTTACAGAGTGCACAATAATCCGTGAAGATTTGGTAAAGGAATACCAAAGAGCGGATCATTTTTCATGAACAATAATCCGTGAAGATTTGGCAAAGGAATACCAAAGAGCGGATTATTATTCAATAGTGCAACCGCAATATTACAATAGTCAATATCAACGCCCCATAAACCGACAACTGTTTGATAAATGCCCGATTAATAAGAAGTCTTTAGATAATCAAATGCAACTCGCCTTTAGTCTTCTAACATGTAGCAGAGAATGTAGAACCGATGTAGACTCGACCTTCTTCAAGATTGTCCGAATGGGGAATAGATTGTTAACATCTTCAACTCACACCAAAAAGCATCCCACTAAAAACATCCCAATTAACTTACATCTTGCAAATCCCCTTAACTAAAATCTCTCCCAATCAAACAAGAATGTAAAGATGTTCATCAAGAAAATCGCAATTAGGCATAACGAACACACAAGACGGTAATGCCAAACTACCAATCACATCAAACAAGAACAGAGATTGTTCGAATCATCATGTTGATGTATACGTGAAGCATTAACCGGAAGCACTTTGTCGATAAACTCATCAATCCGAGTGAAGATGTCAACCAACGGCTCTTAGAGGAGAAAACTCCATGTGAAGATGACCCGATGAAGAAGCTCGGTTCTTACATGAGTTTAGAGTCAGTATGACCATTTATATTCTCAAATATCAATCAACAATGCAAAAATTCACACTTCTTCTCCCTCAAGAATTGCATACGGAGATGCCATTCTTGACTAAATAAGTGAAATCATCCAAAGTATTCTATTCACACTTCTCCCCTTAAAATTAGCACATGATGTCGCCATCGTCATTATAGTTGAGCAAGTGGAATAAGAAAACAATCAATGGTAGCCCTGTTCACTTGATGACCCAAGCGCATGGAAAAAGTATGAAGCATGTTGATGAGAATGGTCATAATAAGAAGATTTTCTTCTTCGTAAGATAAAGCTTAATCAAACGTACACTTTTCTTTTCTTTAGAGTACGAGGCATGAACCGATGTGTTCATACATCATTATGTTGAAATACGAGGCCCGAATCGATGTGAAGCAGGCGTCATAATCTCTCTTTTCATCATCTCTTGGCAAACTTATAATCAACCCCATTTTCATTCAAGAGGCTCTTTGTCGTGACAAATGATGGAGAAAACCCAATATGATGAATTTGACCTCAAGTAAACTACCCGAACTCGTGACTTAAACTTGCACATATGTAACAAAGAGCGGTGCCGATTTCCATTAGCATCTCTAAGTACTCTATGTACTCTATACTCTTCAACCAACCAACCATCAAGTAATAGACGTACATCACCTCTTGAAAATCCACAATTCAATGTGACACTAAGCACTACAACGTAACTCCTTAAAGTGATAGTTATTTGTGGTGGTATGAGCCCAATTCCCAGTGGTAAAAGAAAAGGTAAAAGACACCCAACAATAACTAGATTTCCAAGTCTTTGTTTTTGATAATAAGCTCGAACAAGGGTCTTGAAGAATCTTCATCCAACCATCCCCGATACTTTCAGATACTAAGTACACTCGCCGTGATATTTCACTTCAACCTCAAATAAATAATCATCAATTAATGTCGTTGTCACATCTTCTTGTTAAAAGCTCAAATCTAGCCTTCTTTGACATTTAAACGAACTTTGATAATGGTTTCATCCCGACCATGGTTAAAAGCACATAACCCCGTAAAACCATGTAATAACCAAACCGCCATGACGAATATCCAAACACACATCCAATTCATGAAGTACACCCTTTATCCTTTCTTCAAGTAGAGACCGAGCACTAGCATCGAAAGGATCCCGACCTACACTTTCCTTTCTCCGTGATGGTTCCATCACGGATTTTACAATTTCTATGGTTTAAACCGAGAAATAGTTTCTTTCATGGGATTTTACAAAACCAAGAATGAACCGTAAGATAGATCCGGAAATGCTCATTACTTTAACCAAGATGTTTTTATTGTCACGGGATTTTACAAGTCTATGATTTAAACCGAGAAATAGGTTCTTTCATGGATTTTACAAAATCTAGACAAAATCGTAAACAATGTAGCTTGAATGTGTTATGACAACTTTGGATTTAGTGAATATCCGCTTTAGGGGAACATGCACGGTTCATCAACGGTTCGATATCCAACATCATCAACCATCCAATCAACACTTTGGTAAACACATCAATCATGCATTCGTCATTTGTATTGTAGTGACCACAAGGAGAAGTAAGTCTGATATACCAAACTTGATCATGAAGTAAAATTCCCGATTTGTTACTTAAACTTGTACTAATCCTTGTGAAGAAGAAACGGTGTACCCAATGTACAAAACCTCTTGACATTCTCAACTTAGTGAGACACCGAAGTGATAGTTACGTTGTGGGTTAAATGAGAAAGAATCACAACCGTAATTAAATAGCCAAGTCTTTATCACCCTCAATAAACGCCCAAACAATTTATCTTCGCGGAAGGGTAGAAAGAAAGAAGACGAAATAAGGCACTGTCCGAAATCTTCACTTCAAACCCAAATAAGAAATATCGTCCAAACAACCCCGTAGTCAATATATTAAAACGCCAAAGCCGTGACATAATAACCTTCGTGACAATGTATAACCCAAAGAAGCAATCCACATAGCCAAATCACATCATCTCAACAAATCTCAATATCAAATGTCAACCATTTAGCAAAAGTAATACCAACATTAGTCAGTAAACACCTCCTTAATAAATCAAGACCATATTATTGCATCAAGGCTCAATTGGAGAATAAGTTTGGTTCAACCTCAATTCATCTACCCGAGCCATTAGTAATTCATGGACTCAAAACCGTTAAATGAATCTCGCCCATTTCACCAATGTAGAACACACGAGGCCCATGTTTAATGAATCCAAACCAACTAATATACCACGTGATCCTTCCAAAACCCAATCACCCCAAGTGAGTTATCACATGTTAACCATTTCACTGCTTTTATAAAAGGCCATGATCCAAAACTTGCAACCCTAAAAGTTAGGATATATATACACGCAAGACACATGTGTTCCTAATAATACTCACATTTGCAAACCCTAATTCATCTCTCATCATTTCGTCACCCCCTTCACGTAAATACTCCCATTTACCCACTTATCATTCAAACCCTAATGTAACCCTTTAATATCATCCGCTCTCTCCTTTCTATCAAGGTGACCTCGCCATGTGGTTGGGTAAGAGATGGAGACTAACGTGGCCATAGGAAGGTTTCGTTTCACACAGTAGGTATACTCTTGATTCGTGTTTGTAATTGAGCCTTTGAACGAAATGAAAGAAAGAGGGTAACTAAATAGTTATAATTATTTTATTTATAATTGATTTCGAGAGTCATTGAAGAAGTATCTTCAAAATGAGTCGATGAAGATTTGTTTTAAATGAGTAAGACTCTTGGCGATCATGTCATTCTATGTAATAATCACGCAACATTCTAAGATTCAATCTATTTATATTATCTCTTTGATTTCGTTTTTGAGTTTGATTTATGAACGAACAAATGGAAGATGATAATATAGTTGTTATTTTTCTTCCATTTCTTATTCGGATAATATCAAAGATTGGTGATGACTAGCTCGTTGAGACTATCAAAAGTCTTGATGCCACATGTATATAGACCGAGCGAATCGAGATCATGAGTCTTGATGAAGGTTTGATGAAAATGTTGAAATGAGTCTTGATGTTTGTAATTAGATGGATGATGGATTAGTGAATGTCACCGTAGTTTGTGTTTGCTAGATACAAGGACCGATGATGGTAAACCGAGGTCACGAGTCCGTGTTTTGATTAGAGTCATGTGGTATTTTGATAAGAGTTAAGGTCAAGTTTGCTTCTTCTTCATCCTTTCTCATCATAGTCAAGACGCATCATCTTAATCCGGCCTCGCTTGACTAAAAAGTCCACTCGCATTTTAACCCAACTCGCTCGCCATCAACTCGCATCTATACCCAACTCGCATCAATACATTTATGCAAAGATGACAACTCGCTTTGACATTAAATCAATAGCAACTCGCTCAATAGCAAAGTGCAATAAAACCAAATGCGAGTTAAGTAACTCGCATGAAACCGAACCAAGACTCCAACTCGCATTTGACCATACACAAATAACTCGCATTAAATAATGCCGATGTAAGCAACTCGCTTATTTCTAACACAACTCGCTTAGGTTCACAAGATCCTGACGCTTTATTCCAAGTCGCTCCTTAGATATTTTTCAGTCAAGTCGCTTTAAATAAAGCACTTATGGACATATTTGAGACAACTCGCATGACAAACCGCACCAACTCGCTTTGCATTCTTGTTTTGTATACCCAACTCGCATATATGAAAGTATGGTGTTGCTTAAAACCGACTTGTATATATAAAATGTATGCACCAACAGATTCAAAATCAAAACAGCTTTGGAACAACATGAGCAAAACAGAACTTGAAATATAACTTGTAGAAAACCTGTTTGACCATAAAAACACGATTAGAGACCGATTCAATCAACCAAAACACCAAACAACACATCGCAAAGACAAACCATATCAAACCACATCCAAAATAACACAAACCGAACCAACTAATGAACAAACCGCATAATAACTATTCGAATCAACCCAAACAACAAAACCTCCTCTCGATACCACTTGTTGGATCTTAATATTTATGTTGTTAGATGATTCGGTGGTCTAGGATTGTGATTAAACAAGAAAGCCATTAGAGAGATGGAGAGAGTAAATAGGAGGTTCTTGAAAGAGAGTTGCTTATCAAAAGTGAAAGGTTTATTCAAAGAGCTACACCCTTCCATGGATGGAAGGGTATTTATAGTTACGTAATATACGTCCTCTTATCGGATCAGAGATCGCATACATGGGTAAAGACCCGTCCTTCCTCCACGGTGTTGCACTAAACTAAACTACTATATAAACTAACTAATAAACTACTAAGTAATGTAAATAACGACAAGTCTACGAGCTAACTTATGCTAGATAATATTTGGGGTGACCGACTCTTCACTATGGAATTTTCTAATTCCTAACAAATACTATAAAATTCGGATGCTAAAACTTTTGTTGTCTTGATAACCTCTTTATCTACTTCTTTTGTTTTTCTTTTTCATGGACAAAGGTGGCGAGCCACGGTTTTCAGAAATCATTTTTTAGACTAAAATACACCGTTGGTCCCTATAGTTTGCACGACGTATCGCGATGGGACAAAACTCGTCCTTTTCATCGTCGGGGGTACCTATTTCAAGGTTTATACTCGCTACAAGTCCTTTGACCATTTTGCCGTTAGTCAAGGACATCTTATGGTGTTAGATTTGTCTTTAGTCCAAGGGCACTTTTGTCATTTTACCACTGTCCATTAATTACCGTGCCAGCCCACTTGTTTAACCAGAGGCGCTACAGTAAAACCTGGCTAATAAAAGGGACATTTTATCACCACTCATCCTTTATCTTTCCTAACAACTAAAATCTTATCTTCTTCACCGACGGTAAAATCTGAAAAATGGTGGTGTGTTCATGCAACTGAAGGGCCATCATTAGAACATGTTGGAACAACACGAACCCCGGCAGAGGTTCTATGCCTGCCCAAGACAGTTGGGACACTTAATTTTATTTCATATTAAAGTTGGCATGTAGTGGTTTACCTTAAAATGTGTTGATTATGATAGTATATCCGTTTTATTATAATTGTGATTTTATACAAGTGGGTTTAGTTGGTGTTTATGAGGCAAGCGATGCTAACATTTTGATTATCAATTATAGGCTACAACATGTCCATTCATTGGGTGGTACGATCCACCCATCCAAAGGAGAGCAAGAGATGTGATCATCTACTTGCAGAGAACAATCTACATGTGAATGAGGCGGCATTACAAGAATACGAAGCCGCCTCATTTCGAGACTATGGAGGCGGTCAACGCCGTGACCGGCAACGAGCTAGAGGTCGCTCACCAAGCGCCTTGGCCGATCTCCTTGTTGAGAAGGAGAAAGTTTGCCGCCTCGTGAACTTTTGTGTGTTGTCTTGGATGGTCATCTTCTTGGTTTTTCTATGGTTCTTCTATAGGGTTTAGATAGGTACTGGTTTTAGTGTTTTGAATCGGTGGTAGATGGTCTAGTTGTGTTTAAGAAGTTTTAGTGTAGGTTGACTAAGAATAGTCTTTTGGTGTATAATGTTTGGTCCTTGTACAGTGTTAATATATTTCTTTTATGCTTTGGTCCTTATACTGTGTTGCCTTTACTAGTAGGTCCTTTGCCCCAAGAATTTATATATCACTTGCCACACAAATGGTGAAACTCATAACAGAGATACGAGTTTCAAAGATGGATGAATGATGAGGGATGGATGAACATACACCAATTTCGAGTATCAACATAAACTTGATATGGTGTTGTTCATCCATCTTTCATCCTTCATTCCTATTTGTGATGATAGAATAACCGTATCCAACTCAAAACCCAGATCCAAGTATCAAAGATGGATGAATGATCTGAGATGGATGAACAGACACCATTTTCTGAGTATCAACATAAACTTGATATGGTGTTGTTCATCCATCTTTGATCCTTCATTCCTGCTTTGTGATGATAGAATAACCGTATCCAACTCAAAACCCGATCCAACTTCAACAGATCCTAGATTCATAGACGATGAAGTCTCAAAGATGGATGTATGGCACCACTTTTGAGTATCAACATAAACTTGATATGGTGTTGTTCATCCGTCTTTGATCCTTCATTAGTGTTTGTGATAATAGAATAACAAGAACCAAACTCAAAACACAAATCCAAGTTCAACAGATCCAAGATTCATAGACGATGAAGTCTCAAGGATGGGTGAACCGACACCATTTCTCGAGTATCAACATAAACTTGATATGGTGTTGTTCATCCATCTTTGATCCTTCATTAGTGTTTGTGATAATAGAATAACAAGATCCAACTCAAAACACGTATGTATGAAGACTCTATAAAACAATACAATAAAACACAATTAAACCCATACACTAACATGACATGATTTCATACATAACGCAAATGGATATATTTCCAAATGCATAAAATTTTGTAGTCTACAAAGTTCATAAACATACATTGTTTAAACACAACAAATAATGTTTAGGGAATACATATTCGATGGATAACATTGGCTTTCATATGCTTAAACAACATTTTTTGTGGTGAAGAAAGCTTTGTCGCTATAATCTTGGTCTTAGTCCAAAATTGTTTTGAGACCCACCAAGCAAAGATCAACTTGACTTCCAGATTGAGACCGACCACACTTGGTTGATCATTACCTTCATAGTTGTCACCGTAACCTTTGCCTTCTTCTTTGTCAGAACTTTTGGCCGGGATGAACTGCTTTTTGAGATCATTGTGTAGTGCCTTGACTTCTGTTACACCTCCTCGCCCAAGACATGTTTTCTTGTTGTGTCCAAGATTGCCACAAATACCACAAACCACACTCTTACTAGACCGTGACAAGTTACCGGTTTTGTCACTATTATCATTTTCAAGAAAAGCCCCGGTTCTTTTCTTTCGTGGCCTACCTAATGGTTTATGATGTTTAGGTGGAAGAATGGTTGTAGGCACCGTGACTTATACCAATGCTCATAACCATTTATTGGTCGGATGTGGTGTTTGTAAGTTTCTTCCCAAGTCTTAAGCAAGTAACATGGATGCACCCATGATTCAACAGATCCTATTTGCATTCCATTCAACCTCATACACCGTGGGTAGCAACAACATGTTTACATGGCATACCAGAAGCTCCCATCTTCTACATGTACAAGCCCTAGCTTCAACATTCACAATACACTTGTCTCCCCATCCACCGACCTCATACTTTTCTCCTTCAACCCGTAGCGTTGTACTTATAAGCCTCTTTCTTGATTGCATCTAACATGAGTGTTGCCTTTGGTGTTAATGGTCCAAGACACTTTTGAATCACATTCACAACGCTCACTATTCTTTTCATACAAGACTCTAATGTATTCCAAAGCAAGAATGATGGGTTGGTGCCTACCTCCCACTAGTTTCCCATTGAACACCTCACACATGTTATTAAGTAGCACATCGAATGAGCCCTCCCTACAACATGTTTGGTTAGGTACCAAAAATGTCGAGAACAAAAGATGTACAAGTAGACATAGATTTGGTTAGGTACGAAAAATGCGACCTTGACCAATGGGTTGGTGGTATCTTACTTAACCAAGCATGGGTGTTCGCTAAAACTCTTGAATGCCAAAGATGGTCGCCTCAAATTGTTGGACGGTTGTTGTTGCCGCACATCTCCACAAATGTTCCTTGTATGCTTTAGCATTCCATTGCAATTTCATATTATCATGGATGTGCTTCAAACAATATATGTGTTCAAGACTAGGGAATACTGCTAACGCCGGAATGATACCCGCACAAATAAACATCAATTCCTTACTAATAAAACTTGCATTTAACGAAAATACAAGTGAATCTAATCAACTAAATGGTAAAATCACCTTTGCCTGTGTCGATAAAAGTGTAGTTTGAGTTTGGTTGCAAGTCAAGATCATCTCTTAGACATTCAAGAAACCAAATCCATGAGTCTTTGCTTTCACCGCAACCGCAGAGGCTACTGTGGTATATTCCATTGTTGTCGTCTATACCGATCGCCGTAAGAAGTCGCCGTGAAAAGGACCCTCATAAAAGCACCATCTAACCCCAACAACTCTCTTTGACAAGCTTTATATCCTTCCTTCAAAGCGCCTAAGCATACATACATTCTCTTGAAAACTCGTTGGACTTGTTGCATCTGCTGCTTTGTACACTTATCCTAACTGTTGTATCCGGGTTAGTTTTTCGCAACTCTTCAACATAGTCTCTTAAAAGGGTGTATTGTCGCTATGATCACCCCTAATCTCATTTTTCGCTTTGTTTTTGCCCTTAATGCTTTTTGCATAGACACCGAACTTCAAACTGCTTATCGAAATGATCTTGAACAACCCCGATTGGAATATCCGGATTGACTTGAACTTGGTCAACTATTTGCTTCAAAGAAACTTGTAGTCACAAGCTTTAATGTCTCTTGATTGCAAACATTTGTGTTCATCCCCGAAAGTTCGAACAATCCATACATCTTTATCTCGTATTTTGGCTACATACAACAACCATGGACAACTGTTGCTTGCTCCTTGCGTGTTCGCAAATATACATCCCTACCAAGGCCTCTAGTTATCGGACCATTTTTCCTCTTTGGGGCTTTTCCCACTCGAACCTTCTGTTATTCCACAAACAGTATTTGTCCAAGACACCTAACCCTAATTCTCTGCTTGTCATTCTTAATTAGTTGCAATTTCCTCCTAGTCTTTATTGAAAGTGTAGATCCTATCTTTCACTTCTTTTGCGCTACAAAACTTTGACCACGTAAAAAAGATTTCGTCCTCTGCTTGTGCCGCCTCACTTAACTTTTGTTTCTTGTATGCCCTCAATTTGTTCCTCCTAATAACATAGTCATCCTCATTCTCGTAACCACTTGCAAAATCATTATCATCTAATGATCCAACTCATTTTTCTTAAAAAATCATGTGGTAGTCGGTCGGTGGTACCTATAGATGGTAAATCAGTAGTCTCGGTCACTTTGAACAGATTAACATCAAAATCAGCTCCTCAAAAGTATTAGCCTCATCGACAACCGTGTTTCCATCACCATTGTTCTCAATATCATCATCGCCACTCATATAAGTGTCTGTCTCACTCACATTGTCATCACTTAAAGCTTCATCGATTTCACTAACTCGCATGCATTTACCTTTTGGATATGATCCATGTGATTACATGTTTCCTCCTCATGATGACCTAACTCTTGATCATTTTGAGATACCTCTTCAGACTATCTATTTGGATATGCTCAACATGTTTATCTATATGTGGTTGACATCACCTACAACATCTTCAAGATGATGACCTCTACAGATGGAAACAAGGGTTGTGTTTCCGCATCCGACTAGATTGTACCAAAGTATTGACTTCCAAAGGTTGATGTGTAACCTCACATATATCCTCTACCACGATTTATTAACAATGTTTTCTAAGAACAATTTCTTTGAGCAATATGGAACAATAGCAAGAGTCGCTTTTTCTTTGTTGCATCCACATCAAGAATAATCGTCCTAATTGACTTTGGTGACATTTGATCAACGTCCAATGTTGTCTTACCATTTTCAACATAAACCTCTATCATCTTATGGTCATCAACAAGATCTTTCAATATTTCTAAATTAGCACTCTCACTTAAGCTATACAAACCATCATCTAAATTACTACCGTGCTTAACAAAGTAATAGTAATTTTTGAACCGAGCTCATAACCCAATTCATACATAAGAACATCCAACTCTTCAACCGACACACTATCAACATCAACCAAATCAACTAAACTTTCCATACCTCCAACGATATTCTACTGTGCCAAGATTTAAAGACACCATTGTGATGAACCCTCATACTAAACATATTAGATCTACCACCGAAAACATGTCAATATATGTTTAAAGCATTCTAAAACTTAATTGGGAAACAATAAATACCACAATTACAAATTCCAATGATCGTAATAAAAAAAAAACAATACCGTATTTCTTCTTAGCAGAGTCGATAGACGGTATCATCAACCGGATAACCTGATGTCTTCTTACTTTCCATAGAGTAAAGTCCATGTTTCGGTTTTATGATTGATAAACAGGGTTTTGTGACTTGCAATTAGGGTTTGTGAATTCGATAATTTTGTAACGAAAGTTTTGGGACTAATGATAATAGAGACTATGTGTTTATTGGGGGGAAGAGGTTACATTACATGTGGCAATAATTAAGAAATTTTAATTGAAATATGGAAATGACAAAAGTGCCCTTGGACTAAAGACAAATCTAACGCCATAAGATGTCCTCGACTAACGGCAATATGGTCAAAGGACTAGAATGAGTATAAACCTTGAAATAGGGACCCCGACGATGAAAAGGCCGAGTTTTGTCCCATCGCGACGCGTGCCAACTATAGGGCCAATCTTTAGGGACCAATGCCACCCTACTATTGGTGTTTCTCCGCGTAACAACACAAACTCCGAGATGCATGACATATGTCAATTTAATTATGTGATTCTCCGCGTACTGGTGACTTGGTGAATGGTGATTCACTGTGTAATTGTGTTGGTGAGATTGTAGATAAAGGATAGTAACAAACTCGCTTTTGTTAGGCACTATCATAAAAGCTTCTTTTTAGGTTAAACTTAAAAGGGCTGGTTATTGGAAGTGTAAGTAATATCACCGCTCTTAATTTATGGGACAAGATATTTCCATCCTCACTAGTTTTTATAGTCTCACCCTCTCTACTTTTTAGCATTTTTTTTTTATTTTTTATTTTTATTTTTTCTTTATTTTTATAATTTTGTTTATATCAAAAAACAATAAACTTGAAAATGAGGAACATGAAATATAAATTTTAAAAAGTCAAACGCTTCACATCGCCGTAAATACTAATGTAAACCGATGTAAAACCGTTATACTAAAACAAATGAGGGACAAAGAGAATTGTTGGAAAATTTAGTGCACTTGTGGGATTAGTTCACACCTTGTAATGGGTTATGGGAGGTACGGAGTGTACACCCATAAGGTCCATGAACATCCCGACTCTAATAGTGGTTTGTATTGGTAGTAGTAGAAAGTAGTAGAAAGTATCGCTAGTGGTTTCCATCGATGGAAAGTGGTTTGCATGTGGTTTCCATCGATAAGCGAAGTTTCCATCCGGCAGTGTTTCCACCGATAGTGCTATGAAAGTACCGATGAAAGTACCGCTTGTAACGGGCTTTGACCTATTCAAGTGGCGCTATAACCGCATAATGACCACGCTTAATTGGTCATGTAACCACTAACGGCTATAATGGGGATAATTATGAGGAGATTAATGGGCCGATTAATTCTCATAATTCCATTTGACTAGCTCGAGTAACCTCCTATAAATAGGAGATCCGATTATGCATGAAAACACACGTAAAACGATTAACACTTATAAGCAAAAGGGTTATTGAATTGTGCCTAATTCTATAACTACATTTGGTCTTATCCCAAGTAGATATTCGTGTAACCTGCATTAGGGTCGAATAGTTTACTTTGGAAAGTGATCACACGATTCCAAGTGATATCCCAGAACCACCTAGTGGTATTTGTTTTCACGACTTGGTATTTGTTTCACGACATTGATTATCTAACCCTGCTCGGGAGTTACACACCAACAATCAAAGTAAACTATTTTGTGATAATCAATGGCATCGCCGCAATGAACACATGGCTTCAAACTTTGCCAAGCTTGATAAGTTTGAAGGGTGGACTTTAGAGATGGCGTAAGAAGATGCACTTTGTCGTCAAGCATGAGTGTGGTGTATGTGCTAACCACACCTATTCCCGATGATGGGGATGATGCTACCGTGGAGCGATCAGAGGAGGAGCAAATGGGAGAATGATGACTACATTTGCAGAGGTTTAATCCTCAATGGTATGTCCGATTCTCTGCTTGATATTTATCGAACTTTGAATCTTCCAAAGAACTATGGATTCCTGGATGCCAAATATATGGTCGAGGATGCATCAAGTAAGAAGTTCCTTGTAAGTAATTTCACAAATTACAAAATGACCGATTCAAGACCGCTTATGGAACAATACAATGAACTTTTTGGTATACTTGGAAGGTTTACACAACACAATATGCACATGGATGAGGCTATTCAAGTCTCTTGTGTCATTGATAAACTTCCTCCTTCTTGGAAAGATTTCAAGCATACCTTGAAACATAAGAAGGAGGAGTTAACTCGTTGAGTCAGGCCATCGCGCATTGAGGAATCTCTCAAGGTGCAGGATAATGACAAGCCAAAGAGTAGCAATGCTATTGGTGCATCTGTTGTCAATATGGTGGAGCATAACAACTCCACCGTGTACAATGACAACAAAGGCAAACGCAAATATCATGACAACACAAGGGCGATCCTAACAAGAAGGCAACACCTACTTGTTGGAAATGTGGCAAACCGGTCACATTAAAAGGGATTGCAAAGGTGTTAAAGTTGGTGGTAAAGCCAATGGATCGTGCACTAATGGTTCGTGGAGTGGTGGTTCACCAACTCACCGAAAGGTCGAATATGTTTAATAAGTCTTTTCGATTTATTATGTTACATATGTATCTCGAATCTTATTATGTGCAGGATGATGATGTTGCGTGGTGGGTTGACTCGTGCAACAGCTCATGTGTGCAAAGATAGAAGTCGGTTCAAGACTTATGAGTCACCGAATGATGGTTCTATTCTTCACATGGGAAATGAGTCAACAACCTTGGTGCATGGTCATGGTTGTGTAGATCTTAGATTTAGTTCGAAAGATTGTAACTTTGTTTAATGTTATTCATGTTCCCGATATAAGGAAGAACTTGGTTTCAAGTAGTATTTTGAATAATCATGGATATAAACAAGTTATTGAGTCCGATAAATTTGTTCTTTCTAAGCATGGTGTGTTTATTGGTTTTGGATATTTGTGTAATCAAATGTTCAGCTTAATATTGTCACCGATAGTGTTAATTCAAAGATTTGTGACCACCACCGACCGACCGACTCTACCCTATGGCATGCAAGACTTGGCCATGTACACTATAAAAGAATGCAAGATATGTCTAAGGATGGGTTAATCCCACTTTTGACATGGACACCGAAAAGTGTAAAACTTGCATGTTGACCAAGATAACCAAGAAACCTTTTCGTGGTGTTAGTCGTGAGACTAAGCTCTTGAGCTTATACACAAGTGACTGTGTGATTTGCATGCCACTCCTTCTTTGGGGAATAAGAAGTACTTTGTGACATTTATTGATGATGCTTCTAGGTTTTGTTATGTCTATCTGTTACATACCAAGGATGAAGCATTAGATAAATTCAAAGTGTTTAAAACTCAAGTTGAATTACAACTGGGTCTTTGATCAAAAGATTAAGGATCGATAGGGAGGTGAGTACATGGATACTCAGATTTTCATCTGTTGGTATAATCCATGAAACGATCGCCTTTATACTCCTCAAAGAAATGGTATTTCGAAAGGAAAACAGGTGTCAAGGAGATGGTTAATTCCATGTTGTCCTATTCAGATCGAGTCAAGGGTTCGGGTGAAGCTATGTTAACAACTTGCTATTTATTAAATAGGGTTCCCAACAAAAGGAACAAGGTTACCCCTTATGAACTCGGACTAAAAGGAAACCCAACCCGAACTATCTCAAGGTTGGGGTTGTAGGGTCATGTAAGACTCCTCGATCCAAAGCTGAAAACTTTGGGTGAAAGAGGCATTGATCGCATCTTTGTTGGATATGCCGAGCATTCCAAGGCTTTTAGGTTCTATGTTATTGAACCTAATGAATATGTTTCAATTAACTCAATAATTGAATCAAGGGATGCAAACTTTGATGAGAATAGATTCTCATCGCCCCTAGACCAAGTCGAGGATTCCTAATGGAACTCATGACACGGTGTATCGAGGTCCTCGATGATGAACCATCATGGTCCCCGATGAGGTTGTGGTTCAACAACTCGAACTCGTGCTCGTAGAAGAGCAAAAAAGGGTCGACTCCAAAGTCATTTGGACCGAGTTTCAACTATACTTAGTTGAAGGAACAAGGGATGAGGTCTCGACCAATACTCCTATTGCTTCATTGTTGAGGATGATCCCAAGACATTTGAAGAAGCAATGAAGTCCCGTGATATTGCTTTCGAAAGAAGCAATCAATGATGAGATGGATTCCATCATGGGCAACAACACTGGTGTTGGTTGATCTACCACCGGTTGCAAACCTTTGGGTTGCAAATGGATTTTCAAAAGGAAAATGAAGGTAGATGGAACTATTGAAAAGTTCAAGGCTAGACTAGTCATTCGTGGCTTTAAACAAAAGTCGTGGATAGACTATTTTGATACTTATGCCCCCGTGGCTCAGACGCATTCATAAGATCGCCGATTGCTTTGGCATCTATTCACAACCGATTATTCATCGATGGATGTGAAGACAACTTTCTTGAATGGTGAATTGGATGAGGAGGTTTATATGAACCAACCTCGTGGCTTCATCATGCTCGCAATGAAAACAAGGTGTGTAAACCGATTAAGTCTCTTTATGGACTAAAGCAGCACCTAAGCAATGGCATCAAAATTTGATGAAGTGGTTTTGTCTAGTGGTTATGTTCTTAACCAAGTCGACAAATGTGTATATAGCAAATTTGATGAATCTGTAAAGGAGTCATCATTTGTCTATATGTTGATGACATGTTGATCTTTGGCACCGACCAAAATCAGTTGACCGACAAAGGAATTTTGTCATCAAGGTTCTCCATGAAGGACATGGGGAGGCCGATGTTATCCTTGGTATAAGGATTAAACATGAAAGTAAAAGAATTTCTATCTCTCGCCTCATTATATTGAGAAGGTGTTGAGGAAATTCAATTACTTTGATTGTACTCCCGTGAGTACACCTATGGATACTGTGAGAAGTCGATGCCTAATAATGGCAAGGTTGTATCTCAACTTGAGTATTCTAGGTAATTGGTCGCTTGATGTATGCCATGACTTGTACAAGACCCGATATTGGTTTTGCAGTGGGAAAATTGAGCGGTATACTAGTAATCCTAGTGCTCATCATCGCAAGCGCTCAGAGGGTATCAAGTATTCAAGAGAACTATGGATTATAGTCTCTCATATATCGTTATCCATCGTTGTTGGAAGGATACACCGATGCAAGTTGGATCAAGAACATCAAGACAATTCGCCTACCAATGGTCGGGTATTCCTACTTGGTGGAGGTGCAATTTCTTGGGCATCCAAGAAGCAAACTTGCATCACCGCTCAACAATGGAATCAATTTGTGGCTTTAGCAATACCGGTAAAGAAGTCGAATGGTTGAAAACTTGCTTTCGAGATTCCATTGTGGCTAAACCTATAGCACCTATTTCTATCCGTGTGATAGTGCAACTACATTGGCTAAGGCTTATAGCCGATGTACAATGGTAAGTCTAGACACTTAGGTGTCGACATAGCATGATTCGTGAGCTTATCATGAATGGGGTGGTATCTATAGAGTTTGTTAGATCTCAATGTAACTTAGCCGATCACTGACGAAGGGTCCGGCTAGAGACTTGGTTATAAAGTCCGCTAAAGGGATGGGTTTAAGTCCAACTTAGTCATCGAATGCTAGGACACCCAACTCCTCCTAAGGAAACTTGGGAGCCGAGTTCAATGTGGAAAGTCGAACATTCAGTGGACTGGAGCACATGTTTTATTTACATCCCAAGGTTGTGCTCGTAACTCGCCGAAAGGAGGATGAAGTCTTTACTTAATGGTTAATTTTCTTTGAAAAAGTGCTTGGGTGAGCATGAATAAAGAGGAACCACCTATGTAAATGTTGAAGTTTTGCCGCCTGTGAAGCTTTTGGACTTTTAGCTTTTACAACATTTATGAATTTGGATATGGACACATGGCTTGTATAGTGTCGAGTCGATAAGTGTTTGAAAACTTGTGTGTATTTTATCTTCGTGTATTCAAATGGGTTGAAGGGTTCAATTCTTAGAACACCCCGATTCTCGAATATTTGAACGTGTAATTTACTAAGATGGAAATTCAACTCGTGACATTTTCGCTTATGCACATGTTTTGTTTAATGTTTGTTTTCATGCAAAGGAAGTGAACTAAATTGGGAGGATTGTTGGAAAATTTAGTGCACTTGTGGGATTAGTTCACACCTTGTAATGGGTTAGAGGTACGGAGTGTACACCCATAAGGTCCATGAACATCCCGACTCTAATAGTGGTTTGTATTGGTAGTGCTAGTATTGGTGGAAAGTATCGCTTGTGGTTTCCATCGATAAGCAAGAGTTTCCACCAAGCAGTTTCCAAGCAAAGAGTTTCCACCGGGCGTGTTTCCACCGATAGTGCTATGAAAGCATCGATGAAAGTACCGCTTGTAACGGGCTTTGACCTATTCAAGTGGCGCTATAACCGCATAATGACCACGCTTAATTGGTCATGTAACCACTAACGGCTATAATGGGGATAATTATGAGGAGATTAATGGGCCGATTAATTCTCATAATTCCATTTGACTAGCTCGAGTAACCTCCTATAAATAGGAGATCTGATTATGCATGAAGACACACGTAAAACGATTAACACTTATAAGCAAAAGGGTTATTGAATTGTGCCTAATTCTATAACTACATTTGGTCTTATCCCAAGTAGATATTCGTGTAACCTGCATTAGGGTCGAATAGTTTACTTTGGAAAGTGATCACACGATTCCAAGTGATATCCAGAACCACCTAGTGGTATTTGTTTCACCGACTTGATTATTTGTTTCACGACATTGATTATCTAACCCTGCTCGGGAGTTACACACCAACACAGAGAATGTATAGGTAACAAATAAAACAAGTATAAGGATGTCTTTACTATAAAGTTAATCTTCAAAGTGTAAATTAAACTAATGAAACTAGTCTTGAGAATATTAAAGTTAAAAGTTGTATTCAGAAACATTATATCTAAATTTCTACTCCCAGTGACGGAGCCAGAAAATTTAATCCAAGGGGGCAACGATCGACAAGAATGATTCGACAACGGGCCAAACTTTTTATAGTAAAGCTCAAAATGGATCAGGTCAGATCGGTTACATTAAATGCAAAAAACACTTCTTTTAACACTAACTAAACGAGCGAGATGTATATCACATGATAGAGCAATTTTGTCGAGTTCATTTTAAATACGATCAACTCGACTTGTAATCTATATTCACTTATAAAATATAAACAGGCAACCAAAAATCGAAAACAGAAATCTAAAAGTGTCTAAACTTGTATTGACTAATTATATTCATAAATCCCTCATACATGCTCGTAAATTTAAACATGAATGTTTTTTTATTTAAGATGCTAACTTAAAACTTTTTTTGTTTATTTTAAAGCTCTTTTAGCTACTCGTATATCAAATAACTTAACATTCACTAATTCAATAGAATAAAAACTAAAATAACATAAGGCTGGATGCAGTAAGCAAGGGTGATCGACTTAGTCGACCGATCGTGTGTCGATCCCCTTGATGTGGGGAATCGATCGAGCTCAACATTTGACCCATCTCGGTCGTATAGGCGATCAAATACATTGGACAATTAATATGCAAAATTGTGACTGGGTTTAAAAATCCTACCGTTGCAAAAGTGTGTCAAACAAAAAAAATCCTACCGTTTATAAATCCTACCGTTGCAAAATCGACCGTTTGTTGGTTAAAAAAAAAAAAAATCTACTTAACTCTTCTATAAATACACAACACACTTAAATTCACAAATCTCACAATCATCTCTATCAAAAATCTCATAATCATCTCTATCAAAATGTCTAAGAAAACACCACAACAATAACTGTTGTAATGTTTTAATAAGTTTCGTAATGTTTTTTTATTAGAATTATTATGTAACATTTTAATTATTAATGTAATTTTATTTTGTGTTAAAATGTTTAAAAAAATTGATTATGGTCGCCTTATCGGGCACTCAATCAAGGTCATTGGAGAAAGAAGTTCGACGCAAGAAAAATAAAATGATTGAAGCCTTCTCATCTGGGCGATAAATGAAGTATGTATTGGTAGATAACTAGATATTTTACAATATTCAATATTACACATTTCCCAATAATCTAACTTTAATCTCCACTCTCTCATTTTCTCATCTTCAACCTTCTTGTTTTTTCTATGTTTCTACCCACAATGTCCAAAAGGAAAAACGGAGATTCAACTAATGAATTTTTCTTTTCGAAGAGGGCACTCCAATTTCCGAGTTGAGGGCTCCACTGATTTTCGAAAGAAATTTAACCATTTTCGCTACTAATTTATCTATTCTGGTGAAGCTTTGTTGGGGGCCTTTCCCCCACTACTTGCAAGGTGGCTCCGCCCGTCTACTCCTTCCATCCTAATATATAAGTTTAATAATTGAACTTTGACCTTAAATATTTTTATTTTTATTATATAACACTGGATGTAAAATATATATATGGATTGTGTTTTAAATGTATTTTCATTTGGTATAATTTTCATCAAATGTATATTTGATGCAAAATATATTTAAGGTCAAAGTTAGATTCAAAAAGTCAATTGGACTTATATTTTGAGACGTATGTAGTAATATAGAAAAACATCTCTACATGCAAATATGTGTTAGTCGATATACGTATTGGATCGTTATATTATTATAGAATTCGGGCTTAAGCCGAATACAAATAATATAAATGATTCAATACATATATCGACGCATGTATTGTTTATCATGAATGAATACCAAACTTAAGTGTATTCTAGAACTCAAGCTTGAGCCCAATATAAATAATATAACGATCCAATACATATATCGACTAACAATATGTTCACAAAACATAAATCATTATAAAGAGTGTACAATATCAAATAAAAGAGAACTTAGGTTATAGATAAGATCAAGAGATAACCCGTCTAGATTTCATTTACATTAACGCAATTGTTAATAGTTCAAGTACTAAGACATTTTGCCATAAATCGACTCCAAATCGTTACATGTTGACTCGTATGCATAGATTCTTCTATAGTTGTCTTCCAAGTACTAATCTATGATTGTCTATTATGGTCTCTAGTGAGTGTTTCTAAGGCTACCCTTAACCCTCACATTACTTTATCTTTCACCTTAACGCCACATCAACTTTCTCACCGATTTCTCACCCACTCACTTTTCACTCTCAACCATCTCACATCACTTCACCTTTTAACATATTTTTATTTATTAAAATACACACTTCTACACCTCACACACACACTAACAAACAAAATAAACAAATAATAAAAACACTAAAGGGCTCAACAGCACTGCTTTCTTATAATGTGAAACATTCACCTTTGGTTTCTTGTTTCTTGCCCTTGCCGCCATGACACACACACCTCCTAACCATGTTTGTTGCGTGAGTGTGTGCTTTCCTGAGCTTCACCTCTAGCGTTGGGTGTGGTCTAAAAATAAGGGTTCGTTTGAAAGGATGGAATGTAATATCAAATGACTGCATGCAATGAATAAGGTGATGTGATATATGATGTTATGTGATTATTCATTATCATTATTTGTCATGTTTGGTTGGTATGATAGAACGGAATGAAATCAATACGAAGATTACTAAAAGGATATGTTATAAGAACCCCCCCCCCCCATGACATGACAGGTGGGTTGTGGTCAAAATGTACAAACCGCGATGCATACCATACAATCATCTTATGCGCGCAATGATTGAAAACCCCCTATGGGAGGGGGTCTGTATAAACTCACCTAAATATTCTATTGATGATAGGAAATATTATTTCATATGGGTAGTTAATAAAGGACTTTCACAAATTTGATTCCATTCAAAGATGGAATGAAAAAATGAGACCCGTAAGGAATCAAAATGATAGTTTTTATTATAACGGATGATTCCATGTAATAAATCATTTGATTCAATTCTATACTTGTGAACATATAATTTTTTTTTTTCATTCTGTCGTAATGATATTTTTCATTCCTTTTTTGATTACAACATACTAAACACTATATAGGAATTCAAGATTCCACCACTATAGTAATTGTTTTCAACAGTGAGAGGAGGTTATCATTTTTGTGCTAAATAAGTCTGCATTTGCTTGAACTCGAGTTCCATCACTGTGTTGCTTCCAACTAATTTTTATTTATTAAAATTACAATATACATAAAAGAAATTAAGAAATAGTAACAAAACTAGGAAAAAATAAAACACATTTAACATATGTATTTTTGTCTGATTTCATTTTTGTATGTTGATGATCTCCACATCTTCGTCCGACATTCCAATGGTGTTAGTAGCAAGAAACTTCAAATCTTCCGACTGCGTATCGCTTAATCCTTCGCTTTAGTCGTATCGTACATTTCTTGAGTCGCCTCCCATTTGAGCCTCATTTCTCTCTTATAGCCTCCCCAACTCTTGTCTCGCTACTCCCGTGATCCCGAACGTTGTCTTCCGATTTACATTCTTTTTCTTTTAGCGGGTTGTCGCTGCATGTGGTATTTGCTCATTGCCAAATAGTCGCTCAATTCGGAATCTTCAACATCATCAAGATTAATACATCCAGCAGCTCAAGAGGATCCCTTGTGGTTTTGTAGCATATTTGATTTCATAAACACATCAAATCATATTGAATATAGGCGATGAGATAAGTTTTGAGAGAGAAAGTAAAGATAGTTGGGAACTTGATGAAACAAAGAAAAATTGTATTGAAAGCCCAACCTCTACCTTGGGAGGTAGAGGGTATTTATAGTTTCTTACAAGACACGCCCCTACGGTCGTGGATCGTGCATCTGAGGTAAAGACCCGTCAGTCCTCCACGGTGTTACTTAACTAACTACTTATTAACATAACTTGACTACAGTATGAGCTTTAACGAATACATATATTTGAAGTGACCGAATCTTTAACTAACGAATTTTATAAATCCTAACAATCTTCCCTATGGAGGTCACCTCAATTAACATTGAATACAAACAGATATTACATTTTGATTGTTCTTGGATTCTTGATTAAGTTCTTTGCTTTGTAGTCCGTAGCCTTTGATTCTTCATGTTTCGCATGTTTTGTTTACTCAAGTGGAAGTCTTTAACTGATCCACGTGATGATGAGTTTTGAGCCAGCTTGAGATCATCTGACACCATAATTCTCTGACTCATCTTTTGTTGTATCGCCATTATGTGAAGTTGTGACTTTTGGACCTACATGCTCACATTCTGAATCATGATATCTTCTCATCAGAGTTGCGAAGCTTTTGTTGATTCATGATATTTGCAGCAGCGTAGCAGAAACATGGAGTGAAAATATCAGAGTCGTTGATGAAGTTTTGCACTTATCATGAATTCTTTTGATATGAATGTGATGTGTGAGCATGCGGCTATGGATTGACTTCTCAATTCTGAATGTGATGTGTGACCTGCATACAACAAGCTAGCAATATAGTGCACGAAAGCGCCTTTGAGCACTTTTGTTGAATTGACGATACGGCCCACTTGCCTCGCTGATCAAGACAAGCATCGCTGTGATCGGTATAATTCCTAAGAATCTCCTTGACAAGGTTTCGAAATGCTCTAGTTGTTCTCAAACCGAACATCTCAAAGAAGACAATACGGAGTGAGTGAACCAAATAATCGAGATTCAATGATTGATGAAAAGTGATTTGAAAAACAATTGTGTGTTGCTTAATATAAAGTGTTTTGCAATACAACGAGGGTTTTAAGGAAAATAATTATCAATCATAAATACCTTTTATTTTGAAATATTAATACACAATCGATGTGCTAGAGAAAATAGTTTTAAGCACAACGACCGGTTTTTCAAAGGTATCCACAACCCATTTCTGGACCAAGATTGATTCAATATTGAATCGCCCATCGCTTCTATCCGCTTGTCACATGTTTGATCTATGGGTTAGATCTCACATGCCACCTACCAAAAGCTTGTTTGATGTTGGCTCTAGAAGGTTTTCCATCTTCATTGTGAATATGTGAGCATATCACTCAGATGTTCTGGAAATATCACAAGGATAATGCGTAGGACTCTTAAGATATATTCTCACTTTCCACATTGTGTGAAACAGTGAGTCTTCATTGATTGTGTCCTTAATGAGATTTATTGATGATCTCGTGGCTCTAGACTCAATAGTGCATTTGGTTCCTATGCCGGAGACTATGGAGAGGGTCTCCTCCTTCAATATCAACAATCTCTAAGAGAAAGTCGGTAGATAATGTAGGTTCCTCGTGAGAATGAAATAAGTCCTTTTAAGAGGAACTTGAATAGCTTGGGAAGTTGTAGTGCGGCCACCGGGTCCATGACGCCTTATCTTCAATACCGGTGTTACCTTGGTAACCACCAAGAGTATATGAATTGAACCGGTTTCACGCCTCTAAGGTTGAAATAATGGAGGCCTATTTATTTTCACCCTTTTCTCATTCATTTCTTTTTCATTCTTCAACCCCTTCAGTGCTTACCGAGATTTCATAACTAGAACCTTGTTGGGTTTGTTCCAGTTCTAGCTCTATCTCAGTCCGCACTTTTCCCATTTCTCACTTTTCTCCTTTTTTCATCATACCTAAGGACTTCTACACTATATCGTGGATTGTCCCTGGGTAGATCCCTCCAGATCTGGCGGGATCGTGGGAACGAATACCTAACCTAACCATCATTATATCTCCATGCATAAAGTAAATTTGGTCGGTCTTTTGGTATTGTTCTCCGCCATTGAAACCATTTGAAAACCATTCAAGATCAATCCGGTACTTGTGTTACATGATCAAAGCATTTTGTACTGAATTATTTTGATATTTCGTAAAAGCTCCCTCAACATGTGCATCATATGTTTGAAATTGCTTTAGCACATGGAGGCAAGAGGACTTGAGAATCTCGATTAAGAATAAAGAATTCACTTCTTTGATCAACATTTTCTAAAATATCGACATCACTTTCCGATCAAAATTAGTATTTTAAATACTTTGTTAAAGATATTTTGGGAAAGGATGTGGTTTTATAAAAGTTGCTCCCCTCAATATGTGCATCGAAATTCGAAAGAGTTTTGCACATATTGTAGGAACATGCACTGAGACAAATCATCACGTTTCAATTTCTTATGGTTTAAGATAGATGCTCCCCTTAACATGTGCATGGAAAATTGAAATTGTTTGGCACATGTGGGAGGAGATCTTGTTAATCAATTTCAAAACCATTTATCGAATTATCGTTTAAATTAATTTAAATCACAAATTCTCCCCGATCACAATTTTCAAATCCTTTGAGATTTGTGATCTCTATTGATTTAAATTGTTTTGAAAGATTTTGAGGAGAATTGTGACTTGCTTTTAAAACTTTTAAGCGATAAGGGTCAAATTTTGAGGCTTTAAACTCCAACGATTAAACATGCTTAAGTATCTTATGAAAACACAACATTAGCCTAGGTCTAACTTCAATGGATCAAAAACATTGTTCACTTAGATTCAAGATTAGACCTTGCTCGAGTATGTGCCAATTGATTGAAAAATAACTTTTTTATTTGATTGAAATCATTCTCCCCCTCAATCAATGACATTAGTTGTTGATTGAGTGTTAAAAATTTTGACAAATGATAAGTCCAGATGGTTTTCAAAAATATAGTCCGAGTTATTTTCAAAGCCATTTTGTTTTCATCAGATGACAAATATTTTTCAGAAGAATATTTAGAAGGAAAAATATTTGTGATGGAAACATTTGTCTTTTTGGCGACAAACCTTTGTTTTTAGAATCAGAGCATGAAGATTCAAAGATAATTTAAGCATGGCTCTATTCTTTCTTTTAAAGCTGGTTACTGTCTAATATGACAATAAACTACCATTTTCTCCATCCCATTTTAAATACTTTAAATACTTTAAATACTTTAAATACTTTGTTTAAAATACTTTAAAAATACTTTAAATACTTTGTTAAAATACCATTTTAAAAATATTTTAAATAGTTTAAAAATGGTATCGAGCTCAACCCCTACCTTGGGAGGTAGGGTATTTATAGTTTCTTACAAGACATGCCTCCTACGGTCATGGATCGTGCATACCGAGGGTAAAGACCCGTCCGTCCTCCACGGTGTTACTTAACTAACTACTTATTAACATAACTTGACTACGACTACGAGCTTTTTAACGAATACATATATTTGAGGTGCATCGACTCTTTAACTAACGGATTTTATAAATCCTAACATTTTGGTTCTCAAGAATTCCCATGGATCTTCTTCGGTGAATGCTCTATTCTTTTATCCGTCACCTATATTCCGTGTGACAATGGTGCATTAGATCTTTCTCATTTTCGCCACTTCACCTAAATGTGTTAGGCATTTATAAATGACGTTGAACTTTAGTAGTTATCCTTCATCGTTATTCACTTCTTGGTTAACATATCCTTGTTGAGTGTAAACGCATTTCTTTTGTTGAACTCGTGAGAACTTTTTACCAAAATAATAGGCCATCTTGGTCATTTCTAATCATGTTTTCCTTGGATATTTGTACCTAATACGTACTCAGTCAATATCTGGGTAAAATTTAGATTTTGTTGAAAATTGGTGGTTTCTAAAAGAGAAGAGGGGAATGAACAATTTGGGTTATTTGGTTTCCCGTGTTATTCAATACTTTCGCTTTCTAAACTTGAAATCGTGGCCATCATTTTCGACAATCCTTGCCAAGCATTGTTTTGATTCTATAGAAAATGCAAGCACTCATTGTTTGACAAGTATGAATCTTATTAATCTTTAAAAAGCTTACTTAGTCCTGGGTTTATCAGTTTTTAAAATGATGTTGCTCCATTTGATGACCAACATATTAGAGCATTGACTGCATAGTTTATCACAAGTGAAAAAATTAGGCGTCCACACGGTACAAAGTATATCAAACTCGATCGTTGGATGCAAAAGAGGAGCCGATGTTCAGGTTATTCCTTTTTAACACGTTACTAAGGGTTGTTTGGACAGCTGTCATTTGGCGCCATAAACATGTTATTAAGTCTTGTTTCGATAGTTTATTTTAGCGCCACTTGATGTCTTGACATGTTATTAAGGGTTTTGGAAAGCATATTTCGTGTACCATTTGGCATCCTAAACATGTTATTAAGGGATGTTTCGATACCTTATTTACAACACCCAATTTAGTGGCGTGACATTTATGTTTAGCGTTATTAGTTAGTATGAGTGGCGAAGAGACAATCAAGCTTCACGGCTGATACCATATACAAGTTGGGTTAAAGGCATTTCTCAAGTCCAGCTTGAGTAGGAGATATACAACTTAAGTAAATCAAGACACCTGCTTGCCGCTATTTCAAATACACATATAAAGGAGCATATCTTAGTCAAAATAATTGCAATTGTACAAAAGTACTCTTAGAAAAAAAAGACAACAAATGGGTTGTGTGAGTGATTAATTGATTTTAACTACAATATATATCGGCACTAACGATGTGTTCCTAAAAAATATTCTTTGTCGAAAAAAAGATTCTTACTCACATATTCTCATCAATCGATCATGGATTAGTTAAATGTCAATCTCTAATACGATTGGAAACCGATACTTACATTTTTGTTTTATAAAATCATTAGGTGTTCATGGAACAGGCATTGGCTATTAACTGACGAGCTCTCATTGAATACATTTGTTTCTTCGCTTAATCATCAAATTTGGAGACGCCAACGATCGACGCTTATTATTTTAATTATTAAAAACTCAATTGTTTATCGAATAAGTTACTTATTACTTATTATTCCTTTCAAATATCAATGGAACATGTTTCATTCGTTGCTTTCTTATTATCTCATTAAAATCACACATCATTTTATGTTCGGTCAATCTATTTTAGATTAAGAACGCGATTGCCAGAATCGATCATGACTCACACATATTTTAAATTTAACAAATTTACATTATTACTTTTATTGTCATCTCATTTATTTATTTCTTTAAAAATAACCCGGTGTCAACGGGTCTCTAAGCTAGTATGAAATATCTCATCTTTATTAATTGATTAATAACTACAATAAATATGAATAATTAATTCAATCTTGAATCTTAACTAAACTAAATACAGCATTTAATCAGAACATTCCTTATGCCAATTTGCACTCAGGTGGGAACCCTTGTGGAAACCTTTTAGAATCCGAGCAGTAATTATAGATCATGTAATTCTTTTGCGCCCATCTCAGCCTCTCCTGCTTTGTATTATCCAACTCCTCGGATAACCACGCCTGATTCCCTCCTGAAGATGTCGAGCCAGCGCAAGACGACTTCCCGGAAGCCACAACACAAGCATTGGCCTTAAAGCTTCTGTAAGAAGCAGTGAAAGGAGCTTTACTCCAATCAGTCTTGACAAGACCACCCTTGTTGCCCAATCATCAGCATTCCATAAACTCGAATGTATCCTCATTGGCTGATCTTTTGAAATGGTACTCCCAGCGATTCCGCATTCTTGAACTCTAATGGGTGTCCCGTCAACCGAAAACTGAACATTAACATATAAAAGATCAGTATAGAGCTATAATTATTTGACAATTATAATTATCATCAAGATATATAGGATATTAATACTTACATGATGTGTTTTGGGTTCCAAAGGATGGAATAAGTGTGAAAATCAGCAGTTGGGTCGAACCATAAATAGAATTGTTGCTCTCTATTGCCTTTGCCTTGACTAAACACATTTGTATGTAGAATGTAAGGATCACCACTTAAGTTACCCAAGAACTCGAAGTCGATCTCATCCCAGTTAGACCCTTTTGAAGATAACTGCATTGCAATCATAATTATTAGTTACAGATTAATTTTAGCTAACAATATATATAAAAGCAACATGTAAGAATAAAACTCACGTAGTATGCAGTGACAGTGCCAGCAGAGTTGCCAGGAACGAGCTTAAGTTGCATATCGATTTGTCCAAACAGATACTCGTTTCTAGACTCAAACCCCGAGCCAGACGCTTTGTCTAGGGAGAGTGTTAAAAGGTCACCATTTACTATCTTACCACGACCATCACCCCAAGTGATATCAAACTCATTGTTGAAATCAGCTGAGACGAGTAAAGTGGTCGCTAGAAGTACACAAATCGAAAGCGTATAGTTAAAAGTAGACATTTTATGTTGAGAAATATATATTTTGTGAATAAGCTGATGGATGATATGAAGTGTGTTTGTGTTGGTATTTATAAGGAATGTGTACGAAGGTTGGTATGAAGGTGCAAGTAGTAGTGTTTAAAGTTGGTGAGCAGGATCTTGGTTGTAAAATAGCTGGTGCATAGCGTGTGACTATAATAGTATTATTTCTTAAAAGTACTTATGATAGGGACTTGCAATAAAGTTTTACTAATGTATATGTTTGGATATTATTATGACGGATGTTTGTGGGTCAAGACGCGTCTTCAAAAGAAATCTATAGTTATCACATGTTACTGTATAATTTAATACTACTTCAAAACACATTTACGTGATTTGACAAATTTCATTCTTTACATCTTTTTAGAAAAGTCGAGACATCTATATTTCTTAGTTTATTAAACAATAAATAATAGAGCGAATAATTAAAAAGATTAAACTCACACCCTTTCCTCTTCGCAAGAATAACAAAATTTTTATTTCGAGGGTAATATACTTTCAAATTCATCATCTTTAGCGATTTTACTGAACAATGGACATTTTGCCTATTACCCAAAAGAAAAATCAAGTATGATTTTTTTTTAAAGAATAAATAATGACTAAATTGCATTTTGAAACGCGTGTTTTGGCCAAGAAACGGAATAAGAATTAACAAGGGTAACGATTTGTGATAGAAACGAACGATTTTACCAGAATTTGATCGTGACGATCAAACTCAATAGGTTTATGGGTTAAGATGTTTGAATCGACCGCTTGATACTACTGACACACTCTTACATGAATCAAGGAGATTCAAATAAGAATTGAGCTCAAGAATTAGTTAATGGGATTTGTTATGGCTTCTTGACTGTGTTTATTATGTTAGGAATTACAAAATCAAAACCGCTTACAAACGTGAAATGAATTGTGTTATATACAAACGAAATGATGAAATCAGAATTAGCTTTTCCCGCTTAAATGGTAAGGGTTAAAAGTCTTTATTTGAACCCCACACTACCATGCACGCAGATACTTATTTAAACTCACGCCCTGCAAAACTAAGCTGGTGGTGAACTAAATTATCTTAATAAGTAAATAGTGTAAACTTAAAACAAAACATTTTATCATAGATTTAACACAATTATAAATCATTTAATAATTTATCTTAATACATATCCAAAATTTAACATAATAAAAACTGGCAAATGATAAAAATGTATCATACTTCCATTTTCTCTTTTGGGTAATAGGGCAAAATGTCCAACTGTTCATGAAAATACCCTAAAGAGGATGAATTGAAAGATATTACCCTCGAAATAAAAATTTTGTTTACACCCAAGAGGAAAGGGTGGTAAGTTTAAGATTTTTAGCTATTTGCCCTAAATAATACTATTGGATATCAAGACAAAGAATGGCGATAAGTATAGTTATATGTGTTTGCTTACCCGTTTAGTGAATTAGTTTCACAACACTTGAATGGATATGTTAGTTGTAAGTGTTTGTTTGGGTTCAGTAACTTTCCGTAGCTTTCCGCAACATCATTATTCCCGACATAGAATCACCTTGCAATCTCTACGCCAAACACCCCCAAAAGTATATGATTTTGACGAATCAAGATTATATTGATCGAAATAAATGAAATAAAGGTTAAAGTTGTAAAATTTGAATTAAAATAAAATAAACCCATTAAAAATATAAAACTAAAACTCCTAAAATATATCAAAATGAATGTTGAATTAAATAAGATAGAATTTTAGAAAATATGGTGAAATTAGATTATAAAAAAATAAGTAGATAAAAGATATTTTAATTTTAAAATAAAGGTGAATTTTAATGGTAAGTGACATACGCTATTTTATAATTGTATCTCTTTATCTTAATTTTTAGTGGTTAGGAGTTAGGCTTGGAGTTTGTTAGAAGTTAGGTTTGGAGTTTGTTAAGAAGTGACACATGTCATCTCACTAGTTGGATACCCACGCACAGCAGCGGCGATAAATATAGTTATATAATAAAAATAGTAAATAAATTGTTAACCCAACTCTCCTCGCAATTCCCTACCCGCTTAGTAAATTTATTTCACAACACTTCAAATGTATATTTGTTAGTTGTATGTGTTTGTTTGGGTTTTTCGTATCTTTCCCGTGACATCATTATTCCCGCATATAAAAATACTTTCACAATCTCTTACCCGTTAAACACTCTTCCAAAAGTAAATGATTTTGATTAATCAAGCTTGTATTGATTGAAATAAAGGTTAAAGTTATAAAAAATTGAATCAAGATAAAATAAACATACTAAAATGTAAAACTAAAACACATAAAAATATATCAAAATGGATGTTGAATTAAAGAGACAAAATTTTAGAAAATATGGTGAAATTAGATCATAAAAATTAAACAATTAAAAGATTTTAAATTTAAAATAAAAGTGATTAATTAGTTAAGAAGTACGTCACCTCATTATTAGACTCCTTATTTTAGTTTGTTAGAGCTCCTCCTTTGTTATTTTTAGTTAGAAAAGTGACACGTCACTCAACGATGAGCTCCTTATCTTAATTTTTGTGAAGCCCACAACTTAAATGTTTTATATAAGATTAGTTGGTTCTGCGCTACAATGACATGCGATAAATATAGTTATATAATAAATATAGTAAATGAATTACTAACCCAACTCTCCTGAAGAATTCCTCACCCGCTTAATAATTCATTTCACAACACTCAAATATATATGTTAGTTGTATGTGTTTGTTTGGGTTTTCCGTATCTTCCAATGACATCATTATTCCAAGATATAAAAAGACTTCACAATCTCTTTCCCACAAACACTTTCCCAAAAGTAAATGATTTTGGTAAATAAAGTTTGTATCGATTGAAATAAAGGTTAAAGTTATAAAATTTGAATCAAAATAAAATAAACCTACTAAAATGTAAAACTAAAACTCATAAAATATATCAAAATGGATGTTGAATTAAATAAGACAAAATTTTAAAAATATGGTGAAATTAGATCAAGAAAAATTAAAGCTAATTAAAAGATATTTAAATTTAAAAATAAAGTGTGATTAATTATGTTAACAGTGTCACCCTATTATTGGAATTTCTTTATTTTAGTTTGTTAGAATTCATCCTTTTGTTATTTTTAGTTAGAGAAGTGATACATGTCACTCAATAATTAGACTCTTATCTTAATTTTTGGGTTCACAACTTAAATGTTTTATATAGTAGATAGATTATAGATGATTGAGCCCTTATCTTAATTTTTGGTTAGGAGTTAGAACTTGGAATGAGGTTTAGCGCTATACGATTATAATATAGATAGATAAAAACTCATAAAAATATATCAAAAATGGATGTTGAATTAAAGAAGATAAAATTTTAGAAAATATGGTGAAATTGGATTATAAAAAAATAAGTAGATAAAAGATATTTTAATTTTAAAATAAAGATAAATTTTTAGTTGAGAAGTAATACGCTATTTTATAATTCGGTCTTTATCTTAATTTTTAGAAGTTAAGAGTTATGCTTGGAGTTTGTTAAAAGTTAGGTTTGAAATATAAGAAGTCGACATACGCTATGATTGATCAGTTTCATTATCTTAATTTTTGTTAGGAGAGTAGCTTGGAATGAGGTTTGGCTTTTACATGCATTATAATATAGTATAGATATATTTATAAAGACGAACGATGTAAATTATGTTCAAAATCGAAGATTGGGGAAATCCTGATATTTGAAGAAGCAAAAACGCAAGCTTTTAAGAAAATTAAGTCAATGCAAACTTTTAACCTATTTTTAATAACGGGTTTCCAATTTTTACTTTTAAAATGTTATCAGTATGCCTACACACTCGACTCGCCCAATAGAATAATTTGAACACAAGCGTATAACTTCAAATTTCGTTTTTATCGGTTTTGGTTAGTAACTTAGGGGGTGTTTGGGATTGCTTATTAAAAATAGATTATGCATTTTAGAAATGGATAATCAGATAATCAACGGTTACAAAACGTGATTATGAAAAATAGTGTTTGGATTTGATTATCTTTGTTTGAAATCATGATAATCGGATAATCGCTTTTTAGTGTTTAAGAATCGATTATTTGTTTGGTTAAATAGGTAAAGTAACCAAAATGGACATTCTTTTGTAAAAATGAAAGAGGATAGTAGTAGGTGGGATATTTTGTTATTTTCATATGAAAGACAAAATCGTTTTGTGATGATAGCTTAACCACACGCAGCTTTAAAATCTGCGGTTTGAGTGTTGAAACATGAATAATCACTTATCAATATTCCTTTGCCAAACACTCAATTTTGATTATTCACATTTGATATCGTGATAATAAATAATCCATTTCCAAACACAAACACAAACACCCCCTTAGTATCGTAAGAATATATGTAGGTACTAGTCGAGCATGCTTATTTACTCTTGTATCTAAATTTATTTTTGAGTACGCGATCGTGAAACATACCAACATAGGTTGACAAAAATGGAGAAAGAGAAATGAATGTAAACACACATGTCATCTTTATATTCAATGGATAAATTAGATGCAAATATAGTTATACGCGTGGGGATATATTATAGAAGCTTCAATTCATTTTGAGCCAAAATTAAATGATTGTAACAAATGTGCTTTTGTTGGTGCGGTTGCCAGATACTGGTGACATTCATGATTGTGTTGGTGCGATTGCAAGATAATGGATTATAACAAACGCGGTTTTGTTGGGTCATAGAAGCTTCAATTCATTTTGAGCCAAAAAATTAAATAACTCAAAACCATATACCGTGCATTGATTTTGTTCGCTCATCAACTTTTATTTTATGAAAGATAAAGTTATACTGCTAAAATATACGGGTAAACAATGAATGTGGTTTTGGTAGAAATCAGACATACAACTTATTTTTCTCAAAAAGCTTCAGGGTATGTTTGGTAAATAAAATGTAATGAAATGAGATATGTAATAGAATGATTAGTGTGATGAAATAAATTATTGCGTTCCATTGCAGTGTTTGTTTATTTTTATTTTTACTGTCAATAGTGATGGATAAATACAAAAATACATGAAAGAATATATTAGTTACAATTTATTGTAGCAAATTAGCTATAATTTTGTGCTAAAAACTGTAGGTATTTGTATATTTTTGTGGGTCCCTGATTCTTTTTTATAGGTCCCTAATTTATTTTTTAGGTATTTTTGTAAAGGATTATAGCCAATAGGCTACAAAAATTGTAGTCAAGCTATCCCCAATACATAATTGCCCTTCTTTGACCTCCCATAGCAATGGTATCGGGGGTGGGTGTGGTTCACGCCGTTGGACCTACAACATCATGGCGTTATGACCTGAGTCATCGTCATGGCGTGCCCCATAATGGGCTTGTATCAAGAAAAATTATCGTTGGCCAATTAGCCATTTTTACGGCTATATTTATTTTATCTTTTATTTTTTCCTTAAAATTAAACATTTTATAGTACTTACAAACCTAGCATTTTTACATATAACTTTATCATTTTTCTTTTCCAAAACACTTTCATTTCTTACCAAAATGAATAACCCAAATGATGTTTTACTCACTAACCTTCTCGGAATGTCTTAAGCTCCAAACTCATCATCTTTGTCAAATCCCACTACACCTTCATCCACACATTCAGTATCACCACCTCAATTTCCTTCATTTGGTTGCCAAAACCATATGCCATAATATAAACCCGAACAATATGAAATAATAAAACACAATTACCTTCAACAACAACCACTTCAACAACAATTTTAACAACCCCAACACAAACCACCACAACAAACACAAGCACTAGAAACCACCACAACAAACACAATAAAATCGGGAGATGACGAAGTAAAGAGAAGAGACCGACAAAACCCACAACCAAGAAAACAACCAAACAACCACAATCACAACCGCTACCTCCATCAGAACTGAAACAACCAAAACATCCACTGGTTGGACTCTATTGGAAGAACTAAGTATTAATCAATGGGTATACTAATAGAAAGAAAATGTAACCACCGACTCCACACTTCAACTCCAACAATCCCCAAAATATTTTTTTATAAAAAAGTTCAACAAACCTCACGAAATGTAGCCAAACACATATGCTTAACAATATTAAAAAGGTGGATACATAAAAAGAGAACTAAACTCACCTTTGAATTTCGTATCATCAATAGCCTCCAATTTAGTATATAACAAACTTTGATTCTTTTTGCATTTACAACAGTATCGGTGAAGCCCAAACAATTGATGTTTTGCAGCATTCACTGGTCCAAATAAAGGTATGGAAATATAATAAGATATTGAAAAAGGATGACGTTAGCATACAGAGCTACTAATAATAAAATTACCAAGAAATGCGTTCACGGTATCCATGGGCACTCTATTTTTATTTAAGACTTCTATCTCTACACAGAAAAGAATGTTATTTCGATTGATAAGAATGCCATTCAATCGTAACATAAGTGAATCAAACTTACATTAATTTGATAGAAAGGTCTCAAAAGGGTCTTATAGTTTGAAGCGTTGAATAGTTACCTCGAGCAACCGCCCACCGTATCTCTTCCTCTTGATGTTTATGAATTTGCTTTAAAAATGAAAGTAGTAAGTTGATAATATAGCGATGATGCTGCAACTTCACATCATCATTGCATTCTATGCTTGGCATCTGTGTAAAAAAAGTATGAAATTTTAACATATTCTCATCCTTTTTTTATGTATATAAAGTGCATGTTCTGCACTTAAATAGTTTAATGCATATGAAGCCTTTATTGCATAACACAGGTGTTTAAATCGGCTATGAAACTTAAGTGTTTAATCCGGTCTGAAATTATTAAGTTATTATTATTCTGTCTTGATTCTAATAAGTCATAAAAAAAAATTAAAAAAAGAAAAGAAAAGAGTAATTACCAGATGATCTTTAATCTCGATAGCTTTATTCCCGATACCTTGATTCACAACTGCCTCTGTGAAAGTAAATCCAGGTTGGCGCTCTTTCTGACCTCTAACTTTTTGCTTTTTTCATGTGTATACATTTAGAGAAGATCCAACATTTGCTTTTCGGAAAGAGACCCACCTCTTGTAAAGCGGATCTATCTGCAACTTGCCATCATCATTGCAGTCTATTTTTACCATTCCATTAAACCATATATGTTGCGTACAACAAAAGACAACATATTATGTACATAACTTGACAAAAGATGCCAAAAGTTTTGTTCAACCAATCCCATTAAAAACAGACTTTGAGAATCTTATTGATATGATAAAAGACTATAAGTTTCACAATATCAACATACTAAACTTTACGAACTAAATATGAGCGCTAATGAATCTAATAGCCAATATCTATTCTGTAAACACCTAATAGTTAGAAAAGGTAAGTAAAAGTAGGTTGTGATTCATAATATATTAAAATTTAAATATGGTAAAATAAACATGTGATATGTATATTGTACATCACCTTTTGAACCTTGATCATAGACCTTGAAGTTTTTCTTTGTAGACAACATGTGTGAAAACAGGACGTGACAGGTACACGACAATAACGTGATTATTGTTCCGTCAAAGTTTCATCTGTGGTTACACGACAATAATATCATGGAGTAACAATATTGACTCATTATCTCTAATGAATTTTACTACATACATTAGCCTATGGTGGCCACAATAAACATGTTATGATGTTAAAAAGTTCTAAATATGTCCACTTTCAAGTAAAAAGGTTAAGTAAGCAATGCACTTTGTAATACTAAGAAGTGGTATACAATGCCTTTAAGATATACAAATCAAAGATGTAAACACATTTTCAAGTAAAAGGAGGGTCCCTATGATTCTAATTTGTTTGGGTTGTGTATCGAGAGATGAGACTTCTATGAATTAAAATAAATAGGGCTTTATATAATTTCTTAAAAAAATAAAAAT
Source organism: Chrysanthemum lavandulifolium (assembly GCA_022545495.1). Lineage (NCBI taxonomy): Eukaryota > Viridiplantae > Streptophyta > Magnoliopsida > Asterales > Asteraceae > Chrysanthemum > Chrysanthemum lavandulifolium. The sequence continues at coordinate 149,953,735 of CM040243.1, forward strand.
AAATGGTGTCATAGTTTCTCATGTGCCACCCTGTATTTAACAAATAATAGAAGTAAACGGCCCAACGTTTTCAATCGGTATTCTTTGCAAGTTTATTAGTTCATAAATAAAAAATGTGGCTAACTAATAATTATCCAAACGGAAAAGTCTTTGGACGAATGCTGGTTATATCAATCACAAACATCACAAACACTTTTTTAAATTGTCTTAAAAAACAAACCAAACCAACCATACAACGTGATTGTGAAAAACCAATCACAAAGACCGAACAAAATTGTCTTAAAAATCATTCCAATTAAAACTTAAACCTTAAAATTGATGCTGAGTCCCAAACACACAATTGCATTTACTTTTAGGCTTCTTTTTCGACCTTGATTTCAACAGCCTTCTTTTTACCGGTTGAAGACTCGCGGCCAATTTCCTTCTTAACAGGACGCTTATTCTTCTTCTCCTTATCACCAGAACTCTTGTTCATCTTCTCCTTATCACCGGGATTTGTAGCATTGCTTTTATGAGCATTGACGGGTTTTGTGTCCTCTTCAGTCTCTGATTCTAAATCCTACACCAAATAATATACATATGACAGTCAACATGGCTAATATCAATGTTTGTTTTAATGTATCACCTAAATCCCATGGGATAACCTCTTGTTAGTTCTCGAAAACTTCTTGGTGATCGATGCACCTCCAAAGGACACGATAGTGGTATCGACTATCGATATCACAAGCTTAAGGACTAAAGTGGGTCATATTTGTCATGGATTACATACAAAATTTCATGGATCATTTGGAGTTTAATCACTAAAGTGGGTTAGTTCCTCAATACAAATGTCGTTGCAAAGAAAAGCAACACGTCGGTTTATTTCAATCACCCTATTTTGTAAGAATAAAAAGAAGAATAAGTTATACACGATACTGACCTACTTTTATCAGAAATTTCAAAGCCTTGACCTTTTGAATTACCTGTATAAAAATTATGATTTACAACTTTAAAAAACACGTCAGAACCGTAACCTCTGCATCAGAAAATTGTGTTGTCCGCGTACTTGCAAACTTACATGAAGTAACCGTATTCTTAATCTTCATACGCGGTTCCTTCAACTCCTTGTTCAACCCAATCCTATGCATAAACATATAAAAGTGTAAGCTTTTCAATTACCACTAACCTTATCAACAACAGCTTGTATAAAGCACTTGTAAAAGAAAATGAACTTGGATATTTAAAAATTTGTTTGCAAGTTATAAATACATGAATCGAATTGCTTGCTGATAACTTATTCAAAAATATAAGCCGGAGTACTGGACGCAAATAACCCATTGATGATGTTTGATCCAAACAATTAAGAAATAATAGAGTAATGATAATAGGATTTCGCAATATGGTGTGACTAACGTACATGCGTTCTTTTCAAGAATTTAACATAAACCACTTGTGTGGATTAAGTTTAAATATAAATAATATGTTGCTTGTTATTTTTCTAAAAAGTTTGTCACATGTTTGATCATTTGATTCTTTTTGTAAGGATTGCAGTACTTCATGTCTAAAAAAAACTAAACTTCTGCAAGTACATGGAAAAGTGTATGTATTGTTCAAGATTAACTATCCGAACGAAAACAGTAGGACACAATGAGTAAACATTAAACTCACTTTTGTTGTTCAGACTCTTAATCACTTAAGCACTTCTCAAAATGTTCTGTCTAACGTTGTACCTGGAAATGAACATGGAACAAAATTGTTAACATAAGTTTATGAATTTTTATAGAAAGAGCATAACATAAACTTGGGAAAAATGAAAGCAATTCACCTGATGAATTTTGTTTTTTTGAAATCGATGGCTTATTTCTTAAAGATACGCATTGATGAAGATCAATCAAGTCACATAAAATACTCGTACATATCACATCATGTATCTATTTATTCACACTATTAGAATCTATGCGTTGTTTGGATATGCATAACAACGTCTGATTCAATTTTTTTTTTGAAGAATTAATAGATTCTATAATTTCATTTAATTAGCATAACTTGCAACAACAAATTTGTAATCAAGCATATTGATAGCACAACCATTTTTGTTTCCATGGCTTATTCCAATTTATCCACATGTTACTAACCTCTTGCAGCTCGCTAATATACCGTTTAACAATTTGCAACGCTTCTGGCCTTGTTGTGAGCTCCTTATTGTTGTTGTCGTTGCTCTGGCCTTGTTGTGAGCTCTTTCTATCTATAGTAGATTATATAAGAATCAGTTTTGTGAAATAACAACACATTTGAAGTCAGGGTCGCGAATTGCTTTCAATTAAATATAGAAGTTATTCAATGAAGACAGAAGTTATTACTTGTTTCAAATCATATTTAAACCGTTGGTTCAGTTAATCCATTTGCTTCATATGATATGTTGCAGTGATAACTACCATTTATTTCAAAAGCACGTAATATATCTAATAAATCACTCACCACCGGAGGTCTTGACAGAGCATGTCCTTTTGGACCAGTTCTACTACGCTGAATATTCTTTTCGTCCTTTTATGGTATGGCCGCTAAACATTATTCACTCATATAACATAGACCACTTAAAGGTCTTTGTAAGCATTACACTTCAACTGAATAACTCATGTCCTGCACTTTTAAAATCGAAAAAACTCAATTAGCCCAATCATTTCATTTAGGACATACGGTGAAGAGTAAAAAACCAAGATGTTCACACCTAAGTTTCTAAGAAAACTTTGACCCATTTCCTTATCAAAGCTTGTTCATTTACCCGTTGCGACATATAATAATATAATCCACATTGGTCCATTTATAATTCATTAAGTTTAAATATAAATAATATGTTGCTTGTTATTTTTCTATAGTATGACACTACTGCTAATTAAGTATTGAGATTTTAGAATACTTCATTTGTAACTTGAGGTGTTTGTTTAGTAAAAGGAACCACTATGGGAATGAAAATGAGAATGGGTTGGGTTTATAAACATATTGCCCTTCTAAAAGTAATCAGGAGGTTCAAATTTCACTATTATTATACCCTTCTACAATAACATGTTATAACTAAGCAGGTTTAATGTGACTACACAAAACAATTTATCCACTCATAACTGATAAATGATTGTTTGATTAACTGTAAAATCAAACTTCAAACTTACAACGTCTCCTCATATCGACTCAAGATCTTCTGGAGACTTTGCAGAAAACTTCACTTCATATTACATCTCTTTCCACCCAGTCACTCTAAGTTTAATCTGTATTCAGATAATAATGTGTGCATGTATGTATCAATCAACTATCAAAACATGCTAATCGAAGATAAGCATGACTTAAAGTCTCTATGTCACATTTCATATCTAACCTTATCTTCCTCTAGTTGGTTAGAATAAATGCGTCACATTTCTCGTGGAGTATCTCCTTCAACTTTGTTTCAATTCTGCTTTGTTATCAACAATCTGAAAAGAAGATATCAACTCATGGTTATAAGAAAAGTTGGACAATAAAATAACATAGATTAAAAGCAGTAAAGTGGCTATCTAAAGAAAACATACATCTCTTTCAAAATTACTCTCAGGTTCAACAATGGCAAAACTACGAGGACAGCGAAGACAGGTGTGCAATCTTTTGGGTTCGTTAATGAGTTTTACTGCTATTTTGGTATGGTGAAGGTGAAAGACCTAAAGCAAGACTTGATCCTTGGAACCGACTAACTGGAACTAATGAGTCAGGTTCACTGAGGATCCGCATCATCTCCTATTTTCGAACGTGATTTGGCTTGAGCTTTATCACGTTTTATCCTTTCTAATTTTCTTTGATGCAATCGGGCGTATGCTACTACCGGCTGAATAAACTGCCCCACTTTGATAAGATCCGGCTAAGAAGTTAAAAAAGATATGAAGCAAACAGCAAAGAGTACCCAACTGTAAAGTAATCACTTAAAAATGTTTCCGGATCACTATATGTAATTGATATGAACAGGTAGGGTGACTATTTGATTTTTGGTATTATGTGAATAAATATATTTTTCTTAAAGGCTATAATGATCTCATTTTAACAAATATGCAGTGTCTTCAATCACCATATCGTAAAATACTGTGTCCTGATCCATTTAGTTCATAGTAATATCTTACACCTAAGCATATTTATTCAAATAAAATAACAGCACAACGAACACCTTTAATACATAACCATATCAATTGATGCAATCCGACACATCCTTAAACTTTAATACATAAGATACATTTTTTACCTTGATTTATGCAGGGTCGTAATACATGAGCTCGCTGTTCACTATCCGATATGGTGGAGCTGATTCAACGATTTTGATTTCCGACAAATACAAAATTAATAAATCTGATAGTATATATATTCAAGTGAAAATTAATCAACTATAGAAACAATGTAGCAAAAGTAATATTCTGATACTTAAAAATTTAACTTGTATAGAAAAGCAACAATACCATAAAAGATTGAGTCACATGAAGAACAATACTTTAGTTTATACCTTTATCAAGTTTCTCAAAGACACTTCACTTTCACCAAATTGACAGTTCATATCTGGTTCAAGCATATATAGAAATAGTATTAAACTAAACATGAATAACTTATTGATATTGAATGACTGAAATATAAAATATTGAACTGACCTTTTACTATTTTTAACAATCAAATACGATTTGTGCTCGTACAACATCAATTCTTGTGGTCATCCAAACAGGAACTGAAAATTAATTGAATTATAAGTAATATCAGATACAAAAATATATGAAAACTTAATAGTAGTAAAAAACCATATACAGAAAACTTAATAGTAGTAAAAAACCATAATAACACAAAACTTACCCCGTCATAGATTGAACTTAGGACACAATAGATGATTGGCTTCTGAAACCTGTCATTATAAAAAAGAAAAAATACGATATCAATATCATTAGTTATAGTTAAGTCGCGAGGAAGAAGAAACTTATAAAAACTAATTCAATAATGTGAGTTTCCCTAATTTTTTTTCTAGGGTTAAGCAACACAAAGTTGAATAAAAACTAATCAAAGCCAAATACACTATAAACCGAATCAAAACCCAAAATAAAAATAACACATCAAAATAGCTTTACTACGGGATTTCAATCGAAACCTTAAGGGAGGATATCAATACAATTAAACCTTACCTAATCTATTGTATATAAGAAGCGTATATAAGAAATATGAGTAGAAGAAATTGAATTAGGTTTTGAATAAGACGCACCAAATCGATTCAATACAATTAAAAAAATCAGTAATAACACGCACCAAATGGATTTCAATACAACTAAAACTTACATAAATTATTGGGTCGAATTCAAAGTCCTGAATCATTGTAGATTGATATGTGAAGCTTGCAAAATAAAAAGAAATAATACAATCGGTTCAACCTATACCCAAATCATAACATGTAAAAAGAAAATAAACAATTGTAAAAGTAGAAGATGAATAGATGGTGTAGTGATTATGAGGTGAAATTTTTGAACGATGATGTTGTTTTGATTTGAAATTATGGTATGATGTTTTGAATCTGGTCAATGAGACATTAAAGGACGAAGTGTAACTGATTTGGGAAGGAGCTTGTAGAAGAAGAATAATACTGAAGAATCATACGAAGGAGCTTGTGCAAAATGGGTGCAGAGAAGTGTTGTACTATGGCTCTATATAAGGTATGGCATTAAACCAATTTTTAATGACCGCTAGAGAGGCCAGACGAAAGTTTTATTTTATTATATATAATAGATATATTTTACTGTTTAGAGCTCCCTACTGTCAGTTACATAACTTCTTGTGTGACATGGTTTACCTTGTTTCCCATATCTTCATATCAAATGAGGATCAAATGAAAAATAAAGTTGAAATGAGAAGAATGATAAGAAACTACAACCGCACATTTCAGATGCATCTACAAAAGTAGATGCATCTCCCCTTAAATTTCTTTGAGGAAAAACAGAGAAACAGAGGTAGCAAACAAGAGTATACTAAAACCAAACAAAAGAGAACTTAGGTTATAGATAAAGATCAAGAGATAGACGACCTGTCCAGATTTCATGTACATTAACACAGTAGCTTTATATTTGAATTGATGAGCATTTTGCCATGTATCTAGTCCAAATAAGTTACATGCTGATCCGTTTTGTTTTCTGGGTTCAACTTACTAAACCAAATCACCGCAAGAGGCTTAAAATTTTCAAAGACAGTCTTCATGAGTCAACCATACAAACAGCTCAAAGCAACTTAAGTTGCTCCAAAGCACGGTGCCGATTTCTACTTAATCTACCATGAAGGCGATCAAAAAGGGTAATAAATATAGCATGAAAAAAGCTCATAGGGAAACACATTGATTTACATCTAAGTCATCATTCATTACATGAGAACAGTTTCTCCCTGTTTTTCAATGTCATAATTTTCTCACAAACCAAATTAATTATACAGGAAAACCAAAAAGAAGGAAAGGAATATGTGTCTTGAGTTGTTTATGTCTTCAGGAAAGAAGTTTGTTACATTGAACTTCTTACTGTACAAACAAAAGCCAAATTACGACCCCTAGAAACCCCCTAAAATTTACTGCAATCTAATCGGTGAAGAGTCATTACCGAACAGTTTGGAGCAGTTTTTCCATTCGATCTTCATTCATCATCTAACTCTACAATCTGTGCACGTCTTTCAGCAGCCTTTTTCCTGACAAAAAATCCCCACCGCATCGCCGCCTTTATTTTCAGCCAACCAACCACTGCCTTTCCAGAGCGGTTGCGGTCCTCATCAAAGTCGAAATTTGGAGCCGGAGATGGCATAAATGATGGAAAAGTAAACCCGTCACCCCCCGTGTTACCGCCATTACCACCACCCATGCTGAAGAGTCGGAGAAGATGTTGCATATCTTCATTCTCAAGCATCTCGTGACTTCTCATGCGAATCTCCTCCTCAGACATAAAATCTGCAGCCCCTTTGTCCCCGTTCTGAGACCAGTCATTATAAGGATTCATATTGGGTTGCTGAACGGATGCATTCATGGACTGGAATGATGGCGATTGTTGTGGAGGACCAAGGGCTAACCCTGATCTATTATCATACCCGTTGTTTTGTATCTGCTGAGAACTGCCAATGTGGTGACCATTTGAAGCAAAATTGATGTCGTACTGACCATGTGGACTGGTGTTCACAATTTGTGGCCCGGTTTGGTACACATTGTCCATATTGTCATCATAGCCTGAACCCAAGCGATGAAAGGGATTAGTATAGCCATAAGATAAAAAAAAAAAAAAAAGCAAGTGTAGAAGATGGTAGGTTTTACATTACCTCCTAGTAGCAGGTTGGCATCAACAGACAGAGTCTCAGAAGGACCCGCAACAGGCAGACGTTGTGCCATTAGCTGATTATTTGAAGATCTTGGATACTCTATTGACCCGGAGGAATAATCATTACGTGATGCACCTGACCTTTTAGGTTGCTTAAAGCTTACAAGTGACTTCCCATCATACTCTACAACTTGGCTCCAGTTATCATATGCTTTTTTAACTAATGCATCCACATATACCTGCAGGGACAAAAAAACAATAGCTTAAACAGAGATGAAAATAAACATCAAATAAATAAATAATCTGATATAATCCGTAGTGGAAGTAGCAAGAACCTTTTGGCCATCAGAAAGAGAATCAGCTGGTTGATACTGGTCACCGGCAATTAGACCACTTAGCTCATAGATATTGTTGAAAACAACACCAACATTTCTGTTTTCCTCGGAGTAATATACATAAAGCTTCCCACTCAACACGCACGTCTTTGCATGCTCTAACAGAGCCTCCCACATCTTATTTGACATGCCACTTCCAAGAATCTAAAAAAAAAAGAAAATTACATATTGAAAAGACACTACAATAAGAAAGCTAAATCATACGTTATACTTACACCACGTAGTTTGGCGGGATCCGTTACAACATGGCGAAGAAATTCTTCAACAGAGAAAATCCCTGCATTATTTAGCCTCTTGTGAAATGATCCATCCTTTCCAATTTTCTCTAATCTCCATACCTCATCATTTAAGGCAGGAGGATAATGCTTCTTGTACACTGTCAACGAGAATAATAGCTATGGTTCAAAAAATATCATAACTGAATAAAATTATTTGTAATAAGTAAAAAGAGCCACCATACATTCGCCTCTATGATCTTTAACAGTGAATGCTTCGGTCTTTGCTTCACGAACACGTATGCCTTCATAAAACCCTGAGGCTACCTTTAAACCAAGCCTAAATTTCCTGCTCCTGATCCAACTTGAATTATCAGTAAAAGTCAACTCCCCTAATGTCCCAACACCTTCTTTAAGCACCACCTGTAACTCTCCAGTCAACAATGGTCTTTTTCCTTCACGTTCTTTTACAATATGGCTATCAAACTCTTCTTGAGTCCAGCCTTCTTCATCTTCATTGTTAAAATCACCTTCTAGAACCACAACGTCTAGTTTTATTGATGATTCGGGTCCTGAAGTAACAACATGGCCAGTGTTGGCATCAACCAAAACAATATGAATTGCAGCTCCCTGTTCTCCTTCAACTTTTCCTCCAGTGAAGAGGGGTAAAGACATCCTGGACCTGAAGTGAAGCTGCAGATTTCTCCCATCTGGTCCCTCGATACGTTTAGGTGACGACCTGGAAAGTTATTGGTTCAAAGAATGCAGTTAGACATTTATATTCATCTACAATACCATGTTTTACCAAGTTGCCACAACATGTTATGCAACACTTGGCTTTAGTTACAGATGAGGTTGTAAGGCTGATATAACTTTGTTTGTGTGTTTTTGCCAATAACATAGTGGTTTTTTTAATAAATTTAACAAAGGTATTCATTCAAATCTGGGGTTTTAAGGACTTTGGTATCTAAAGACTTCGGATTATAAAGTAAAGGAACATGATGCAGAAATATTCAGACAGATTTTAGAAAGATTCATCTGGTATTTAAAATCACTTTCAAAAAAGACTGGACTGGTAAGAATATTTGTGTAAGCTGAGGCGATGAAATAGGAAAAAGCTTGAAGAGTTGCATGATTCAAGACTTCAATCAGTAAGGACAGTTAAGTAATCAAGAAATGTAAGACATTCGTTGATCTAAGTGACACGTGTTTGGCCACACTGAGGGAATCCCTAATTTCAGTTAAAAAAAAAATAAAATAAAATAAAAAAAAATAACACACACACGAAATTTTGTGTAGGAGTAGAAATATCCATGATCTATCTCCAAGAAACATACAAAACATTGCACTAAATTCTATATCAAGTTTTAATTAAAAAAAATTAAAAAATTAAAAAAAATTAAAAAAAAAAAAGAAGAAGTAACTCTTAATACCGTCTTCCACGGGTTATGGGTCCCAATACCGTCTTCCACGGTGTATGGGAGAGGTTAAGACGTAGACAGTCATACCCCTACCTAAGGTAGAGAGGTTGCTTCCGGTTCTACCAAAGTTAGAAAAGGACCTCCGGCCTTGCATATAATTGCTAAAAATACATAGCATTAATAGTATTAAAATTTATAAAAGAACATAATATAACAAATCTCATAACGATATTTGAAACCTTCAAAATGAGCCTTTAAATTGAAACCAATATTTAATATGATATCTAATTTGAATATCTATATTCATCCATCATTCTTATCAAGTTTGAAATAATTAAATAAATTTTCTTATCAAATATATAAATTAATTAGATATATTATGTAATTTAAATGAAATAAAAAGAATTTGCCCACAATCTTAAGTGTACGCATTGGAATACACAAAACTTTAGCGTAAGCATGTCCCTGAAGGAATCTTTTCTCACACTAATTAGTGTAAAGTTTAGTGCATACATTGAAGATTCCCCTAATGACATGCATATGAGATGAGTCAAGTATACATGCGGGTTTTGAAGAGGACCATAACTATGATAAAGTGAGAAGGGTGTGGTGTACTTTTGAAGAAGATATGAGGCAGAGCCACATGAGATGGTTATGTCATCTACGAATTAGCCTTTCAAATGGGTCGGTTAGAAGAAGAGATATGTATCAAAAAATCAGATTGACACATGTAGTCGGCCATGATGACATGAAGCATGTAGTTAAGATATCTTTACATAAATGGGGTAGACTATTGAAGGCAGCCTTGGGTGTGTGGAACCCAGAAAATAACCCACTTTATATTTGTCTGTGCTTAGATTCTTTTAGTCCACCATAGTTTTGGAGGCTTGATAGAACAAAATACTATACAGCACAGGCTCAACCCATTCAAAGGGGTGCAAATTTGTAAAGATAACTGCCAGAATATCCAGCATCTTTCTAATAAATATTGATATTATACAACACAAACTCATCATGGGCATATGTGACGCATGCAATGATCCAATTTTGTGAGGACAACTACCATGATATTTAGCTTCTTACACATAAATATGTATCTGTGAATGCAAGTCTGTAAAGAAAAAAGGACAAGCCAACGGAAGAGACTTGAAGCAATCACGTTGTACAGAGACACTAACTACCTAAGTAACCGAAGAATGTTGGTCGACAGCATGAAACACAGGATACGGCTTCTATTTTAAAAGGGTTATAATATACAGTTTGTTCCTGATTTTATTATCCTAGTCTGAGTGTCCATGATACATGGCTGCTTGCAAACAACCTTGTATTCCACAAATATTTATGAGACATTGATAATTTCATTGTAATTCAGATGTATAGAAAATTAATACCACTGCATTACAAACAGAGTACTATAACTATCGCTACCTTATGAATGCATTAAATAGACTGAAAGATCGTAACACAAACCTAGCATTAGTTAGTCGAGCAGGACCTAGCTTTGCTAAAGCTCGTTCCACTTCCTCACTAACCTGTTTAAAGATAATGACTTGTGAGCTTGTCAAATTAAAATGGTAGAAAAAGAGAAACTTTATGCGACTTGCACTAGAATTCATACAGAGTGAAAATGCGATAAAACCACATCTGTTCCTTTGGTTCATAATTATTCCCAAAAACATTGTTTCAAATGTGGAGCTTGAATTATAGAATAATTAACACTTGAAGCTATAGCTTCACATAGTTGATACGATAGTTCATGAATTCGGGGTGTATACATATATGAGACACACTAAAGCTAATGCTCATCTAAAATGACTTCGTAATATTTTAATTTTTAAATTTAGTTGACTTGTAAAAACAGTCAGCAGAGACTAGTTCATACAAAAGAAGATAGTAAAAAGGAACAGTAGTCGTCCGGAACATCTTAAGAAATGGAAATGGAAATAAAAAAAAGTCAACACTTACAACTCTGCGAAGAATAGGTTCCAAGGATGAGCAAAGCTTTTGGAGACTATCCACCTTTAAAGCTTCCACAATCACACTGCATAAACAAGTATATATCAAAAGTGGAATTCTGAATTCCAAAAATTCTCCACGATAAGCACAGGTAAAAACAAGAGATGGTATCAATTATCAAAAAAAACTAGGGACAAGACTTGTTGGCGATTTAAACACAACCAACCTACATAACTACATATGAACAAACAGACTTAGCACAGATCTACTTTGGCAAGAAATTAGAATCAACTTGGTCCACTTTTCATAAACCACAAACTGACAGGAACCCTCACATATATTTTTCAGTCACACTTGTCTAGGCAAACCAAGAGGCTAATAAACCTTATTTCTTAAGAACCCATTACAAAAAGCCATCAAATATTGCTCCATTTCAGGAGATCACAATACATTTTACATCACAAGAAGGACCAACCATCACCATGAATAAATTATTATACACACACAAGATATGTTATGCCCAAGCCTCATAAAATCATACCAACGTATATGCAGTTTGAAAAGTAATTCTATAGCATTAGCGCGCACACACACACACACACAAAAAAAAGCACGAGGTATTGAAGCCACGAGATGACAGCAATTAGTAGTCTTTCTCCACTTGTTGGTGCAGGTTCCAAAATGTCTAAAATATCGGGTTATGACTGTTGATATTTCGTTTACGTGAACATTTTATACCAATGTAATCACAGAATCTCCCATAATAATCAATGTTTGCACATCCAAATATTGAAGCTACTTCAAATGGAACTTGTACTATGTGATACAGTGACAATTTTTAGTCAAGATCACATGTATAGATAACTATCCTGCATCAAGCACAAAGTACATGCAATTCTGAGCCTCTGTTAGGCAGACAGAAGCTTATCTACTAATCAATGATAGAGGCGGACCTAATACGTCATTTTAATTCAAATTTGGAATTCTGGACATGACTTCACCATAGCTGCAAGTGAGAAACCATACTCTGAAACCAAGCGCAAATACAAAACGATAAGCTGAAACAGGCAAACATGGGAGCAACACTTTCACAACGATCCACTATTATATCAAAAGCATCTGGCTTGCAACTCCTAGAAAAGAAAAAAGAAGCATAACTTCCAAACTTTCTAGGACCTATAACTTACTAAAAATGAGCCCAAGATCGCCTATGTAAAGAGCTTCACTACTGGCTTCGTTGACTCTTCAGAAAAGTGAAATTACACACTGAGTATAACAATTTTATACTCTATAGAAGGAATATAAGTGTTTGCAGCTATACTTGTTCAAAATGGTGATATGTCACCTTCTACCTTCTTCTAAAACCGTTCATGCTATACTTGCTTCTTCGTCATGGTCATTGGTCACACATGACCAACAATTATAGCATTTGCCTAGTGTGCACCCAGGGCACCTAAGTTTTTCAGAAAACATCCTTATAATGCTCTTTCTCACTATTTCAGCACTCCGTTATCATCCTTTCCATGTAAAAATCTCCCTTATCATCGAAACTTAGCCCAAGTCCCAAGATATGAAACGTTGTACCTATTGCTTTATGAGACTATTACCTCCTAATCCAAATCAACTAATCAACTATATACATGAGAATTTCCAATACTATAGGAGCAACACATCACAAATACCGGAAACAACTCGTTCCATGTAACTAAGAATACATACACACTCAAAATACAAAAATATTATATATCGCCTAAATAGCCAACTCAATATAAGCAATACCAGCACAAATGCACAATCAACCACATAACACAATTACTTAAATATATAATACATAACAACTAACCATCACAAAAACAGATCTCAATAATTGATTAGTCCTTACCTAGCTAAAGCGGGCCTTTTTCGCTCCGGTTGCTGCTGCTCATCTTCACCACCACCTTCCAAACTCCTCTTACCCCTATCCCTCATCGAATTCATCCTCTCCATATTCCTTGTCTGCATCCTCCCTCCAACCCTAAAAAACAATCACCAAACCCTAATTCACATCAAAGATCTAAATCAACAACCACTTACAAGTATATATATATATATGAATATATTTATGTAAGATAATAAGATGAAGTACCAGTTAGATTCTGGATATTTTTGTTTGATTGGTTTCTCTTTCTCTCACTAGAAAAGTATAAAACACTGTGTGTGTGTTTCTGTGTGTGTGACGACTAAAGAGTGTCGTAAGCTGTTTTAGTTTTAGATCTTTTTTTTTTTTTTGTGTCAGGGTTGTTGACAGCCGTTGGATTTAATAGATTAGATTAGCCGTACGGTTCCACGTCGGTTTTGTGACTTTCGGCTAATGTTTTTGCCCCTTTTGTTGTCTACTTATTTTACATAGACTTCTTTAGACCACTTAAAACGCAAATGCTAATTTTCGCCTATAGGTCGTTGGGTTGTGAAGGTTTACGCAATCCGGAATGACCTCACAAAGTTTAGATAGGCTTTACAAAGGGGAATTGTGCATTTTTTTTTTTTTTTTTTTTTTTCCTTTTTTTTGTCAAAAGGCAATTTTATTTATCTCATAACTAGATGTTAGGCCCGGATAAGGCGGCTAGCGTCATTATGTATGTCGGCTAAATTCATTTGGTGGAGAATGTGTAATTTTAAACATTTAACATACATAAAAGTTGTAACTTCATAATATTAAAATACCATCATTTTCAAAATAATGTGTGTATGTACATTTATCCTAAACTATTGAAAGCGTAATCATAACATTCACATCTTTTCAAATTTCATATCTTTGACGATATGATCTTTATGGATTGTTTGACTTCGTTTACTAAATAAGATTGAATATAAACCTGCAGATTTAAGATACTAAATGGACTACCAATATATTAAACAACATACTATATGGGATACAAAGCACCATGTTACTTGATTCTTACAGTTGATTACAAATCACAAATTAGAAATCGTTATAAAGCATTTAGGATGTTGAAGTAGAAGAGTATGCCAAATGCAATTCATCATAAGATAAATTTTCAAAGTCTTCGAGTCAATGTCGTCTTGATTGATCAACATCAAATTTTCTATTCTTGCTTTTGATTTCTATATGCACTAACTTCTTTCAAAAGTTTCTTAGCACCTTGTCTTTCTTTTTCAACTTTTCATCATTTTCTCTTTTTGTTTCCAATTTATTATTTTCTGGGCTCATTGCTCATGAATCCACCATTCATGAATGGAACAAATAGTTTCCATTTCATGATCATTTTTAAAAGCTTCAATTTCTAATATATGAGTAAATATAAATTATACATAGTAATTAGTTAGCATATCAGTTTAATGAGGTCGTTTTTTAACCTTAATTACACAATGTTAACAATATACCTTCAGATGATGTTGCATGTGATTCAGATGTTTGGGCGTGTGATTTATTTTCAATGCCTACCACTTCATTCTCTTCCTATCTGGGTTGCTTACTACAAAGATAACAAACATATTCAATTAATAAATATATAAAATAACATATATTGTAAAGAGTTTAACATACTTTTGTTGATATGTTATTGATTGTCTTCAATCTCTGCAACTTCCATTATTCTTTTTTTTTAATATGACATTGTTTTGATCAAAAAGGTTCAGTTTAGGATCTTTTTTCATATATATAAAATTTTATAACTGATATGACATATGAACAGTACAGCCGTATTTAACATTGGAAAGTGTATATTTGAAGAGTCAAAATTTGAATACAATGATCACGTTTTGTTATGAATGCTCCTAACACAAAAATGTGACAACATATTCGGTATTACAATAGTTATATTTTAAGTGTTGAGAATTAAACGCATAGCAGTACTAATGGACTTAGTATCGCCAAGCATCTGACGGATCATTGAAGATAACACTAGCAAGATTAATCGACTTAGTCTTCGCTAGTACATATAGTTTGTATTGCTTAAGTGATATGTACGCGTTTTGTATTTATAGAATAGATATTGTATATCTTATACGATTATATAGTGATAGTAATCTTTTAAATGACTCCTTGCGTTATAAAAGGATATCCTATGTTAGCAGTTTCATATATATCTTTTGTTAAGCTTCAAAGTTGTAAACCCGAGTGATAAGTTAAGATCACTCGTAATTATCAATAATAATATTGAAGCATTTTGTTAATTCATTGTTCACTATTCCATTCATTCATATACATCAAACACATTAGTCTTCTGAAGTACTAAGTAGTAGATTCCGCATACTACTTGGTATACCCTCAAAGTATCTATAACACAAGTCTCAAGAGTGTTCAGATCCTCACAAGTGGTATCAGAGCCTTGGTTTCTGATACTTTGATTTAGAAGATACATACCTAATCACTTTGTTTTCCCAATCAAAACTCATGGACATGGAATCCTCACAAAACCATGATGTTGCTAAGTTACCAGTACTCAAACAGAATGAGTATGAAATGTGGAGGCTCAGGATTGAGCAATACTTCTTGATATTGGATTATAGTCTCGGGGAGATTATAGAGAATGGAGACTCCTTTGTTCTTGCACTAACTGAAACAGTCCTTGATGGCAAGATTGTTACTAAACTTAGTACAGATCCCCTTACTGCAGAAGAGAAACTTAAAAGGATGAATGATCTTAAAGCAAGAAGCTTGTTGCTGATGGCCATTCCCAATGACCATGTTTTGTCTTTTAGTCATTACAAGACAGCTAAAACCTTGTTTGAGGCTATTGTCATAAGATTTTGTGGTAATGATGCCACCAAGAAAACTCAAAGGTTTTATTGAAGTGGTAATGGAGAACTTCACTGCAGCCAAGAATGAATCTATTGATCACTTATTCAACAGATCGCAGTGTGACAACCGGCAATTTAGGAGTCTATTTTAGGTAACCGCATTACGTTAAATTAAACTGAGTTTTGCCTTTAACACTATTTTATAAACCGTGACTTGATTTTATATCGTCGATTGGTTTTTACGGTTTATTTCATTATTAAATGAGTTATCGTATGCGTTTTAACTCTATTTGGTAGGCACTATTCGATTCGGCACTAGAAAAGCCTAAAACAAGAGTTATTGTAACTTTTAGACCGTAACTCGAAAATTGACAAATAAATAGTCAAAACTTGTGGAAAAACGTGAGTAACGATGTTGGGAAGTTAAATAAATGTAGTGGGACACTCGGGGGACGATATGTGAGCTCGGGAATGGGTAAACGAGATAGATACGAAAAGTTTCAACCCGAACCCTCCCTTTTTAATTGTAGCCGGCGCCCCCCCCCTCTAATTAATTATTTTGAGGTCCCTAGTTCATGAGTATATATACCCAACCCAAGCCTCACTTCCACCTTTCATTTCTCTCACTAGAAAACACACACAACACTATTTCTCTCTAGTTTCTCACTCTAAAACCCTAAACCACCACCTCCACCACCGCCGGCCACTATTCCGGCCACCACAGGGCTCGGCGCGTCATCATCACCTCCACCACCAAAGATAGATCTCTTTCTCCTCTTTCCAACCATATATCATACACTCAATTTGGACTTCATTAACACCTCAAATTCAAGAATTAAGATTCGTACTTTTAGGGTTTCTAAAGATTTCAAAGGGCTTTTGTAATTGGTGATTAGAAGGTAAATAGAACATGTTTTGAGCTTGTTTGAACAATAAAAAGCCACGAAATTGGTAATCTAGGGTTTCGACCCATTATTATTTTGGGGCTTTTGGGTGGAACATGAAATTAAAGCTAATTAGTGATGAAATAAACAAGTAATTAGTGTTTGGTACATGTGTGGTGCATTAATTTGATGGGTTTTGCATTTTAGGGTTTAGTTGCATGTTCTTGGTTAATGATAGTTGATGGGTTTTGTGTTTAGTTAGTGTTTGGAGCTTGAATGATTGGATTTGAGTGTTGTAGATTGGATTTGGTGAGGTTTGCTTGTGACATATGGGCGTCGCACCAAAGGGCTCGTTGTGGGTCTTGGTTGGTGTCGTCGTGGCCTATGATTGATCATGGGTTGAGTCGGTTCGATTTGGTAGCTTATTGATTGGTTTAGTTGAGGTTTGGATGAGGCAGCGTGGGCGAAAAGCTTTTAGAAGCTTGTTTGGTTCACGTGGTCTTGACCATGACCGTGTCATGACCATTAGGGTCATAACATTGGTTTCGAGTATAATTGGTTGATTGATTGGTTGGCGAGGTTGTTTTGAGTTAGTTTGGGATTGAATTGCGGCGTTATGACTTTTAATTATGGACTTGATATATATATTGTGACTTTGAGCTACGTCGGCGTCACTTTGACTTTTTAGTCAATAGTTGACTCCGACAAAGCCGTCTTTATGGACTTTAGTATAATTTGGACGATTGATTGATTAAAAGCGAGAAGTTATGACTCGTGCTTGTGGACTCGAAGCGAATAACGATATGAGATTTATATTGGAATTTGTGAAATATATTTATATATGGAAATGCTAATAAAACTATGAAATGTAAATAATAATGGGCTTTTGTACCAAAAATATCAATAACAAGATTTATCTTGTTATTTACTAGTTTTAAATGAAACTAACGACTAAATTGGAGAGGTTTTGTAATAAATAAATAATTAACGTTTGAGTACGTTTATCAATAAATGTCAATTGTGGACATTTAATGTTGGATAAGTAATTATTTATTTGCGTTATGTGTGCATGGGTTACGGATAACCTAACGTTAATATTGTTGATCCACGTGGGTAGCGGACTTATTAGGTTGACGAATCTAATAAGAGCCCGCTAAATGCGTTGGGTAACCTTATTAATGGGTGAATTATCCTTATGACTCTTTAAGGATACGATTGATTTATGGGATAATAAGCGACACGAGTAAATAAATGAGTTTATCGAGTTGGCGAATTCGATAAGGTCTACTATTTATTCGAAACTTATTGAACTATGGAGCTTATCGTTTAAAGGTCTCATTGTGTCGCATTGAGTTATATATTGGTTGTTTGAGTGCATTCATGGCATCATATTGAGTCGATACACCCACATGAGGATACCAAACACTAGGATTAAATGGTGAAGCGAGGCGTTTTGGAAATAAAGGAATGGAATATATTGGGGTAGTTAACGTTGATTTTGAGGAATATGTATATTAAGTTGGTCTACATTAATAGGTTGTGCCGAGTCGATAGTTGTTGTCTTTGTGATTTACATTATCTTACGCTAGTGATATTTGTGCGTTGATTGTCGTTGATTGCTTGAGGTGAGTTTCATAGCCCCACTTTATATATCGTTTAACTACGTTTTGAACTATTTTGGGGTGAGAATCATGCTCTTGTTTTGGACCGTTAAAACTATTTGGATTTGCTTATATCTTGTTGAGTAGATAGATGTGCGATAGTTGTTGCCTTAGTCTAGGTTTTACCGTGCCTAACTAAGAATAGACTTCTATCTCGACCTAGCCGGGGTTGGCAAGCTGTTCTAGAGGTTGCCACGACGGTCTTGGACTAAGTCGCGAGGGCCGAGTAAGTGATTATATGATTGGAGATCCGGGTAGGATCGGTGTGTGAAGCGGTATTTGCCTATCTAGGTCTTGCATAGCAAATCAACTCTTCTGGTCCACTATGATTTTGTTGAACTTAAACCTATGAACTCACGCGTAATGGTGACCTTTTAACATGATTTCTCGGTATTTGAGAGATGTTTGGATTATTTGGCGTGTGGAAGCTTGGCATGGGCGTGGTTCAAGGATCATTTTCGACTACGATAAACAATGGGGACCTATTTTGTTAAACTATGTTTTGGGCCTAAAATTTATATCTTGGATTAAATGTTTGAATATTTGATTTGGGATTGG
Source organism: Chrysanthemum lavandulifolium (assembly GCA_022545495.1). Lineage (NCBI taxonomy): Eukaryota > Viridiplantae > Streptophyta > Magnoliopsida > Asterales > Asteraceae > Chrysanthemum > Chrysanthemum lavandulifolium. The sequence continues at coordinate 149,972,872 of CM040243.1, forward strand.
TTTTAAATGGTTAATTGGTTATCTTTTATTTTACTTGTGTGCGATACCAATCCAAAAGTAGCGCCCGAAAACTTGATTAAGTCTTCCATTGTCACAGAGATTTGGGGTGTTCTGATTGGTATCGAGCTCAAGGTTATAGAGAACTAGGTATTTTATAAACCTAAACTATAACCGCTTTTAAGAAAAATTGATCCTCGACCGCCTTGCTTGCTTGCCAAGCGAAGCTTCTTATTTGATTATGGTATGAAATGCGATTTGAATTATGAGATGATATGTTAGAGGATATTGTGGCGATTATGAAAGCGTTATGATTTAGAGATTGGAGTTATGATTTGGATATGTTTAGGGTATTCCTAAGCGTTTTGGAAATGAGATATGATTATTGGTTTTGGAAATGAGATATGATTATTGGTTTTGGAAATGAGATATGATTATTGGTTTTGGAAATTTGGAAATTAGATATGGTTATTGGTTTTGGGAAAATGGGATGTGATTATCGAAATATTACGGAAATTGATTTGAGTAAGCGGTATATTACGATTTTGGAATTTGAACTCGATTGCTTTGATATGTGATTATGTGATAGAAACGGAACTTATGTGTGTTATTTAAAGGCATGTTTTGAGTAATGTCGGTACCTACACTTTTAAAGCTTACATTATGTGATATGTGTTTTGGTTAAGTTGTTGCGCTTATTAAAAACTAGTTGTTTGAACACTTATACCTACCCTATGCCGTTGTCACGAGACTATGCCTTCACTAGCTTTTGATGTGTCGAGGAAGTCCTTGTTGTTGCTAGTTCATGACATTGACTCTCATGGCGGTTCGCGAGGTGATCCTTATGAGATCGCCCGTCACTCTAGTTCATCATCGGATCGCCCTAGCTCGTCTAGGCGGCTCACTTACATCGGGTTTTAGCGAGAGCCTGAGACTCCTAGGCTTGCTTATAGCCTTTGCCCGCATGTCCGTCGACCACCATCATCACCTATTCGTTTAGCGACATCACCATGTCTTAGGAGGCCTAGATCTCCTAGTGTACCACCTCGGGTTTACTGCGAGAGACTCGACTCATGGACTCTCCCCTTATGGATGAGGCGAGGAGGAGCATGAGGTCGAGGAGGAGGATGAGATTGAGGGCGGTATGTTGATGAGGATGAGGATCCTCGGGAGGAGGATGATGAGGATATCCCGGAAGGGGTACTCCTCCATTGCGAGTCTGCACATTCTCTGGACGAGGTTCTCCTTTGCATGAGCTGAGTCCCTGGACGACCTTTAGACATCGATTCACCACCTTACTCACCTTATATAGGTGGCAGTTGGGATCGGAGATACCCTCGGAGATTGCTTGAGCCGAGGAGTATGGAGTGCTGGTCGAGATCTGGAGGAGGATTATATCCCGAATATTAGTCTCGATGGGTTATCGGATCGATTAGATGGTGTGACAGGGGCGGTGTAGAGGATTTGAGGATAGATTTGACTAAGATAGGGAAGAAGTCGATGGCCTTAAGAGAAGGTCTGTCGGGACTCTTTGAGCAGGTTGGAGACCGGCATAGAGAGTGCTTGACAACCTTGGAGGCAGACCAAGCGCTTCAGCGCAAGGTCGATGGTTTGGAGAAGGAGGTCGTGAATCTTAGGAAGGATTGCGACTCTCAGCGTTTGGGGATTTTGTCACTATGGAGAGTGATGGATGATGTTTGGAAATCATTTAGGAGTGCTCGTAATCGTGGCTAGATCGTATTAGATCTATGGTTTTGTACCATCTTGAAACTGAGTAGTACTTGGTTCGAGATGTAGGATTATCCTAGTTGTTTATAGTTATCGCTGTTAGGATCGTTTTTGATTTCTTCGAATCCTTCCATGTATTCCCACTTGTGAAACCTATGAGTTATGGTTATTGGAACGTGCATCCTTAGCTATGATGCGGTATTTGATTGTTTCGCTTTGGTATAGCGTTATCTTTGTTAGCCTTGAGTATGTATTCAGGCGTTATGTAGTGACCCTTGGAACCCAACTCTATTTTAGGGCGTAAATTGTGAACTTATGAAACTGTTCTTCTTGCCTCCAGAATGGTGGCAACAAGGCGAAACGATTAGGAACAACCGAGCGACTCCTGCTGCATTGTTGCCCACAGTCGTCATGGTCGTCGTCGACCCAGCGCACCACATGTTGAGAACCGAACATTGATAACCCGGTGTAGGGAACACGAATGTGGATGACCGTCTTGAGAATGGTCTGTTCACAAAACCCTCCACTGTGAACCCAACCCGCATTGACCGGCTAGTGTCGCGTGTGTCATTGAGCGCTAGGTGAGGCTAATCTTTCTAACACTTCTAGTGGAACCCGATCTTGAATCGAACTCGAGGTTGTACCTATAAGGAGTTCGATTACGTGGTCCCATAGATTTTGGAGGCGCGGGAGTAGTTTACTTGACTAGGTGGTTGGAGAAAAGCGAATCTGTGTTTCTTTGTGAGTAAGCGTGATGAGGATTGTAAGGTTAAGTATGCAACATTTACCTTGAAGGACGAGGCGTTGACTGGTGGAATAACTACCACAGGCGGTAGGAATTGATGTAGCTTATAGTATGTCTTGGACTCAATTTAAGGCTCTCTGATTAAGACTTCTTGTCCTAGGAATGAAGTTAAGAAGTTAGAAAGTGAGTTACGGAACCATAAGGTTAAGAGTCTTGACATGGCGACTTACACTCGTCGTTTCAAGAGCTATCCTTGCTTTGCCACGAGATGGTTCGTGCAGAAGAACTTAAGATTGAAAGGTATCTTGATGGATTACCTTTAGCTACTCGAAATGATGTCATCATTTGCAAAGCCGGTCAATTTGCATGAGGCAATTCTTTGTGGCTCAGTCGATGGACTCTTGTGTGTTAGAATTAGGAGATAAGGGTAAGAGTGATAGGAGCGATAAGAGGAAGAGGAATGAAGTTGTGAAAGGAAATGGCAACAAGCGGCAAGAGACAGCCAGTGTTCGCCATAGGAAATGGAGATAAGAAAGGTTCTGAAGGTAGTAAACACGTGTGTGGTCGTTGTAACCGACACCACCATGGACCGTGCCCGATTGTGTGTAGGAAGTGCTCTAAGGTAGGACACATAGCCAAAGGCTGTGGGTCCCGTCCACTTCTGCTGACTCAAGCTGCAAGGAGGAGCGGGCTGGAAGGCCCTTGTCACTGTTTTGGATGTGGAAAGAAGGGACACTTTAAGAATGAGTCCGAGAGCCGTGGATGAGAGGAAATCCGGTAATGTAGGAGGATTTGCTAACCAGGGTGTAGGAGGTAATGGCTTAAACCACATGAGCGTGAGGTTGTGGAAAACCGGGAAACAATGGTGTTAGGAATCGTGAGAGAGACATGGGAACAACAGCGTGTTTACGCTATTGGGAAGGAAGGCTGGTGAGGACCTAACGTGATTCTGGTGCGTTCCTTCTCAATAATCGCTATGCTTCCATCTTGTTTGATCTTGGTGCGGATATGAGTTTCGTATCCACCAACTTTATGCCATTACTAGGAATCTCCCAAACACCTCTAGGGTTTAGTTACGATGTGGAATTAGCGAATGGGAATAGAGAAGATAGACACCGTAGTTCGAGGTTGTACCTTAAGTTTCCTAGACCGCCCGTTTAGTATAGATCATTGCCGATTACCTTAGGAAGTTTTGGCGTCATTATCGGAATGGATTGGTTATCGAAGAGCGGTGCACATCATTTGTGATGAGAAGATTGTGCGTTTACCGTATGGAGGAAAAGTTACGAGCATACAAGGAGATCGGGCGACCGTGGAAGTCCTTCCGGTTGGGCATCATCTCTTGTATTAAGGCTCGAAGTACATCGATAGAGGAGGTTGTCTTTTCTTAGCTCGAATTTACGAAAAGCGAGGAGAAGAATGAAAGAAACCTTAATGATGTACCGTCGTTAGAGAATTTCGGATGTGTTTCCGACGATCGCGAGATTCCACATTCGACAAGTGGAATTCCAAATAGAGTTGATACCGGTGCGGCACCGTGGCGGGCACCTTATCGACTTGCTCGAGAGAATTGGAGGGCTGTCTAAGCAGTTGGTGAATTGTCGAGAGAAGGATTCATTCGACCAAGTTAAATCGCCGTGGGGAGCACCGGTGTTGTTTGTGAAGAAGAAGGATGGATCGTTTAGGATGTGTATTGATTATAGGGAATTGAATAAGTTGACCGTGAAGAACCGATATCCGTTACCTAGAATAGATGATCTATTCGACCAACTCCAAGGAGCTAGTGTATTTTCTAAGATCGATTCTGATCGGTTATCACCGACTTAGAGTTCGAGAAGAGGATATCCCTAAGACTGCGTTTAGAACTCGATATGGACACTATGAATTCCAAGTGATGTCGTTTGGCTTAACCAACGCACCAGCGGTTTTCATGGATCTCATGAACCGAGTGTGTAAGCCATACCTGGATAAGTTTGTGATAGTATTCATAGACGATATCTTGATATACTCTAAGAGTAGTGAGGAGCACGAAGAGCATTTGAGGCTCATTTTAGGATTACTGAGAGAGGAGAAGCTGTATGCCAAATTCTCTAAGTGTGAATTTTGGATTCCGTCTGTACAATTCTTAGGTCATGTGATAGATAGTCGAGGTGTTCATGTTGACCCAGCTAAGATTAAGGCCATTAAGGAATGGGCAGCTCCTAAGAACCCATCGAATCAAGCGGTTTCTAGGTTTAGCGAGGCTATTATAGGAGATTCATTGAGGATTTTCCAAGATAGCTAAACCGTGACCAAACTAACCCGGAAGGATGTTAAGTATGAATGGGGAGAAAAGGAAGAAGAAGCATTCCAACACGAAGGGAAGTTGTGTAGTCGCCCATCCTAGCTTTACTGAAGGAAGCGAAGACTTTGTCGTGTCTTCTGACGCTTCGCATAAAGGCTTAGGTGTTGTTTTGATGCAGCGTGAGAAGGTGATTGCTTATGCATCCCGACAACTTAAGAAGCATGAGAAAAACTACACCACCCATGACCTTGAGTTAGGTGTTGTAGTGTTTGCTCTTAGGATTTGGAGACATTACTTGTATGGAACCAAGTGTGTAGTATTTACCGACCATAAGAGTTTGAAGCATATCTTAGATCAGAAGGAACTGAACATGAGACAACGTCGTTGGTTAGAATTGCTTAGTGATTATGACTGTGAGATTCGTTATCATCCTGGTAAGGCTAACGTTGTGGCTGATGCCCTTAGTCGTAAGGAGGACATTCCACCCCTACTTGTTAGATCCTTAGGAATGATCATTGTTTCGCCCTTACCATCTCAAATTTTAGCCGCCCAAGTAGAGGCATTGACGGAAGAGAACCGTCCTTATGAGAATCTTCATGGAATGGTAGAAAGTGAAAACGGCTTCTTGAAGAGTTCCGATGGAACATTATGCTTGAGAGATAAGTGGATACCATTTTATGGTGGAATCCGTGAGTTGATTATGCATGAGTCGCATAAATCAAAATACTCTATTCATCCGGGCCGATAAGATGTATCGGGATCTTAAGAAATTATCTTGGTGGCCCAATATGAAAGCGAGATAGCTCGGTATGTTAGTAGGTGCGACTTGTTCTAAAGTTAAGGCGAACATCGAAACCATCGGGACTTTTAGTTCAACCCGAACTTCGAATGGAAATGGGAGCGAATAACCATGGACTTTATCACTAAATTACGAGAACGGTTAGCGGCAATGGCGCTATCGGGTAATAGTTGATCGTTTAACTAAGTGCGCTCACTTCTTAGCTATTAGTGAAACCGATAGTCTTGATAAGCTTGCTCGATTGTATCTTAAGGAGATAGTATCGCGTCATGGAGTACCGATATCTATCATTTCGATAGGGATAGTCGTTTACATCCCACTTTTGGAAGTCTTCTGAGACGACGTTAGGAGCAATTTGGATATGAGTCTTGCTTACCATCCACGGACCGATGGTCAAAGCGAGAGAACCATTCGGACTTTAGAGGATATGCTTAGAGCATGTGTTATTGATTTCGGCAAAGGTGGGAGAGACACCTCCCTTTGGCGAATTCTCTTACAACAATAGTTACCACTCTAGCATTAAGGCCGCCCCATTTGAGGCCTTTGTATGGCGAAAATGTCGTTCTCTGTTTGTTGGGTGAAGTTGGCGAGTCGACTTCTGGTCCCGAACTTGTCCTAGAAACCCTTGAGAAGATAGTACAGATTAGAAACCGGTTGCAAACCGCTCGTGATAGACAAAGAGTTATGCCGATAAGGCGGAAACCTTTAGAATTTCGGGTTGGAGATCGTGTTATGTTGAAAGTTTCTCCTTGGAAAGGGTGATTCGTTTTGGAAGCGTGGAAAACTCAATCCCGATATATTGGTCCCTTTCCAATCACGGAAAGAATCGGACGGTAGCATACCGCTTGGAGCTACCATCGGGCCGAGTAGTGTACACAATGTCTTTCATGTTAGTAATCTTAAGAGATGTCTTCGGAGGAAAACATAGTTGTGCCATTAAGAGATATTCGTGTTGATGAGAAATTGAATTTTGTTGAGGAACCGATTGAGATTATGGATCGTGAGATTAAGAGGTGAAGAATAGCCGTATCCGATTGTTAAGGTTCGTTGGAACTCCGGCATGGACGGAGTTCACTTGGGAACGTGAGGGCGTTTTCCGTAGGAAGTATCCTAAGCTGTTTATGACACCAAGCAACTCGGAGTGAAACCGGGACGGGTTTCTTCGAGGCTGGGAGGCTGTGACAACCGGCAATTTAGGAGTCTATTTTAGGTAACCGCATTACGTTAAATTAAAGCGAGTTTGCCTTTAACACTATTTTATAAACCGTGACTTGATTTTATATCATCGATTGGTTTTTACGGTTTATTTCATTATTAAATGAGTTATCGTATGCGTTTTAACTCTATTTGGTAGGCACTATTCGATTCGGCACTAGAAAAGCCTAAAACAAGAGTTATTGTAACTTTTAGACCGTAACTCGAAAATTGACAAATAAATAGTCAAAACTTGTGGAAAAACGTGAGTAACGATGTTGGGAAGTTAAATAAATGTAGTGGGACACTCGGGGGACGATATGTGAGCTCGGGAATGGGTAAGCGAGATAGATCTGAAAAGTTTCAACCGAACCCTCCCTTTTTAATTGTAGCGGCCCCTCCTAAATTAATTATTTTGAGGTCCCTAGTTCATGAGTATATATACCCAACCCAAGCCTCACTTCCACCTTCCATTTCTCTCACTAGAAAACACACACAACACTATTTCTCTCTCTAGTTTCTCACTCTAAAACCCTAAGCCACCTCCTCCACCACCGGCCACTATTCCGGCCACCACCCCGTATTGGCGCGTCACATCACCTCCACCACCAAAGATAGATCTCTTTCTCCTCTTTCCAACCATATATCATACACTCAATTTGGACTTCATTAACACCTCAAATTCAAGAATTAAGATTCGTACTTTTAGGGTTTCTAAAGATTTCAAAGGGCTTTTGTAATTGGTGATTAGAAGGTAAATAGAACATGTTTTGAGCTTGTTTGAACAATAAAAAGCCACGAAATTGGTAATTAGGGTTTCGACCTAATTATTATTTTGGGGCTTTTGGGTGGAACATGAAATTAAAGCTAATTAGTGATGAAATAAACAAGTAATTAGTGTTTGGTACATGTGTGGTGCATTAATTTGATGGGTTTTGCATTTTAGGGTTTAGTTGCATGTTCTTGGTCTATGATAGTTGATGGGTTTTGTGTTTAGATAGTGTTTGGAGCTTGAATGATTGGATTTGAGTGTTGTAGATTGGATTTGGTGAGGTTTGCTTGTGACATATGGGCGTCGAACCACAAGGGCTCGTTGGGGTCTTGGTTGGTGTCGTCGTGGCCTATGATTGATCATGGGTTGAGTCGGGTCGATTTGGTAGCTTATTGATTGGTTTAGTTGAGGTTTGGATGAGGGCGTGGAGCCGAAAAGCTTTTAGAAGCTTGTTTGGTTCACGTGGTCTTGACATGACCGTGTCATGACCATTAGGGTCATAACATTGGTTTCAGTATAATTGGTTGATTGATTGGTTGGCGAGGTTGTTTTGAGTTAGTTTGGGATTGAATTGCGACTTTTAATTATGACTTTTAATTATGGACTTGATATATATATTGTGACTTTGAGCTACGTCGGCGTCACTTTGACTTTTTAGTCAATAGTTGACTCGACAAAGCCGTCTTTATGGACTTTAGTATAATTTGGACGATTGATTGATTAAAAGCGAGAAGTTATGACTCGTGCTTGTGGACTCGAAACGAATAACGATATGAGATTTATATTGGAATTTGTGAAATATATTTATATATGGAAATGCTAATAAAACTATGAAATGTAAATAATAATGGGCTTTTGTACCAAAAATATCAATAACAAGATTTATCTTGTTATTTACTAGTTTTAAATGAAACTAACGACTAAATTGGAGAGGTTTTGTAATAAATAAATAATTAACGTTTCGAGTACCGTTTATCAATAAATGTCAATTGTGGACATTTAATGTTGGATAAGTAATTATTTATTTGCGTTATGTGTGCATGGGTTACGGATAACCTAACGTTAATATTGTTGATCCACGTGGGTAGCGGACTTATTAGGTTGACGAATCTAATAAGAGCCCGCTAAATGCGTTGGGTAACCTTATTAATGGGTGAATTATCCTTATGACTCTTTAAGGATACGATTGATTTATGGGATAATAAGCGACACGAGTAAATAAATGAGTTTATCGAGTTGGCGAATTCGATAAGGTCTACTATTTATTCGAAACTTATTGAACTATGGAGCTTATCGTTTAAAGGTCTCATTGTGTCGCATTGAGTTATATATTGGTTGTTTGAGTGCATTCATGGCATCATATTGAGTCGATACACCCACATGAGGATACCAAACACTAGGATTAAATGGTGAAGCGAGGCGTTTTGGAAATAAAGGAATGGAATATATTGGGGTAGTTAACGTTGATTTTGAGGAATATGTATATTAAGTTGGTCTACATTAATAGGTTGTCCGAGTCGATAGTTGTTGTCTTTGTGATTTACATTATCTTACGCTAGTGATATTTGTGCGTTGATTGTCGTTGATTGCTTGAGGTGAGTTTCATAGCCCCACTTTTATATACGTTTAACTACGTTTTGAACTATTTTGGGGTGAGAATCATACTCTTGTTTTGGACCGTTAAAACTATTTGGATTTGCTTATATCTTGTTGAGTAGATAGATGTGCGATAGTTGTTGCCTTAGTCTAGGTTTTACCGTGCCTAACTAAGAATAGACTTCTATCTCGACCTAGCCGGGGTTGGCAAGCTGTTCTAGAGGTTGCCACGCGATCTTGGACTAGAGTCGCGAGGGCCCGAGTAAGTGATTATATGATTGGAGATCCGGGTAGGATCGGTGTGTGAAAGCGGTATTTGCCTATCTAGGTCTTGCATAGCAAATCAACTCTTCAGGTCCACTATGATTTTGTTGAACTTAAACCTATGAACTCACAGCGTGGTGACCTTTTAACATGATTTCTCGGTATTTGAGAGATGTTTGGATTATTTGGCGTGTGGAAGCTTGGCATGGGCGTGGTTCAAGGATCATTTTCGACTACGATAAACAATGGGGACCTATTTTGTTAAACTATGTTTTGGGCCTAAAATTTATATCTTGGATTAAATGTTTGAATATTTGATTTGGGATTGGTTTTAAATGGTTAATTGGTTATCTTTTATTTTACTTGTGTGCGATACCAATCCAAAAGTAGCGCAACAAAAACTTGATTAAGTCTTCCATTGTACAACCCGAGATTTGGGGTGTTACTTGAATACATTAGTGAAAGATGTCTCAAGAGTCAAGACGAAGACATTAGTGAAGGGTGTCGATCGTCCGTATTGAAAGCACTAGTGAAGGGTGCGTAGAAGTCAAGGCTAGAGGCATTAGTGAAAGGTGCCTAGAAGTCAAGTCACAAGACATTAGTGAAAGGTGTCTTGAAGATCGAGTCAAAGGCATTAGTGAAAGGTGCCTAAGGTGTACATTCGATATGGTGTGATTCGATGTACAAGATAGATTAGTATTGGGTCAAAGGATATTGATATCCTTGTTGATGTTGTTATAAGGAGTAGATCTCCTTTGGGGTTAGTTGTTGTTGTAGTGTTAGGTAGTAGTTCCTCCATTGTAATGGAACTCGGTATCTAGCCTAATACTGGATAAAGGGTAGGCGACGTCGTGATAGGTTTGGTTACACCGTGGAAGAACCCGTGGTTAGCCTAGTCTGGAAAAAGAGTAGGCAACGTTGTGAAGGCTTCTCCGCCATAAGGAGTTGGTGTGGTGTAGGTTTACGAACTCTCGAGTAGGTGACTCGGGAGTGGAGTAGGCGAGGAAGGTGTCCTTGTAGCCGAACCACTATAAATACCGTGGTCGTAGTTTTGTGCTTTCTACTCTTTATCTTTGTGATTGCAAAAGATTGCACTACCGTGCTCGATGAGGATCAAAGTAATGAGGGTGTGTGTTCCACCAAGGCCTGGCTGTAACCCGAGAATAAGAAATACTAAGACACTACGTTAAGTGATCGCGCAGGGTAGGACCTGCGAACCACCTCCGTGAGAGTAAGTATGAGTTATGGTTGTATAAGTGTGTGAAAGTAAAGAGATGAGTGTGAAATGAGCATACCATAAACCATCGTCCGCCTAACCCATTTATAGTGGAAGAAATACGGTTAGAGGCACTCTTGCATGAATATCGGAGATCATAGGGCGCCCCATGATTGTGGGTAACCGCTGGGGTTAGTGACCCGTTCTCGGACTTGACGGGAAGCAGAGAGAGGGAGATCGTGGGTTTGACTAAGTCGAGAGGTTCCTTATCCATTGTTCCTTCGTCGACCATACCGAAGGGCTTAAGGCTTCGAGTGGTGAATTCTTAGGTAACCTTCGCACCAGCGAATGGTTTGGCCTATGGATATTTCGAATCCTAACTTGGGCCTTCGTATGGAAGGGCTTCGACATCGTCTCGTAGGAGTGTCCTTGAGCTACTCGGAGGTACATCATCAAGCCCCGGTCGAAAGTGATGCATATGAGCGAGGAGGCATTGCTTTCGACTTCATGCTCGAAAAAACACCATCATGTCGCTAAATATGCTAGTTGGGAGATAACTACTAACCAACCAAGCGCATTCAATGCTAATTAAATCATCCGACTACCGCTACAAGTGATCACTTATCCCATGTAACCCGGAGACCAAAAGTCTTTATTTAAAATTTAAAAAGTGGCTTGGCTTGGATAAGAGTAATCTAGATGGACACATGTGTGAATTAGGAGACGGTAAAAAGGGGTATTTTAAGGGAAATATGATGAAACCCTAAAATACTTTTACTCTCTCCGTCTTCATTTACACGTGAGAAACTTTCAAGCGCCCCATCTTCGAAAACCAAGGTAAACACTTTTCTCCTCTTGTAGATTGTTTCAAAAATAGGAACATGGATTCTAAGTTTATTATAAAACAACAAAAGTGCACTTTATCTCGCTTAAGATTTGCATGATCATTTAGCCGATTATCCTATTCCAATAGAACATAAAGTGATGTTACCCAAACCCACTCAGGGTATCTTTTATGCCCCTCCAGGTTTCGTAGGGTTGTATACCCATGCATTTAGTCACTAAAACCTTAGGATTCCGCTGCACCCATTGATTTTGGAATTTATACAGTACTATAAAGTTCATATCTCTAGATTCAATCCTTTTGGGTTTGCCAAATTGACTACATTCATAGTGATGTGCAAAGCCTACGAGATATGAACCAACCTTGACAGGTTTAAGAGGATTCTTGAACTTGTACCCGGGGCAATTGGTTGACACTAGCAAAAGACTGAGCAGACGTACCCAATCTGTTTGAGAAAGTGTACACAAACATATCGGGTTGGAAGGGTAGTTTTTCACGTGCAAGACACTATTATTCCCCTTACATATTCGTGAGTCTTGAACAAGGAGAATAGGTATAATGCTAAACGGTATAATGACCCCCGCCTACGAGGTTGGAGTGATCCTTGTTACCGTTTGGCAAAGTACCACCGTGGATGTGCAAGTATTCCCAAGCCATCTTATACATGGTCGATTGCTCGAGTTGGGAGGGTCTCCAAGAAGCCTATGATCATATACCAAGGACAAAGTATGTTTATCTACTTTTATTTAAATAGACCAATGTAGCAATCGATATTTATTTCTTTTGCTTCTATTTTGCGAGAGATGTCGCTCGAAACTTCATGTTCCAAGAATTTGATGAAGATTTAAGTTTCATGCTGCGGAGAAAGTCGAGGAGTCTTATGGCGTTGGCTCCCCTTCAACATCTGTGAATAACAATGAGGTAAGCATTAGAAGCCGAGCCTATTTCATCAAGACCCCACAATCTGCGTGGAGGCACATCCCAACCGGTGGAGAACATTGCCGACTCGGACGATCCTGCGGATGAGGATGTCCCGTCGTTGGTTCAACAGAATAGGCGATAGGCTAAAGAGTAGGAAAGGACAGAGGCCAAGGCGTGAAATCCACCAACAAAAGGAAGAATCCCCGCCTACTACGGGAGTAGAGTTGTGAAGCATAAAAGTACCGAGGGCGTAAAGCTTATCAAGTGCCTTTGAATTGCCCAGATGAACTGCTGAGGTTCATGGTAAGTATTTTTGTCTTATGAGACATTGTGAAGGTAAAAATATAAGCGTTATGCTAACTCATGTATATTTTGTTGCTCGAGGTCTTCCAGAGACGAAGGAGCTTCCAAATGCCTTAGCCTGTCATCGGATTGTTGACCATGTGACCCTCCACGGTGGAAGAGTATGCTAGAGAACATGTCCATTGAGAAGTTCGTGACATGCATGATAATGGGGTTGCAAAGGCGGTGATGGATAATCACTTGAATGCCAAGACCAGGGGTTGCTCGTAACCGTGGCCAATTTGGAAGCAAAGTGTGACGAGATTGAGGGAACGTTGAGAAGAACCACGTCGTCCAAGACCTTCGAGAAAAGATAGCTCGATTGACCGTGGGCGTGGCAATCTCAAACTGGAAGAAGCCAGGTTATTACTCACTTTGGTCGAATGCCGCTCTCGAGGCTAAGTCTGTTGGGTTGGAAAGTGAGAAGGTTAGGCTTGGAGAGGTAGAGGTGAAGTTGAGGAGGAGATCGATGGCCTGCAAATGAGGTATAAGATGCCGCAGAAAGATCGTGCGAAGTTGTTTCAAGGTGGTGCCTTACATAGCCATGGAACTCTACCACAGTGGCGAGATGGGAGCTCGATGTGGAAGGTCATCAAGTCGACCCTATTTCATGGACGGTGTTTGGCTCGAGGAGGCCGCCAAAGCAGGTAAGCCTGTGGACCTCCAAGATTGAATGCTACCGTCCCACTTCAAGGTTGAATATGATGAGGCGGAAATGCATTTGCAGCTGCAGTACTCCTTCCTTGCCGAGGCAACCAAAGATCCAATGGCACCCCTCAAGATCTCTGCCTAAGAAACCTCGAACTCAAGCCTACCACTCCAACCAAGAAGACCATGTCTACTAAGCCGATCTCAAGGCAACCTCCTCCACTCCCTCTCAGAAGAAACAAGAATGAAGGTCGCCTGTTAGCGATAATTTGGTTCAAAGGGTGGCATGTACCCTTAAGACAATTTATTTTATGTGACAATGTGTGTCTTGTTTCCCAAACAATTTAAATGCTTGTGATGTATGGCGGAGTCTAGGCTCCTCATGCGGTATAAGGCGAGCCCATATTTTGAATGCAATAGTGTAGAGGACATACCACTACATACTTAGCTTAAGTTTGTTATGTAAACTTCTCTTACGTCATTTTTGCGACGCTTAAATTTTACAACCTAAGGTTCAACAACCTCATTGTGTGTAAATTACAACACCAAGAATATAATGGCCAACTTGACCATTGTGTAGGGTCGCGACCCACTCTATCTCAAATTCCTTACATAGCATGGCTTTGTTAAAAATTTTTTTACAAGCGCCAAAATCTACTAGGAGAGTTAATGTGAATGTTTAATGTTGGCTTTGAATAATAAGGCATATGTTACACCTCAAGCCATTCGACATTGAAACTCATTAACGACTTGGTTGAACAAATCTTTGTGTTTAAGAAACGAAGCAAGAGATTTGTGGGAAATGTCTTATTTATCATTGAATTGGTAGGAGGATTACATCATTCTTGAAATGAAAACTAAGACAACTACCAATAATGTGTGCTTTCCTTGAGAAGTGTTGATTACAAGAAAAAAGTTAAAGTACTTCTTAAACATAGAACTTTCGAAGGTTCGTACCATTCCATGTCCCTGTCGATGGGTTCTCCGAGAAGAGTGGCCGGTTGTATGCTCCATTGTCAGAGGCCTCGGCTACCATATAGGGTCCTTCCCAAGTTGGTCCCGTTTTCTCGACACTGCTTTGCTTGCTTTGTTGAGGCGCAGACATATTCTCCGGGCTTGAAAGTGGAAGGTCGACCTTTTGTTATAGTAGCCTTGATCTTATGTTTGTGTATTGCTACCGGATGGAGGCTATTTCTCTTTCTTCTAGAGATCAAGGTTTTCCCGATCCTATCATCATTTGGGAGGCATCATACGTTGCCACACGCTCCGTATGTACAATTAGTTAGAAGGATGACCGCTCATTCCGTATGTTAGTCAAGGAGTTTCTCCGTTGCTTGACTTAGGATGTGTCCGTGAGCCCATAAGACTTGAGGAGCTCGTCCACCCATCCATGATGAGTTCGACCTAGCCTTTCTCGATCCCTTTGACAATTTCTCTGTTTGTAACCTCCACTTGTCCATTACCTTGTGGGTGATAGACGGATGTCCAAGATTGCTTTATGTTGAGCCCTTGATGAAGTCATAGAAGACTCCTTCGACAAACTGCTTCCCATTGTCGATATGATGATGTGGGCACTCAGAATCTACACACAATGTGTTCCCATACAAACTTCTCGATCCGTCTTCCTGTCACCGAGGCTGTGGGTTTTGCTTCCACCCACTTGGTGAAGTAGTCGATCGCTACTAGCAAGAACTTGACTCCTTGGGAGCTATAGGCATAGGCCCTACAATATCAATGCCCCACCGGGAGAAAGGCCACGGATGTCACACTTGTCATATCTTGATTCGGCATTTTGGAACGTTTGAGTGTATCGACAAGCTTCACACTTGAGGATGATTTAATTTGCGTCCACGCGCATCGAGGGCCAATAGTAGCCCAACTTCATTATCTTCGAGACAACCGAGTGAGGTCCCGCATGGAGACCGCAAGATCCTTCATGGACTTTGGCTATGATGCTCAAGCTTGCTTGGGGCCTACGATCGTAACCAAGGTGACAAAATGACCTCCTATATAGGGTTTCCATTAGCCGTGCTGATCGGGGACTTAACCCGAATCTTTCTTGCAAGCTTGGGATCTTCGTGGAGAAGACCACTTATCAAATATTCCTTTATGGGAGTCATCCATGTCTCTCCTTCTTCGTGAATCACATCGGCAACCTCTTTGAGAACGATGGATCTTTGGGAAGGACTTCCACGAAGCTCCTTAGTGAGATGAGCGAAAGCCATGGAAGCTAGCTTGCTTAGTGCGCCCCGCCTTTTTGTTACGGTTCCTACGAACATGTTGGATGGTGTAGAGTTGAAGTTTTCGAGCATCTCTTTTGTCTTTTCCAAGTCTTGTTTGATGACGGGTTGCCTTGCTTCAGTAGGAACCCGTCACTTGGTTTGCCACCAATTGGGAATCTACGAAGACAATGAGAGCTTTGACCTCCATATCTTTGGCTAGTCGGAGTCCCGCTAGTAGCGTCAGATTCGCCGTTGTTTGTGGCTTCAAACTCAAATCAAGAGCATATGTATGCTCCTTCCTTCGGGGTGACTAACATTAGACCTACTCCCGAGCCATTGAACCGGATGCTCCATCTGTAAAGCTTCCATTCAACTGCACTTGAGAAAGATTAGCTTTGGGCTTTTCCTTTTCTTCATCGGGTCCGGAAGGTGTTTACGCCAAGAAGTCTGCAAGAATTTGCCCTTTGATAGAATTACGTCCTTTAAACTCGATTTCATGTTCTCCGAGTTCAATAGCCCATTTAGCCACCCTCCCCACTTTTCGTGTTTAGACAAGATGCGCTTGATGGCTTATCGGTTAAGACCGTAATTGGGTGGGCTCGGAAATAGCGTCCGAGCCTCCTTGCTGCGTAAATTAAAGTAGCATTAACTTCTCCAAGGTTGGGTAGTTGACTTCCGCTCCTTGTAGGACCACCGCTAACAAAGTAAATTGGGATCTGTCGCTTTTCTCCGCCATAAGGATTGCGCTAATACTTTATGCCGAGGATTCCAAGTACATAAACAACACTTAGCCTTTGATTGGGGGTTGTAAGTGTTGGTAGTATTTCAATGAACTCCTTCATCTTACGAAAGGCTACTTGAGCCCGGCTCCATTGGAAAGTTTTCTTGTCCGCGCATCCTTTGAGTGTCTTGAAGAAGGGTAGGGACACATCGGCTCCTTTCGACAAATATCGAGTTAAGGTCGCCAACTTCCCATTCGGGCTCGCACATCTTTTAGACACTTAGGGCTTGGAGATCGGAGATGGCTTTGACCTTAGAGGATTAGCTCGTATCCCACGCTTAGTGATTAAATGTCCTAAGAATTGTCCTTCCCGACATCAAGGAGCATTTTTAGGGTTCGACTTCATGTTGATTGCCCGTCGATCGAATGTTTCGTACATCAAGGAGTAGGTCCTCCTCGGCCTTGCTCTTGATAACCATGTCATCAACGTAGGCTCGAGATTCCTCGCTCATCTTGTTGTCAAGGCTTTATCTACGAGACATTGGTAAGTAGCCCTGCGTTCTTCAAACCGAAGGGCATCTTCTGTCTTTTCCTCGTCCTCCTTGGCCATCCGGATCGATGGTACCTTTGTAGGCATCTAAGAAGCATTTTAGCGGAAACGCCAAGGATTCTACCTTCAGTCGATTTGGGTGGGGGTAGCAATCCTTAGGGCATGCTTTGTTGATGTCGATGAACCACGCACACGCGCCACCTCCGTCGCTCTTTTTACCAAAGACCGGGTTGGCCACCCAAGTTTGGTATTTAACCTCCTCGGGATGCTCGCTTGTGTAAGTTCATCAACTTCTTTGCAAGCCGCAGCTTTCTCTCGGGGCAAGGCTTCTTCTTTTTCGCTTTATGGGCTCAATGTGCTTGTACTCATTGAGTTTATGCTCCGTTCAAGGACTGTCCATCTATCGACAATGTTCTTGGAACACTGTCATGTCGAATATTTCCAAGCAAAAACATCAAGGTTAGTACGTATGATTACGTGAGCTTCGCCTTGAAATTATTGGGAGTTGCTTCCTACTACCACTGTCTGCTCAAGATAGCTAGGGTTTACGACAACTCGCTCCTGCATCCATACAACTAAGAATTGCCATCTGAGGCTCCTCCGATTCCTCTGATCTTTTTGACACCATATACACCCTTATCCGCTCCATAACTAGAATGAATAGTTCTACTCAAAGGGGTTTGGAACTTAATAGCAAAGATGTATAGTAGAAACAACAATTCCCATTTTTGCATAGTTGTTCTCCCTATTAATAAATTATAAGGAGAATCGACCTTATGATGACGAAAATGAGTGTCTCCGTGCGGGATAAGGGGCCTTCGCCTATGGTGACTTCCAACGGTACTTCTTCCAGAGGCCATGAGTGTTCACCAGAGAACCCTACTAGCGGTGCCTTCGAGTCGACCCTCCGTGGCGAGATAGATGACTTGAGCTTTAGGAAACAATGCTCGTAGATGATTTCGCAGAGCTTCGCAATCCATATACGCCGGTTCACTTCTGTTGGATATGTACCTTGATGATCACGGATCGGTCGAAGGTGTCGCTTACGATATGTGGGAAAGGTTATTTCCCACACTTCCTAACTCTTCTTACGCTTCCTTCCTTTTCAAAGTAGTATCGCGTTTGTGTACCATTAGTATCGAGCTTCGCGTAGTTTCCTTCTTGTTCCCTTCCATTCTCCCGGTGAGTGTCGAGAATTTGTCCTTTCCTCTTTATGCCTTTGACCGGGTGTGCTAATCGTCCGGACCGCACCGCCTCTTCGATCCTTCTTTAATTCCCTGCGGTTGTTAGTGTCATGTCCATGATCTTCATGGAAATGGCGATTGGACATGTCTCGGCCTTGCCTCGTGTTATCATCAGGGTGGGGATCGAAGGATTTTGCGGCCTTCTTTGTTGCTAGGATTTCTCGGGAGATTTAACCAAGTTTGCCGAAATCCATGGTTCGAGCCTTTGTTGTAGGGGTGAAGCGATCTCGTTCTTCTTCTTGTTTTGGATCCTTCCCGGAGGACCTCTAGAGAATTTGTCGACGCTTCCTTGGCTCTATCGGAGCCCCGTTTCACGCTACCTCCTTAGACTCAATCCGGTATAAGCCTTCTCAATCAAGGCCTTGTAGGTGTTGGGAAGATCGGTGGGCAGAATTCCACCAAGCTTGAGTTCGGAGGCCATGTACGAAACCGGAGATCCTCCTCGATCTTCGTGTAGACCCAGAATCGCAAAGTTTCATCGGTGATGTCGTAACGAAGGCCCTCGTGCTTCGTTGTCCCTTTGTTTGATGGTGTGCACGGTTAAGTGAGTTTTGGTGTGCTTCTTCACCGGGTCAAGTGTAAGGAACTTAGCCTTAAGATCATCTAGACTCACAATGCTTCCCATCCGTGCTCCACCATATTCTTGCGAGTCTCGAAGCGTGTAAGTGAACATATGGCATGCTACTGGCATGACCCACTTTGCATTTTGATAGCACCTTCAAATAAGTGGAGAAAGTTATCGGGATCACCTTTTCCATCGTGAGGTGCCTATATGAGTAGCATCTTCACGCCCGTCGGGTAAAGGGTAGTCCTCGATCCATTTCACGAAGGGTGTGCAAGCTCAGAGGCTTCGCACCATAAGGGTTGTACGGAGGTGGATAAGCAGTGTAGGGTTATACGGGTTAGGAAATGGTTTGTGAATAGGTAGGGTATGTGGAAGTTTGTACGAAGGGTATATTCCCATCGATTGTGTAGGAATCGTCCGTAGGGCATCTCGCCGGTAATTCGGTTTGGGATTGAACCATTTGGAGGGTAAGTGTTGTAGGTTTGAGTAGGTAAGTAGGGATTCATTCGGGAGGGGTAATTGGTTCATGTTGGAGTAGGAGATAGATCTCCGATACTCGAAACATAAGAGGTGGTATTGGAGCCCCCGCCTTCTCTTCCCAAATGTCTTTGCTAGAAGAGGAGGCGGGTTTACCCTCCATTTCCTCTTGGGTTGCTTCCTCAGTTGGAGTTCTCGCCTCCTTTCACCATGCATTCGTCCCTTCTACCCGGTTCCTCCGAGTCCTTCTTCAAACCCACCGTCCTTCCATTTGACCTTCTAACGGAAGGGAACCATTCGTAGGGCCGGCGTCCCCCCCATAGGTTGAGGCTGCCCTCTACTTAATCTCCTCGTCATACTCCTCACTGGAGTATTCCAACTCCCTCCGCATTTACGTATTCTGAACTTGTCTCTTGTGAGCCCTTAGCAAAGAATCTAAGGCCTCAAAGTTTGCCTCTACAAAGGCGGACCGATGTCTAGAATAGGGTTAGCGGATGTTGAGGCGTGATGCACGGGAGTAGTTTCCAAACGAGATCGTGTGGTGAAGGTTGAGGTTGTTATGGGGGCGAGGTTATCGGTGTTAGTTGTGGTGAGTGGGACGAGTAGAAACACAGGTGGAGGTGAATCTTCTCTTCTGGTTCCATCCGGGAAAAGTAGCGTAGTTGGTTAAGGTATTAGGGACTGGGTGATTACGGGACTAATAGTTGTGGTCCCACGGATGGCGCCACCGATTGTGCAAAGATTGCACTACCGGGCTTCGATGAGGATCAAAGTAATGAGGGTGTGTGTTCCGGCCAAGGCTCGCTTTGTAACACGAGAATAAGAAATACTAAGACACTACGTTAAGTGATTGCGCAGGGTAGGACCTGCGAACCACCTCCGGCGTGAGGTAAGTATGAGTTATGGTTGTATAAGTGTGTGAAAGTAAAGAGATTAGTGTGAAATGAGCATACCATAAACCATCGTCCGTCTAACCCATTTATAGTGGAAGAAATACGGTTAGAGGCACTCTTGCATGAATATCGGAGATCATGGGGCGCCCCATGATTGTGGGTAACCGCTAGGGGTTAGTGACCCACGTTCTCGAGACTTGACGGGGAAGCCAGAGAGAGAGGGAGATCGTGGGTTTGACTAAGTCGGGAGGTTCCTTATCCATTGTTCCTTCGTCGACCATACCGAAGGCTTAAGGCTTCGGTGGCGAATTTCTTAGGTAACCTTCGTACTCAGCGAATGGTTTGGCGCCTATGGATATTTCGAATCTAACTTGGGCCTTCGTATGGAAGGGCTTCGACACGTCTTGGAGGTGTCCTTCGAGCTACTCGGAGGGTACATCATCACTTTGCATTACTTACTTACGTACTTATCTATGAACATCCAACATACACATTCAATAGATTGACACAAGTCAATCTAAATATCTTAAAACAAAGTTTTAATCGGTAAAACTATTCAACCCCCCCCCTCTAGTTTTCCACAAAAAAGAAAACTGATGAGGAGCCTTCTTCAAAGGCTATGGTTGCATTTGATGGTCTTGTATATGACTGGAGCTTCATGGCTAATGAGGAGGAACCATCAACAAACTCTGCAATGGTGGCAACGGAGAGGACACTTATGGCCTTCTCTGATTATGAGGTACTTTCCACTAAGGGTTGTTCAAAATCATGTTCTGCTTTAAAAGAATGTGAAACTCTTAAAGATAGATATGTGATGAGTGTCTAAATACTCATCATTTTGTACAAATTAAGCGAAAACATCGAAAACACTGTAAATGCATCAAAATGATAAAAATATCACAAATAAGTGTTTTATGTGTTTTAAATGCAAAATATCAAAATCGATGAAAACGTATCAAGTTTGCATAATTGGCGCTTTAGTCCCCAAGTTTCAAAAGTTGTCAAAAACAGTCCACTGGTAAATCTAAATTAAGAAAATATCATTTTAAGTCCCTAGGATTCCTAAGTTGTCAAAATTGGTCCTTGAGATTTAAAATTACAAAATTACAACAAGTCCACGAACTTTGAAATTTGGCAAAATGGTCCTTTGAGAATTAGAAAATGTCAAAATGGTACTTGTACTATTAAAGTTTGTCAATTTGGGTCCTTGTGTAAACTTTAAGAAAATGGCGAGAATGGCCCTCAAGTTTGGAAGAATTGCGACCTTGGTCCTTGTCATATTAAACCTAAGATAGCCTTGTCAAAACTAGATTTGACCCTTGTCATAACCCCATTTGACCCCCTGTCTTTTCGTTTTGAACCTCGTCAAACAAAGTCAAATCCTCTTTGCCCGCCACCTGCTTTGTCTTCCCATCTTGTTGCTGCAACAACAAAGCCATCTCCCATCACCTTTAACCTTTCCACCACCCTCATCATCACAAACCCCCACAATAAATGCCACCCCACAGTTGCTATTTTTGGAGGCTACAAGTCAAATATAGCTTTCCGCCAAAATGATAAAACGGCCAACTTGCTCAAAACTCAACCATTGGTCAAGAAAAGTGGTGGGATACTCTCGAGAAGGCCACGTGGAGGATTTCTAAAGCATAAAAGGAAGAAAGGAAGAGATGAAGCAAGTAGTTAATTTTAATTTTCATGTATTTCGTTTTTAATACCAATGTTTTAACTTAGCTTCAAATTTGTAATTTCCAGTTTAAATGCATCAATCTTAAGTTAAAAAATCATTGTACTAAGTTTTTAAGTGTTAATTCAAGTTTCATTTACAATTCAAGTTTTCAGCTTACTGTTGCAAAAACTCAAAGTCTAACTCTTATGTTCAAAGCTTCAATAAGCTTTATTTAAGCTCAAACAAACTTATTTAAGCTCAATATAGCTTTTGATAAGCTTTGGAAACAAGTTCAATCAAAGGTACTAAAAAGTCAACGAAAGTCAACTTTGCAGCATAATTGGTTCAAGCAGGTTGGAAATGGAATGGGTTGTTGCAGAGATGGATTTGGGTTGGTTTTGGATTAGTATAGTGTAGTAATAGTTTTGGTTTAAGCTGCAACACAGGTTGGACAGTTGTGAGCATTTTCTCTCATTTTCATTTTTTATGCAGTTTGTGTTTGTGTTTGAATTTGTGGTCATCAAGTAAGTTAAACCTGTCCACTCAGTAGTAATTAGGATAATATTAATCAGTATAAGTGATAAAATATGCTAGATCAGTGGTTAGCCAGTTGAAAAATTGCATATCAGTCACTAAAAGGTGTTTGGATCTAGTAGGTTAAGCTGAGTCTAAGGTTTGTTCATGAGTTGAGTTTTGTTGGTTTAAACTTGTTTAGTGCTATTTGACTCATATTAGTCTTGATTTTGTGCCTGCAAACCATAAAAGTCACATATCACTTAAATCTGTCTTAACTGTGTAACTGTTGGATTTGTAAAGAAGCATAAGCTTGTTTTGTGCTTAGAATTCAAAGACATTGCTTGTATTGAGTTTATTTCATTAGATTACATCAATATCAGTTCAAAAAGTGGAATCAAACTTCAAAATAGTCAACATTTCAATTCTGTCTAAAAAGTCAAATACTTGCACAACTCAGTTTTGGCCCAACTAGAAGGATTTTTCTTGGGTTCATTCTTGGACCAAATCAAATGAAACTCTGGGTTTTTAAAGTTCAACAGGTCTATTTTCTTATTGTTATTTTAGTAGGTTTTTAGTAATTTTTATAAGCTCTAAATAAGCTTGTCAAACAGGGCTCGGTTGTTCGTTTCACCAAACTCGATGAATCTTGAGTTTTATCCATTCTTAGAGTCCTTGTCCCAAGCTCAATAGAGCTTGCCTTGGTCTAATTTTTGGTTTTAAGGTAGCTAGCCAGGTATATTTTAGATTCCAACTTTTAGTTTTCTGTTACAGCTTATTAATAAGCAGTTGCTTAAGCTCAAACTTGGTACCCTCAAACTGTTTTGCACAATAAGCTCAAATAAATCAAATCACAAGCATTTGGCAAATTAGTGGTTAAAAGCAGTTGAGATTGGTTGTTTTTTAGTTCTTATAGCATATTATAGCTTACGTATAGCTGTTGGACTGTGGTTTTCATTTGGCTTATTTAAGTGCTTATTTCATAAGCACTTGTATTCTGATTCAATTTCCTCCACACAACACCATGTTTTCTATTTTTCCTAGATTCATAATATCATTTTAGAGTTTTCCTGAAATTTTCATAATTTTCCAACACTGTTTGCTATTTTTCTTAATTAAAAGCAGCTTTTATGTAATTTTAAATAGCTTTTAATACAATTAAATCGAGAAAAGTTCAAAAAATAATTTTCAATTTTCTTAGGTTTAGATAAATATAAAAAGTAAAAAAAGTAATTTTCCAGATTTTCATAGTTTATTTTGTAATTTTTAGTAATTTAATTAGTTTTTAATAGTTTAAAATTCATAAAAATAGAAAAATAATCGAAAAATATAAAAATAGTTTTGAAAATTCTCTTTGTTATTTTAGATTTTTCCAAGTCATAATTTTATTTTTCTAGCTTTATTTCATATTTTCTTGTAATTTAGGTTATTATTAATTAGTTAAAATTAGTTTTAATTAATAATAATTAATTTAATAGTTATAAAAATAATTTTCTTTTCTTAAAATTTTCTTATATCATTAGGTTTGTAAAATATCATTTTCATATTTTTAGGATTAATATTGTGTAAGTTTCACGTTTTTATTTAGACGTCGCGTAGTTTTAAATTAAGTTTTATAAAACATAAAATCAAAAATATCGATTATAAAATTAGTGATAGCGTTTATTTAAGATAGTTTATCTTTTAATTTCCTTTAATTTGCATTTAAGCCCTGTAATTTATAAAATAACTCAAAATCCTTACCGATCACTATCCTTAGTGGTTATTCGACATCGATTGTGTTAAACACCGGTCATCCTCCGTGGGACTTAACGACCGGAATCCACCTGTATTCTCTGATCTAAATTGCATTTGGTGTGTGTGTTTTAAGTTCCTTACGGTTAGCCATTCACAAGTGGCTAGCTCGCGTGAGAAAACTTGACGGTTTTGCATCAATCAATATGAAAACCAGAGAATAGAGCTTAATAAGACTAATTATAATCTTGCTAATCATAAAAGAGCTCTAGCTGTGTTAGAAGAGCAAATTTTGCATTATAAACAAAATGAGTCTGGTTTTTCTGAAACTATTGCTTAGAGAACAATTGGAAAAGTATAAGACAGCTAATGAAAACATAAATATCATTGTAGAGACCCTAGAATATTGTTCTAATCAGGTTACTAAAATGATAGAGGGTCAAATTAATAATAAAACTAAATCTGGTTTAGGTTATAAGTCTGTTCCACCTCCATTCAGAGGTGTTCCTTCACCTCCAGGTGTTGACTTATCACACACTAGTTTAGATGAATTTCAGGAGCCAATAATGGAATATGGACCTAAGACTAAAGAAAATGTAAATCTAGAAAAGTCTGAGGTCAATGATGCTTTTGAAAGTGCTAGTGATTCCGCACTAATTGAGGAAAATGAGTCAGAGAAAGTAGGGAATTACTAAGCCTAGGGTTGAAACTGTTAGATCTATGCAAGAAGTAAAACTTGTTAGGCCATGAATTAAATATGCAGAAATGTATAGGTCAACCAGTAGGACTCCACATCCTAGGTGAAACCGGATAAACTAGAATAATCTTAAGTCCCATGACTAAGGCGGTGAGTTTGTTTTGTATAATAAAGCTTGCTAATGTTGTGGTAGTTTTGACCATGTGCATGCTATATGTAATTACCATCGAGGAGAATGATGGTAAATGGAATTCAAGGGTAATAGGGTATGTTAATGCAATGGTGAACACAAGCAGATTTTCAAGAAACACTTACCCTAATGTAACCATAAAATAATTCCATAGCGATCTTGATGAAGTCGGCATCAAACCCATAAATATGTTAGACCAATTAGGACCGCTTACTCAAAATCAACGGTCTCAAGTCCTAAACCAACTCCTTACAAACAACCACGGGGTAATAAGCGGTCTTTTAATAAGAAAATTGGTTTTCAAAAGAAGGTTTGGAGGAAAAGTAAGGCGCTATTCCATCGGTTAGTCTTGCTAGGCGATAGTTCATCTTGCTAGGTCCGTGGGAACCGTCAGGAAACTAGGGTCAATGTTGTTAAGGCCTTAGCATCTTTGGATATGGAGACCCACCAATCAAAGAAGTGCATCAATAAATATCGTAAATAAAATTCCATTGATGCACGAGGCGGATCCAAGTCAGTGATGGCTTGGGTCCCCAAAGGAAACTAATTTTCTTTCTTTTGTGTGCGGGAACATTCGGTGCTAAATAAGATCAAGGATACTCGGATAGTGGATGTTCGGGCACATGGTAAAATAGGTCCTACCTTTCGGACTTCAAACCTTTGGATGGTGTATATGTTTCTTTTGGTGGTGGTATAGGTGGCGGGATTATCGGTGCAGTACAATCATATTGGCGATCTTGATTTTGAAGATGTGTACTATATGAAGGAGCTTAAATACAACCTCTTTAGTGTATCACAGTTGTGTGACAAAAAGAACTTTGTGTTATTTACTGACACTGAGTGTCTTATCCTCTCCCTAGACTTTAAGTTGCCTGATGACAATGAGGTCTTGCTTAGAGTCCCTAGGAAAGGAAATCTTTGGTTGTAGGATCGATATATTATTGTGTTGATGATTGGGTGGTCTTGGATGATGGAAATACATGGTAGCCATTAGAGAGAAAGTAGAGATGGGTGTTTTTCTTGGTAGAGACTTGTAGCACAAATAATGAAATATTAGATTGAAAGCACCACCCCTTCCATGGATGGAAGGGTATTTATAGTTACACAATACACGACCTCCTATCGGCTGTGGATCGGGGATACAGGTGGGTAAAGACCCGTCCTTCCTCCACGGTGTTACACTATGCTAAACTAAACTAATAACTAACTAATAAAGCGATAAATAACGTAACTAATGATATGTCTACGAGCTAACTTATGCTAGATAATATTTGGGGTGACCGACACTTTACTTATGGAATTTCCAATTCCTAACAATCTCCCAAGGAGGTCACCCCATGTTTTACATTTTGAATCCTAGCATTACATTCTTGACTTTGTTCTTGAGCTCGTAGACTTTAATTCTTCAATTACGCAATCTTTGTGCTTTTGTAGTGCAACTTCAAAGTCCGAGTGCTTTGTACTTTCGGTGGAGGTCTTTGAACCGATCCACATCTTTGATGATCTTGAGCTTTCATTGAGATCATCACCACGATAAATCTCTGGATCACCCTTTATTGTGTTGCCATCATGTGAAGTTGTGACTTTCGGACCGACATGCTCACACTTTTGAATCATGACATCTTTTCATCAATGTAGCGGAAGCTTTCTTGGTTCATGATATTTGCGGCGTAGCGAAGCATAGTATAGAAATATCGAGCCATGTTACGTAGATATGCACCGGTCATGATTTCTTCAAAATAAGTGTGGATGGTGTGAGCGTGCGACTTTGGATTGACTCCTCAATTCGATCACCGCAACCGTCAAATGTACCGCAAACAACGATTAGCAATAAAACACACGAAAGTGTCTTTGATCACTTCGTTGAATTGAGGTACACGCCCACGGTTCCCCGTTGATCAAGACAAGTACTTCCTGTGATCGGTATCATTCGAAGAATCTCCTTGACGAGGTTTCACAATTTGTTCTAGCCGTTCTCAAACCAAACGTCTCAAAGAAGACAACACGGAGTGAGTGAACCAATAATTGTGATTCACCGATTGATGAAAATGATTTGAAAAACAATCGCGTATTGCTTGAAGAAAGAGTTTTGCAATACGACGAAGGTTTTATGAGAAAGATCAATTTTCAATCAAAATACTTTTATATTTGAAAGAGTACACATTCGATGTGCTAGAAGAGATTCGCACATCGAAGCGGTTTTACCAAAAGTATTTTTCAATCGAGATACTTTTGAGTTTGAAAATGAATACACATTCGACGTGCTAGAGAAAAGAAGGTTTGCACATCGAACGGTTTTCCAAAAGTATTCGTCAAATCCAATCTGGACCAAGGTTGATTCAAGAGTGAATCGCCCATTGTTTCTATCCGGTTGTCACAAGTTTGATCTTACAAGAAGATCTCACATGTCACCCACCAAGAGCTTGTTTGATGTTGGCTCTAGAAGGATTTCCATCTTCATTGTGAATATTTTTACATATCACTCGGATGTTACGCAATACCACAAGGATAATGCGTGGGACTCTTAATATATTCTTACTTTCCACATTGTGTGAAACAAAGAAGTCTTCATTAATTTAGTGTCCTAATGAGATATTGTGGATGATATCTTGGCTCTAGACTCAATCGTGCATATTTGGTTCCTATGTGGGAGACTAAGGAGAGGGTCTCCTTCTTCAATATCAACAATCTCTAAGAGAAAGTCGATAGATAATGTCGGTTCCCGTGAGAATGAAACAAGCCCTTTAAGAGGAACTTGAGTAGCTTGGGAAGTTTAATGCGATGCGTCCATCGGGTCTATGACGTCTTGTCTTCAATACCGGTGTTACCATAGTAACCACCAAGAGCATATGTATTGAACCCGATGTACGCCCTAAGGTTGAATTATTGGAGGGTTATTTCTTTTCACCCTTTTCTCATTCATTTCTTTTCATTCTTCAACCCTTCATGCTTACCGAGACTTCATTACTAGAACCTTGTTGGGTTTGTTCCAGTTCTAACTCTATCTCGATCCGCACTCTTCCCATTTCTCATTTTTCTCCTTTTTTCATCATACCTAAGGACTCTACACTATCTAGTGGATTGTCCTCGGTAGATCCTCCGACTCTGGCGGATCGTGGGAACTAATACCTAACCTCACCATCCTTATAACTCCATGCATAAAGTAAAATGGTCGGTCTTTTGGTACAGTTCATTCTTCCTTGAAACCAATTAAGACTAATTACGTTCAAACATCAACAGCCCAAAACAACCTTCTCTACATCTACCATGACTCATGATAATCTCAGCCTAGTTTCTCGTGATAATCATTTGGAAAAACAATCAAGGTACTTGTGATACAAGATCAAAGCATTTTGTACCTTAATAGTTTTGATCATTTAGAAAACCTCCCCCTCAACATGTGCATATGATTTAGAAATTGTTTAGCACATGGAGGCAAGAGGACTTTGAAATATTTTCTTTGATCACAATTTTCATCGAAAAAGCCATTTGATTTTCTTGGTAAATTCTCCCCCTCAATATGTGCATAGGATAAGAGAAATCATTTTAACACATAGAGGCAAGAGTTCATTTGAAGCACATCCACGATTACAAAAGCCATTAAGAAACCATTTGAAATCTCAATCAAGGTACTTTATAAATCTCTTTTAAAAAAAAAAGCTTTTGTACCTCGATAGTTATGCTCCCCCTCAATATGTGCTTCGAGATTCGAAAGCGTTTAGCACATATGAGAGAGCAGCATGCACAATTGAATCAAAACGATCACCTTTTATCAAATTTCATA
Organism: Chrysanthemum lavandulifolium; assembly: GCA_022545495.1. NCBI lineage: Eukaryota > Viridiplantae > Streptophyta > Magnoliopsida > Asterales > Asteraceae > Chrysanthemum > Chrysanthemum lavandulifolium. The sequence continues at coordinate 150,001,478 of CM040243.1, forward strand.
ATTAAATCACAAATTCTCCCCCGATAAAAAATATCAAACCCTTTGAGATTTTGGATCTCAAGTGATTTAATCAGGTTTAGAAAACATGGGAGAACTTGTGCCTGATTTAAAAACTCATCTAGTTTTTGGATAAATCCTCCTCCTCAACATGTGCATTGTATATATGAAATCGTTTGGCACATGGAGGCAGGAGTGCCTATAAAGGACTAAAACCAATTCCATTTAAACAGATAAGAGATTTAAATCACTATCTCTCCCCCGATCAAAAATTTCAAACCAATTGAGATTTGTGATCCCAGTTGATTTAAATCATTTAGAAAATTTTGGGGAAAGACGTGGCAAGATTTGATTTTGAAAAATGACAGATAAGGACCATTTTAAGACATTAAAGATTGTTAGTGTCAGGTATGATTGTTTTAAGAGATCTTTTAGTAAAATAAAACAATTTCACAATCAAACAAGAATGTAAAAATTTCATTTTGATGATCTTTGAGTTTTAAAGAAAATCATACCATGACATAACATTAAATTTTAGATCACCACTTATTATTGTACAAACGAACTTTTATGAAGATATATCATTCGAAAATATTATATTTTAAATCACTCTCCCCCAATCCATGACAGTAGTCAAAGATTAAGTGACTTAGATTTTGATAAAAATGAAGTCCGGTGATTTTCCAAATTTAGTCCAAATTATTTTCAAAACAATATTTTACCATTTTCAAAACAATTTTTTATTCAAAGTTTTTAGAAAAATGGTATCCTTGCACAAAGATACGTTAGGTGGTTGAGAAGCTTATGTTTTTGTTGTAGGGCTTGGAAGAAAAACCGTCTGCTGATGCAGTGAGACTTCTTACGTTGCATTTCAATGCCAACTGAGGTCAAATTAAGCTTTGTTTCTTTAATCACTTAGAAGAAAACCATCTTCTGATGCAGTGTGACCTCTTACGTTTCATTTATGCCAACTCTTCATAGAAGTCCAATTAAGCTCCGTTTCTTCATTTGTCAACCCAAGATATAGTTACCCTTTCCTTTCGGCATCTAATCATCTTCATTTGTGGGATCCGGATCGGGAACATCCTTATATACCAAAATACCTGCATACGTTAGTGAACACACATACAAATATATGATGGTCGACATCACCCAAACAACAATCGACTAATTGAAGTCAATTCAACATAACAATCAGATCATATAAGGCATGGGGTTTTATGTGTTAATCAAACTCTAATCATCTAAACCTAACAATCATATCCTAAATTCCTAGTCCTACGACACGGGCAAATATCATTTTAATTAAGCACGAGGATAATTAAGAAAGCTCGTTAGATGATATAGATTTGAAAACATTCTCCCCTCAATCAATGACTTATTTTTGAAAAGTTTAAAAGCTCAAGTCATTGATTGAGTTTTCAATATTATAAAAGTTCTTGAAACCGATTGATTTTGCAACTCATTAACCACCATTTAGTTGAAACAAATATATTTCAAGAATTTTAGAAAGAAAATATTTGAGTAGGAACAATGATCCTTCGACATACTTTCCTTGTTTTGTTTTAGGATAAGTGCGGAATATTTTGAAAATAGGTTTTAGCGTGGCACTTTCCTTCCATGAAGAACGGGTTGCTATCTCGAAATAATAGCAAGCCATTGTTTAAGCGCTGGTTACATCTGGAGTAATCGCAAGCCATTATTTGAAGCCGGGTTACGATCAAATAAGCGTAAGCCATAATTTTTGACATGTTTTGGAAAAGAATATTTACACCTCTGCTCGAACTTCATCTATGGTCCCGTGCCATTATTGAATGACATTTCTAAGACCATAGATGTTATCGATACAGAAGACATGTCTTGAGAAAACATATTTTGGTATTTTTAAATTTTCTGATTTTTATGGCTTTTTGTTGATTTTATATTTTTCTATTTTGTTTTTCTGGTTTTATATTTTTGTATTTTGCTTTTCTGAAAAATATATACAAAGATAGAGTAGATGATATAGTTAAAGAAGATGATGATACGAGTACCGAGATAAGGATATCGAGCAGCCCCGTTGTAGAAGATATAAGACATCATCCCTAAAACTTTCACCACCAAAGCTTCCGAGGCTCTTGCATCGAAGAAAGAAATTGAACCATCGAAAGTGAGACTTTGGCGCTTCCCCAAACCGAAAATCCTTTAGTTGAGCAGATTCCAAGCTTTCTTTCAAGCTTCTCTTAGCAGTGCACAAAGAAGCACACCATTATCATCGAACTTCTGCTCCTTTTAAGAATAATCACCGTGATTCATCGTTCGGGGTTATATCATCCAATAGAAGAACAACAACGTATCATCCCACACATAAATACTCTTCTCAAATTTCATTCCACTGAAGTTTGAAGCAATCCATTCCAAAAGGTGTCAAGAGAACACTTCCCCCAAGTAGATGAATTGATGCAGTCAGTCTCTTAGACTAGAGCTCACGAACCCGAATACACATATACCCAAAGACAAAGAAACTTATACCATCGAAGTAGCAGATTAAGTCCAATAGCCAAAGAATAACCCCGATGTATACTTTTCTCTCCCCTAAAGAAAGTGTATGAAGCTCAAGAACCCGAATGCCCAAAGAGAGAATAACCGATAATATTGAAGAAGCGGGCGAATCATCGATTATCTCTCGGGTGACAATCTGCGGATGTCAACACCGAATAAGTGATTATATCTACGAATCACGATTAAGCCCTCAAGTAAAATAGTGAGCATCCCCAATGTACACAATCTCTCCCCGATGATTGTGATAACATCATAATCATCACACACTGTGTACCTCTTTCATCTTCGTAAACTAACTCTTCCATCTCTTCCCCACATAGTTGGAATAAGAACACTAAACGCCATGAGTCAAACCTTGAGTGTCTGCGGTAATGACATTAGTCTTCCCGGATATCTTCAATCACTTAGAAGTATTAAGTTCATCAAGTTTACTCGCTTAGATGCGTGTCTCCTTCCCCTTGCTTTGGTTTTGACACTTGAATCAAGAACATATTATCGACCAAATACTTGAAATTTGTTGAAAAGAACATCATTAGCTCAAATATATTTGTGAGAATCAACTTGTCAAGAATGTGAGCAAGTCTAATTGAGGATTAAATCGACTTTTCACCCTCCCCAATTAGTGCTCTCCCTAAACTTACAAAGCCGGAATATGAAGAAGTCTTTGGATAATCAAATGCAACTCGTCTTTAGTCTTCTAACATGTAGCGAGAAAATGTAGAAGCCGATCAGACTCGACCTTCTTCAAGATTGTCCGGTTGGGAATAGAAAGTCAACATCTTCAACTCACCAAATGCATTTCGTTAACTTACAAATAGCAAATCCCTTAAATCAAATCCCTCCCAATCAAACAAGAATGTAAAGATGTTCATCAAGGAAATCAACCCCGCAACTGGAAGCACTTTGTCATTTAATCGTATCAGCCCATGAAGATGTCAACCAACGGCTCTTAGAAGAAACTCCATGTAGAAATGACCCGATAAAAAGAAGCTCGGTTCTTACATGAGTTTGGAGCCGTTTGACCATTTATTCTCTAATAACAATCAACCATGCAGAGTTATCATACTTCTTCTCCCCCTCAAGAATTGCATACGGAGATGCCATTCTTGATTTAATAAGTGAAATCATCCAAATGTAGTCTATTCACACTTCTCCCCCTCAAAATTATCACATGATGTCGCCATCGTCATTATAGTGGAGCAAGTGGAATAAGAGAACAATCAACGGTAGCCCGGTTCACTTGATAATCGAAAGCACATGGAAAAAGCATGAAGCATGTTGATGAGAATGGTCATAATAGAGAAGATTTCTCTTCTTGAAGATAAAGCGACTTTTCCGACACGTATACTTTTCTTTTCTTTGGAGTACGAGGCCCGAACCGATGTGAAGCAGGGCGTCATAAGAAGATTTCTCTTCTTTTGAAGATAAAGCGCTTTTGAAACGCACACTTTTATTTTCTTTGAGTACGAGGCATGAACTATTGTGTTCATACGTCATAATCTCTCTTTTCAATCTCTTTAGGCAAAACATGTAAATGTCACCATTATCATTCAAGAGGCTCTTTGTAGTGACAAATGATGGTGATAACCCAATATGATGAATTTGACTCAAGTAAACTAACCCGAACTCGTGACTTAAACTTGCACATATGTAACAAAGAGCGGTGTCGATTTCCATTAGCATCTCTAAGTACTCTATGTACTCTATACTCTTCAACCAACCAACCATCAAGTATAAGACGACATTACCTCTTGAAAATCCACAATTAAATGTGACATCGAGCACTACAACGTAACTCCTTAAAGTGATAATTATATTGAGATGATAAGAGCCCAATTCCCCAAGTGGTAAAAAGAAAAGGTAAAAGTCATCCAATGATAACTAGATTTCCAAGTCTTCATTTTGATAATAAGCTCGAACAAGGATCTTGAAGAATCTTCATCCAACCATCCCCGATTCCTTCGGATACTAAGTACACTCGCCCGTGATATTTCACTTCAACCTCAAATAAATAAATCAATTAACGCCGTTGTCACATCTTCTCGAATCGCTCAAGTCTAGCCTTCTTTGTCATTTAAATGAACTTTGATAGTGGTTTCATCCGACCATGGTTAAAAGCACGTAACCCCGTAAAACCATGTAATAACCAAACCGCCACGACGAATATCCAAACACACATCCAATTCATGAAGTACAATCTTTATCCTTCTTCAAATGTAAACCGTAGCACCAAGATCAAAAGACCTCGAAATACTCTTTTCTTTCTCCAAGATGGTTCCATTATTACGGATTTTACAACTCTATGGTTTAAACCGAGAAATAGTTTCTTTCATGGATTTTACAAAACCAAGAATAAACCGTAAGATAGATCCGAAATGCACTTTACAATTACGGGATGTTTCCATTGTCACGGGATTTTATAAGTCTTATGATTTAAACCGAGAAATAGATTCTTTCGCGGGATTTTACAAAATCAAGACAAAACCGTAAACAATGTCAGCATGAATGTGTTATGACAACTTTGGTTTTGGTGAATAACTGTTTTAGGGGAACATGCAGCTTTTTATCAACGGTTCATCTCCACCATCAACAATTCTTTACCCATATGTAGACAACTTCACAAACTATACTAAGTTAAGTAGTATAAACTACTTCCCCCTGGAGGATGTCCGTAAACCAAGGTACACGCTTCTCCCCCATGATGGTTTCGAACTTTCGGAAGCATCATAACGTGTACGACCATTTGCACGAGAAGTTCTTGTCATAAGTAAACATCTTGAAAAATCATAACCGACGTCAAGATTCTTGAAGGATTTTTCTTAGGCAGTGAAGTATCATTGACGCTCAGAGCGAAGAATATTCCATGAGAATTGCGAGGAATTGAACCTCCTTTGATTCACCGGCAAATAGTAATGACCACATATGTGAGAGCATTTCGCATTAATAAAAGTCAATCCAACATATCAATCATTTTCACTTTTTCACTTTTTCGCATTAAAAAATCCCGTAGTCATTTTCACTTTTTCGCTCAAGCCGTGAAGTTTTGTATCCACCGTGAAAATACCAAAATACCACTCATTTCCAATAATAGAAATTGTATCCAAAATTTGACAAAATTCGGATAACAATATTTATGTCCATATTTCTCAAATGAAATATCAAACGAATATTGCAAATCAATTTCGAAATACACAGATCCACCTTAGCCCAAACACAACGAAAGCCCAAGTCTTGAAAAGATGAAATACCAGATCCATTTTAGACTACCCGCCCAAGTCAAATAACCGATCAACCAAACAACCCTAAAAATTAGGGTATTTAAGTACACACTTCACATAACCTCAAACCCTAATTCACTCACATGTGCAGTAAAAAAAAACATCTCCAAACCCTAGTTAACTCTCCTGTAATCCGCCTCCATCAGTTATCTCATCAAAAAATTTCGTACATCTCAAATCTTTCTCATAATTGCAACCAAAGACATCAATTGTGTTTATCACAAGCGATTCAAGAGGCCTTACAAGAGCCTTCATTCCATGATGACCTCGCCACAGGGATGGCTAGAGGATGAGACATTGCATCGTGACCTATGCAACAGGTATTGGTAGGCTTGATATTGACTATCTTGTTGTTTTTAACATACTTGCATTAGAAAAACCCGTTTCACCACTGAAATCGAAACCAAGAAAAGGTAATCTTTCGAAGATGTTTGATGTACTTTTAACGAATCATAGATGTGAATTAACAATATTGTTAAATTCATCTCTTTATATTCGGATATTTGTCAAAAGGCTTTTAAATCAATGATGCAATCTTTCGTTTTTTAGACCTTTGAGTTTTGATTAACCTTTGGATCAATGATGGTTACTTAATTTCGTGACAAACTCCTTCTATGGTCATGATTACGAAATCGTAAACCGAGATCCATACGATGTCAAGTCCATTTGAAGAGTAATTACAAATCAATTAATTTTTATTTTTAATCGAATGTAATGAGTGGATGAGACCGTAGTAGGTTTTGTTCATTCATCATTTGTTATTCGAACATTATCAGAAGTCTTGGATCAATGAAGAATAATTTGTGTGAGTGATCTTGTGTGGTTGGATATTCGATAATAAACACACAAATGTTTGAGATCTTTTTCATCTTGATTTCTATTTTCAGTTGTATCGATGATGTGATAGTTCTTTCGTGTGAATACCTCCAATGGTTTGTTGTTCCAATGATTATCACGAGAAACTAGGCTGAGATTATCATGAGTCATGGTAGATGTAGAGAAGGTTGTTTTGGGCTGTTGATGTTTGAACGTAATTAGTCTTACAGTTTCTTTATCATTCGAATCTTTTATCTCCTTGGACCAATGATGGTGTAACCTGAGGTCACGAGTTGTTGGTACATGGTATGTTGTTTTGTTGTCTTGGTCTTGTGGTTGTTTCCTCTTCATCCTTTCTCGTCATGACAAGTCGCTAGCAAAGTATTGTGTCAAGTCGCTAGCAGAGATTGTCAAGTCGCTAGCTAAGTTATGTCAAGTCGCTATTGACTTGAGTTGACTAAAGAGTCAACTCGTTTTAGACAAAAGTGACAACTCGCCACGACTTGTAAAGACAAGTCGCTAGGTAGATTTTTGACACAAGTCGCTACTTCAAATATGTAAACAACTCGCTTTTGACTTTTATAAAAAAGTCAACGAACCTTCAAGTCGCTACAGTACAACATAGACAAGTCGCTAGTAAGATTCATTGCATCTGGACAGTTTTGCGATAAGTTGCTAACTTGAAATATGACTTTTCCGATGAGTTTTCCGACCATATTCATAGCAAACCAAGAAAATTGCATGCAAAATGCTACCTTGACCCATTATGACTTCATTATGACACAACAGAAATGAGCAAAGGACTTCCACGAGATGTACAAAAACAAGTCACACAAATATATGATACCAAGCAACCGATTCTTGGACGAAAAATACAAGAAACAAGACAGATGACACATAGAATTAAATTTGTAGACCTTTTGACCAAAAGTTACAAACCATCAGATAAACTATTAACCACGAAATGAGGAAAAACAATTTTCCGAGACATAAAAAAATGGTGAGAAAGCAGTTTAAACAAGATTCAACCACAATAAATCATCAAAACACAACAACCTTGGCTCGTACCAATTGTAGGATCGATATATTATTGTGTTGATGATTGGGTGGTCTTGGATGATGGAAATACATGGTAGCCATTAGAGAGAGAAAGTAGAGATGGGTGTTTTCTTGGTAGAGACTTGTAGCACAAATAATGAAATATTAGATTGAAGCACCACCCCTTCCATGGATGGAAGGGTATTTATAGTTACATAATACACGACCTCCTATCGGCTGTGGATCGTGGATACGATGGGTAAAGACCCGTCCTTCCTCCACGGTGTTACACTACGCTAAACTAAACTAATAACTAACTAATAAACCGATAAATAACGTAACTAATGATATGTCTACGAGCTAACTTATGCTAGATAATATTTGGGGTGACCGACACTTTACTTATGGAATTTCCAATTCCTAACAACAGTGTAGACATGAAAAACATTATTCATAAAGATAATCTTACTTTTTTGGTTGCAAAAGCATCTCTGGATGAGTCCATATTATGGCATAGGAGACTTGATCATATTAACTTTAAAACCATTAATAAGATTAGAAAAGATGGTTTGGTAAGAGGAATGCCTCAAAAACATTTTCTAAATGACCAAACTTGTGTGGCTTGCCTCAAAGGTAAGTAACACAGAGCTTCTTGTAAGCCCAAGACCCAAAACTCTATTACCCAACCCTTATATATGCTTCATATGGACTTGTTTGGTCCTACATCTTTAAGTAGTATTCAGCATAAGAGATATTGTCTTATTATTACTGATGAATTTAGCAGGTGTACTTGGGTTTTCTTCCAAGGAGCTAAGGATGAGACTGCCAACATTCTTAAGACTTTCACTACAGAAGTAGAGAACCTAGTTGATAAGAAGGTGAAAATCATCAGGTGTAATAATGGGATAGAATTCAAGAATAGGGTGTTAGGTTTTATGTTAGTCCTAGAAAAATATCAAATTGTAATCATTGTTCGATTTGGAATGGCGTCAAGTTAAAGGTGGATGTGCAAATTCGGACATGTTGAGGTACCAGAGAAAAAATTATTTCTGAGCTATGTTGGGAGTTAGACCTTGAATATTTTTTTATAAAATACAAGAATTAGAGGGCTACAACTTTGTAGTTTTGACCTTTGATTAGCGAAGACTACTTCCTAGAGTTTTCGGGCTACTAAGTGGAAGAAATTATGCAAATAACATGTTGATTATTTGGGCTTAAATGGGTTTCACTTGTTTTGGAACAGGTCCAAAAGCAAGTAGGAGCCCTATTTATGGTTTTTATGGTTTGACCTTTAGTTGGCCACTTGGTTTTCATGGTGGCTCATGAAACCGAGCATATGATTTCATCGGTTTAGGTTTTGCATGTCGGTTGTGTTTGTGTTTCATTTATTTTGCTTTTTATATATTTTGTGACTTGTGTAAAATGCAAACGTTCTTTAGAACTAAAAATGAATCATAAGCGTAACATGGCTAACGTAACACCATTGAGATGCCCTAAGCGGCCAATGTAAATCCGACACCATCCGGTTGGTAAAAAACGGATGTGCATTCCACAGACTTAGGTCTGAAGACCAAAACCAACACCTTTAGGATTTTATTAAAATCGTTGAATCCATTGACCATAATGGTGATTTTAGAGAGACTACGCATTTGCGTTTATTATAATTCTTTTTTCGATCTAGGGTTTGGTTTATATGGTAATTTTCTCCCATGATAAAACATGCAATTACATTGTTTTATAAAATTTTAAATTGAGTTTTGCACTATTTTGTTAGTAATCGAAATACTTGGGTTTTATAACCTTTAAGGGTGTCATCTAGGGTTTGGTTTATACTGTAATTTTCTCCCGTGACAAAGCGCAACGCTTAAATGGTTAATTGTTATGTGTATAATTTTAATGTATTATCCTCTTTTATTTATATCCACTTAGGTTGCATATTAGAATAAATCGGACATGTTGACACATAAGTAATTAAAACAATTTTTCCGTTCGTTTTTATTTACTTTATGTATTTGTTCGTATTTCCATTCATTATTCCATTCGCCATCATGGGTATATGAATCCACCACTTGTTCCGCCCATCATACCACTTAGGGCTCGCACTTTAGGTGAGTATTCATGTCCTAGGCATGATGGCTAACGTAACACCATTGAGATGCCCTAAGTGGCCAATGTAAGCCACTTGCAATCCGACACCATCCGGTTGGTAAAAAATGGATGTGCATTCCACGGACTTAGGTCTGATGACCAAAACCAACACCTTAAGGATTTTCTTAAATTCATTGAATCCATTTACCTTAATGGTAATTTTAGAGAGAATACGCTTTTGCATTTATTCTAATTCTTTTTTCGTGATCCAGCTAGCAATTGGCTTAAGCATCTACTTGCGGGATCCATTTCGACTTGAAATGATCTCGCAACCCATTTTGTCGCTCAAAAATTTTCCCACCAGGAAGAACTAAAAATCTTCGTAATAACATCTTAATGTTCCAACAACATCATGATTAATCTCTTTATGATGCATGGACTCGTTTCAAGGACTTAATCCAAAATTTCCTTCACCATAGTACCAATATATGGTTTCTGATTCAAATCTTTTACGATAGTGTCAATTATTTGACTAAGCGAGCTATCGACCTTGCGGCCAGTGGTAAATCATGGGCCATTATAGAGGACTTATCCTACTATGAACATGAAAATTGGAGTGACTCACGTGAACTCATTGGTAAGCCGGTCAAAGCAATCTCTAACATTTCTAGCATTTCTAATTGTCAGCTCATTAAGCTTAAAGATCAAGTGAAATACTTGATGAGATGCCATAATGTTCCAAAATCTCAATGAATCTATATAATAAAATTAAGGTGAATGAATTAGCCTATCAAGGGGACAATGTTGTTGACGCGGTCACTCACTTGCATGTGTTTGTTGGAAGTTTTGCCTATTTGGTTGAATTCATGGTCTTAGAAAATTTAGGAGAATTCACTGATGGAAGCCTCACTCAAGTGATATTTGGAACATCCTTTAAGAGAATGACTAAGTTGAATGAACGGATGGTTGATGGTTTAGTCATATTCTCTAATGAAGTTGAGGATTTTGTCTATCAAATGCCCCGTACACACCCTAGGTTTAAACACAAAGATATAGAGGCATGTAATCGGATGGCTCCCATTCCGATACTTAGTGAAAGAGACAAACAACGGGGACTTAGGCATACTTATGAAAAAAAATGAAAGGTACTATAAAAAATGCCTAGAATTAGGAGATGAGTATAAGAAAAATGAGAGAACATTAGAATGGCTTAGATATGGGCACGTGAGCGTGCACGAGACGACGTAGGAGCATGACTTCGAGTCTAGCTACAAGACTCATAAATAAAGAAAAGCGCTTTGTGGGAGGCAACCCATGCTTAATTGTTTGCTTGTTTGTGTGTCATATATCTTTTTCATTGTTGTTTATTCTCATGTTTGATTTTGTGAAAATGCTTTATTTTGTCTTTAACCTCGTCTTAATTACATATAAAGGCATTTTACAAAAAGATAAGTGTAGGGAAGATTACATACATTTTTGAAGAACGTGAACATGAGAATTACAATTAGTGAAATTGATATATATGTGTGTTTGTTAGAGTCAAATGCCTGTATCGAGTCATAATGGATGTTTTGCAGGAATTTTTCTAGGTTTTAAAGATGTAATTTTTCCAGAAAAACGTTGCAAACCAGTTTCAGTCATGACAACCCGACGGCGTCAGGATTAAAGCCTGACGACGTCAGGTCAACCAGAAACAACTTATATAATTTTTCGTTTTCCGTGCTACTTATAAATTTTTGGAAATTCTCAGGTCTTAATTTTCCAGAAAAACTAGAAACATACATTCCACAAGCATTATATCCTAATGTAGTTGTGTCATATATAGTTTTACCGTCGATTTTACGCGAAGGTTTCGTTTGTTTTCTTAAGTGTGCATGTTATATTTGGCAAGAAGAAGAAACACAACATTGGATGGAGCTTAATACATATGCATTCTTCTTGGAAAAGAATTTAACCGCAACTTCACACAGATCCTACCGAGCTAGTCAGGGGAGTACTAGTTTCTTTCCTTTACTTACCATCCTTTATCATGACTTTGATACTTTCGGGGAACATTGGGGACAATGTTCATTTTAAGTGTAGGGAGGGAGAATAAAACGGGAACTTAGAAACTATTCTTATCCTTGATTATTTGTCTTGTCCTTGGTAATTTGTGTAATAAACTATGAGAAATATTTGTTAGGGCAATTTTAGCACCAAATTTAAAATTTTTTATGACATGTACGAGCTAAACTTTAGTCTTAATAAAGCGTCTCATGGATAGGAGTTATATGACTAGCACCAAAAACCGTTTACCACTCAAATTCAACCCCAAAAATGTGAGGTTCGCCCTAGATCTTTAGGAATAAAATCATTCACCTTTAATGCTTAGAGAGTGTACCGGTAGTATAATAGATTCTAGAACTTGTTTTATGATGCATTCTGAGATCGCTAGTGAGACTACACTTGTATAGTTAAGAATAACTAAGTGAAAAGAGGCATTAGGATAACCCTTGTTTGAAACACAGATTATAATTACTTCTTCCACATCGGTTGAGTAATTACCCACACCCTGCGATGTACTCATCTTTAGTACACGATACCCTAGTTAACCCCTCAAAGCCTATCCCTTTCGCGGTTCTCGCGATGTTTCGGTTTTCCGGAATATCTATGAAGAGCATTGTTTACAATCCACCCCCAAATGTACACCCAAATCGCCTTAGCCTACCTTGTATGCACTTACCTTTAGTGCATTATTGTTATCAATACTAAAACCTTAGTTCAAATATCTAGTTACGTGCATGGTTGCTAAGTCGAGTCATATCTTTTGTACACAGTTTTGGGATGATTGAGACTCATGGGTAAAAGTAATATTTTATGGAGTAACGGGAAGGAACGATAAATTCAAATTCCCTTTGTCTACATAATTAAAAACTCCAAGTGTTTTGATCTTTTCAAATCGGGTCAATTAATGTTAGAGAAATAAAAACTCAAGTGTAGGGATGCTCCTATAAATCCCTTATATTTTGATGTTATCGTAGAGAATGGTAGAGTAAAAATGTATGAAAAAAAAATCGAAAAAGAGAGTGTTAAAAGAAAATGAAGAAAAACATACGGGCTACCATCATACATCTATCTTTATGTTTATGTCTTTAAATTTATGTTTGTTTGTTTCAAGTTGTCTAGAGTTAGTGAGTCGAGTCTTGGCTTAGCAACGCCACGCTTTACATGATTGTAACATAAGATTTTTGACTTGCCACCACTAAATATAGCCTATCCAACAAAACCCTTTGTTTCCCTACCGTAAGCCTAACGTTACAACCCTTGCAAAGACCTCTTAGATAGTTGTTCCTAGGTGCTTACGCCAAAGCGGTAGAGGTTTGATCTAGTCTCAAGCTTATGGTAATCTATGTACAATGCCAAGTAATGAGTGTTTATCTTCCATTTCCATTTACTATATTTCATATAAACTCAAGAGATGAGAGAATCCAAACACCCCTTGTGAGGTGCTAGTATATAATTTCCGTGCTTGTTATGACTATTGCGGTGCTTTTACTTGTTATAAATTATTTTAAACCCATGCTTCATGCCCCCTAAGTTATAAATTGATTGGCCAAAAGCACATTTGCTCGAGGACAAGCAAATACCAAGTGTAGAGATATTTGATAAGGATTTAAAATGTACACTTTAGGGGTCATTTAAGCCCTTAATCGACCACTTTTATATTAATTCTCGCTTAATTTCGTTCCTTTTCACTTTTAGGTCTCTTGGAAGCAAAATGCTGGAATGAAGCACATTTGGACGAAAAGGAGTGAATACATGAAGAAAATGGCAAAGTCAAGATCAAGCCACTCAAGCTTTCAGTGAACCTAACGGCATCCCATTAAAGGCGGCGCGTCCTCTATAAAGACCGATCAAAACATGCAGACGGCTCGGTGGAATTTTATTCGTATAACCCGACATCGGGCTTTGAAGAAGAAGGCGTCACTCGGACTTTTCATCTCGGAAGGCCCAAATACGAATCAAGAAGGCGTCCCAACTGAAGGCGGCGGCGTCACAACTCTAAGGTGGCGTCGTCCCATCGATGACTCGCCAAGATAAAACCCTAATGACGGCGGTGACGGTGTCCCATCCAAAAGGTGACGCGCGCGACTTGTAAATCTATATATAGAATTCGATTTTTACGTATTTAAGGAGGTAGACTTTTGGAGAAAAACCCTAAACGTTTGTAGTCCGATTTGGACAGTATCTTAGGATCCCAAACCCTATTTTACACATCGAGATAAGTATTTTAATCCAAAGTATCATTATGTCTTCAATTGATTGTGTGTATGCTTGCTTTTTTACCATGTCTAGCTAAATTTCTTGTGTGTTTGCTTAGATCTATGAAACCTAGTTATTGATTATTGTTAGGTTGTTTCTTATCTTAATTGTAATTGGCTTAGGAGTGTAACTAGGTATCATTCATTGCGTTTAATGCTTGAGTATGCTTTGTGAATGTGAGGCTTATGAATGAAATAACTTAGGGCTTGCGGTTTAGTATGCTAAACCGAAGGATAATCTCAAAGAGTTAGGGACTATACATACCCTACGACCTTAGGAATACAACGCGTTAAGATAAGGTGTGACAATTCAACCGACCAATAAAAGATAACTAGGGAGTAATAGTATCTAGTGGAAAACTAGAAGGGGTTGAATAGTTTTGCCGATTTTAAGTTAGTTTCAAAAACTTTAGATTCGATATTATGTGAAATCGTATGGATGGATAGGAGGTATAAAGCAATAAGTAATGTAAGTAACGAAAGCAAGTAAAGTAAAGGATAGAAATGACAAAACCGATTTATAGTTGTTTGGCTACAAGGACACCTTCCTTGCCCTACTCCACTCCCCGAGTCACCTACTCGAGATTTCAAGCACTATGTCAACAAGCTCCTTCAAATTGGAGAAGAAGCCTCACAACGTCGCTTACACTTTTTCGGTACAAAGCTAAATACCGAGTCCTTAACGCGGAGGACCAAACCAACACAACTATAACACAACAACTATGTGAAATATGAAATACAAGATCTTGCTATAGAAATCTTGTGGAGGAACAAATCAATCAAGGATCCCTTGCTTTGATGACTTGTAGTATCTCGTGATCTCGCCTTTGAGAAGGACCTATATGAGAATCACAACAAAAGAAAGAAGAACTACTATACAGATCAAGAGATCTGAGATTAGAAGAGAGAAGTAATATATGAGAGAGTTTGTAAGAAGAGGGTGAGTTACAATGAAGAAATGGCTCACTATTTATAGGCAAAAATCACTATTGTTCCCGGATCCCACGGATCCCTTACATGAGGATCCGTCCGGTGTAATCCTGGGGATCCGTAGGACGCTCCTCCTATTTGGGTTATGGGTCATGGATCATGGGTCATGGACTTTGGGTCATGGGTATCCAAATAGATACAATGTATCTAGACATTGGATCATGGGTTATGGATTTGCTCCATGGGTATGGGTCATGGGTTATGGATTTTACCCATCCTAATAAACTATTACAACAAATGAATTATTACAACAATTTATGTTAAATGACTATATGTAAATGCTTTACAAAAATAACATGTATCCTTATAATTTTACTTATGATAACTTTATATTTGTTATCAACAAAACACAAAGAGATCGCTAAATATGAATAAACGTTTTTACGATTTATTTGTATTAACAATCTCCCCCTTTTTGTTGATGACAAAACATAATGTTATGATGAGTAAAACTTAAGATTAGATGTATGTTTTGAAAGCATATAAAAGTTTTACTTCTTCTCCCCTTTTGTCGAAACAAAAAGCGAACCTAACGAAGAAATAAAGTGTGAAAAAATAGTATAATCCACGAAGCACTAACTCCCCCTTGACGGTAGCTCCCCCTAGAATAGGGCGTCAAGTGAGAAAATATAATACCTACAAAGAAAAAGTTAGTAGTAACATGCAATATAATCTTGTAATTGACGAGAAACAAGATGGAGAGCCAAGATATGTAAACAAAGCCTTGTAATAAAAAGACAAAGTGTAGTGGTATATAGGCCACATACAAACATGTAAAAACTAAGAACAAGGTTTGTTCTTTAAAATGACAAAAAAAATATAGAGAAAATAGTAATATCATTCCTTCCATGCTTGCATAGGGTTTATTATGGAAGTTTTGGTGAGTGATGATGTTGATGCGATCAAGGATGTGGTTAAGTATGAATTGCATCTCGTCCCTTATTTCCATTGCAAGTTCCCTAGTGGATTGACAGTGTTCACAATGTAAATGATGTGGGTATTTTGTGTGGATGGTTTCCGGGTAAGTTTGATTTGTGGGAGGCGGAATATGTGGTGGAAAAGTTGGAAAATATGGATCAAAGTCCATTATGTTGGTAATTGGTGGAATATATGAACCTAGATATTATTGTAAGATAATGGGAGCTAAAGGTGGTGGAAGTTGCAAGATCTTTGTAAAGTGTGTTTGGAGATATTGGTGGTGTTAAAAGGACTAGTTCTTTTGGGTTGGAAGTTTGTTGAAATGATGTGGGTGGTGGACTAGACACGGGTAGTGGGGTTGTTTTTGGTGTCTTAAGAAGTTCCGATAGGGTGATCTTAGGTGGAGACTTGATAGATGATGGTGGTGATGTGCTTGTTGGAGATGATGGAGGTGCTACTATGGAATCATTTGGTGGTGAATGAGTAGTTGGTGATAAACTTTTTGACAATGGTTTGGCTAAACAACAAGGCCGAATGCTAATTCGTGTGGTTTTTCTAGATTTGGGTGGTGGCACTACGGAAGGTGGTAGGATAAAGTTTTGGATTTTTTGAAGAGGATTGGTTGCGCTAGGTGATTCATCAATGTTGGAAGATCTTTTGAATGACATGATGATGAATGTTTGTGAGGTTGAGAGTGATAGATATGCAAGCATTTTGGGAACCTTATTTATAGAGAAAATAGTGCATTGTAATGAATGCTAGACCCAAAATGTGGACTAAAATCTAATGATTAGATATGAATTTAAGGCATGTGATCATGAGAACACAAGCATTAAGTAACATACTCATTAGTGAAAGAGCTAAAATGATGAAAATATGAAGGTTTATAGCCAAAGTGAGAAAAATAGAAGAGAAATTTAGCTTCTGTCCCACGGTTCCCACGGATCCGTTCCTTTAGGGAACCGTCCAGCGTTAATGCTGGGATCCGTGGTACTGGTGACTCAAGCAGCTCAAATTTTTCCTTTTGGAAACATTTGTGCCTAGTGTGTGCCTATATGCAAACCATTTGGAGTTGCGGTTATCTCGACTCCTAAAAAGAAAAGAAAATAAACTAGAAGTGAAAAAGCATATTATTATGTGAGATAACCCGAGTGCTCTTTAATTCATTGTTGCTTAAATGAATATAGCCGAAAACACATATTAGTTATGTGTTCCCTTTAGCATTCAAAAGACATGAGATGCAATGAAAACTGGTTTTTACTTTGTATTAATAATGAAAAGGTTTGTCCTAGGCGTGAGAATAGCGTTAGAAAAATGATACGGGAGAAGTATCCTTTTAGAAAACATTTGAAAAGTTTCTTGAAAACAAAAATTTATTGTTAGTTTTGAAAGGGTAAAAGAAAATATACCTTGAGTTTTGAAAATCCCCATATTGTTTGTGAGTTGTGTATGAAATAGAGATCCTAGACTCAGAAAAGAAGGAAGGCTAACGTTTACATACCTTGTAGAGTTGAGAAACAAATTACGACGATTATTCCATGAGACCAAGACCAAGACGAAGCAAGTTGAATTGTTCCCGCTTCAACGGTTTGGTGAGGACGTCGGCTATGTTGTCTTCGGATGCTACCTTCTCAATAGAAATGTTCCCCTTTTGAACATTGTCTCTTAAGAAGTGATGACGGATCTCTATATGCTTGGTGCGAGAGTGTAACACCGGATTCTTGCTTAAGTCAATAGCACCTTTGTTGTCGCATAAAATGGCTATGTCACTTAGATGAATGTCGTAGTCAACTAACGCTTGTTTCATCCATAGTGCTTGTTGGCATGCTTTGCCGGCGGAGACATATTCGGCTTCGGTTGTTGATATGGCCAATGCCGTTTGCTTCTTCGAGAACCAAGATGTTAAACAACATCCCATAAAGGTACATACACCACTTGTACTCTTTCGGTCAACATAATCACCTGCATGGTCAGAATCCGCATATACAATAGTTTCTACCCCCGTTCCTTAGGATACCATAATCCCAATTGAGTCGTACCCTTAATGTATCTAAATATTCTTTTGACCGCTTCTAGATGTGATGTTTTAGGGTCTTCTTGAAACCTAGCACATAGACAAACACTAAACATGATATCCGGCCGACTAGCCGTAAGATATAGAAGACTACCAATCATGCCACGGTATTTTGTGTTATCAACGGATTCACCGTCTTCATCTTTTGTAAGTTCAGTTTCGGATGACATTGGTGTTCTTATGGGTTTTGACTCTTCCAAACCAAATTTCTTTAACATTTCTTTTATGTATTTTGATTGATTAAAGAAGATACCATCTTCCAGTTATTTGATTTGTAGACCAAGAAAGAAACTTAGTTCTCCCATCATACTCATTTCAAACTCATCATGCATGATTTTGAGAAATCATCACACATGTCTTGACAAGTCGATCCGAATATAATATCGTCCACGTATATTTGAACAATAATTATATGTGATTCCTTTTCTTAGTGAAAAGTGTATTATCAACTAACCCCATGGTGTAGTTGTTTTTGATTAAAATGATTTGAGTCTATCATACCAAGCTTTTGGGGCTTGTTTAAGACCGTAAAGAGCTTTCTTTAGTTTATACACCTGTTTAGGTTTTTCGAAATCGATAAAGCCGGAGGTTGAGCTACATAGACTTCTTCATTAATAAAGCCATTTAGAAAAGCACTTTTAACATCCATTTGAAAAAGCTTAAGATCATTAGCACAAGCATAAGCAAGAAGTATTCTTATAGACTCTAATCTAGCCACGGGAGCATAGGTCTCATCAAAGTCTATGCCTTCTTGTTGATTATACCCTTGGGCAACGAGTCTAGCTTTGTTTCTAGACACTACACCGTTTGCATCTAACTTGTTTTTATATACCCATTTAGTTCCGATTATGGTTTGGTTATTAGGTGGAGGGACAAGTGTCCAAACATCGTTAGAAACAAATTGATTTAACTCTTCTTGCATAGCCATTACCCAACTTTCATCTTTTATGGCTTCTTGTGTATTTTTAGGTTCTATGGTTGAGACAAAACAAAATAAACTACTTTGGTTTTGGACTTGAGATCTTAAGGTTCTTTCATTTAACTTTCCTATGACCTTATCTACGGGATGATCTTTAGACTCTTTAATATTGATGATTTCATTGTTTAATGGTTCATCTTCTTTGTTTATATTTTCCTTGATTTCTATGGCTTCACTTTCGATTATCTCGTCATCTCGTCATCGACAAGAGGTTGGGTAGGTTTAGGTGGACTTTCATCAAATTTTACGTTTAATGACTCTTCAACCTTCATTGTTTCTTTATTTAATATAACATAAGCTTAACTATTAGGAGAGTAACCTAAGAAGATACCTTCGATTGATTTAGGATCAAATTTAGTTAGGTAATCTTTAGTGTTAAGTAGGAAACATTTGCTACCAAAGACTCTAAAATGTTCTAACGTAGGCTTTTTGCCTCGAAGTAACTCGTATGGAGTTTTACCTAAGAATGGTCTAATTAGGACTCGGTTAAGTATGTAGGTTGATGTATCAACGACATTGCACCAAAATTTTTGAGGAATAGATTGCTCATTAATCATGGTGCGACTCATTTCTTGTAGGGTTCTATTTTTCCTTTCAACTACCCCATTTGATTGTGGAGTGCGAGGAGCCGAGAAATTGTGAGTAATACCATTAGCATCACAAAAAGCTCCAAATTGCGCTTCATTATCAAATTCCCTACCATGATCCGTTCTAATAGACACTATAGGACTTCCTAATTGTCTTTGGATTTTCTTACTTAATATTTCAAAGTAATCGAACGTTTCAGTTTTATTCTTTAAAAATTTAGTCCATGTGTACCTAGAGTAATCATCCACTATGACCAAAGTATAGTAGTTACCTCCATAACTTTGAATAGCGGATGGACCAAATAAATCCATGTGAAGTAGTTCTAGACACTTAGTAGTAGAGACCATATTTTTAGCTTTGTGACTAGCATGGACTTGCTTTCCTACGTTACAAGCATCACAAAAATGATGTTCGTATTTTAATTTTGGTAGATCTCTTACTAGTTCTTTAGATGATAGCGATTGAAGAAGTCGCATATTGGCGTGACCCAATCTTCGATGCCATAAGGTCGAAGTATCATCCATAGAAGTAAGACAAAGTTTGTCTTTAGGTTCATTACCGATTTTAATGACATAGACTCCATGTTTTCTAATGCCTCTTCCTATAGTAATACCGTTTTTCAATATTTTACTACCGGTTTCACTAAAAAGTACGTTACACTTTTTATCACATATTTGTCCTATACTTAGAAGGTTGAAGTTTAGGTTTTCTACGTGACACACATCGTTAATGGTTAAAGATTTGTGAGAAATTGTACCTTTACCGATGATTTTGCTCTTGCTATTACCAAATACCACATTCCCTCCATTGAAGGATTCGTATGTGGAAAACAAGTCTTTGTTACCGGTCATGTGCCTCGTGCACCCGCTATCCTTGATCCATTCATCCGGATCTAGGTCGACCTTTAAGCACACCTAAAAAACAATTAACTCAAAGTTTGGTCCCCATTTGTTCATGGGTCCATTAGTGTTATACATTTCATTCATGTTAGGCATATATGGAAAAGGTGAGAATGCATTCCATGGTGTAAAGTTTTGAAATGGAAAACCGTTTTGTACATTAGGATTCCATCCCATTTGATGGTGGTTACTTCTCGGATAAACATTATTAGGTCTCCTTATAAATGTGTTTGGTTTTGAAAACGATGGACCTTTGTTTCTCATAAAACTTTGATTTTGTTTTAGTGGAGGTGGTTGTCTAACGATAGCGTGGGTTGGTTTCTTCTTGTTAACGATAACAAAGTCGGTTCTAGATGAAGTAGCTACATTATTTCTCTATTTTTTGGTACGAGACCCACGGATCCCTGGTTTTACACTAGGCGGTTCCCTTTTCAAGGGATCCGTGGGATCCGTGACTCTGATAGCTTGTTTTTCAATTGCTTTGACGAATTGTGTTTCTTTATTCTCGCTAGTTGATGCATTAAGTTCACGAAAACCTAAACCCTTTTGATTGTTTCTGTTTTAACACTATCTAGTATTATATCTAGAGTATTAGTATTCATTCTAGCAATCTTGGAATCAAGATTATCAACTAGTGTTTGAAGTTGAACACAAAGCTCACATTCCCCATCTACTATCTTCCCTTTTCTAAACGTTTTAATTTGCCTTTTAACTCAATGACTTCCTTTTCTAAACGTTCATTTTGTTTTCAAAATCTTATTTTGTTAATTACTTTTAGACTAATTTTGCAAAGTTTATCATATTCACGATGCAATGATTCATCATCTAATGATGAGCTACTATAATAGAGAGATTCGGGACATACCTCGTTTGAGTCATTTGCCATGAGACAAATTTCTTCGTTCTCCTCCTCACTCATTCCCCACGAACCACTCACGAACGCCTTTTGTTCGTCACGTTTGGGACACTCACTAATGAAGTGATTAGGGTCCCCACATTTAAAACATGCGCGTTCATCCCTTGCTTTCTTGTCGTCTTTGCCTTTCCGGAACCCCTTCTTGTCGTCATATGGTTGCTTGACATATCTTCCCTTTCTTCTAAAGAACTTCTTGAAATCCCTTACCGCCATGGCATATTCTTCGTCATCACTATCCGAAGAAGAGTTTTCTTCATCGCTTGAGACCTTCTTGGCTTTTAAGGCAAGAGATTTGTGCTTCTCTTTCTTTTCTTTTGAGGCTTCAGAATCTTTAGCGAGGACAAGCTCATAGACCTTTAGATTGCCTATGAGTTCGTCGAGGGTGAGGATTGATAAGTCTTTTGATTCTTCGATGGCCGTTACCTTTGATCTCCACTTGGATGGAAGTGCCCTTAGATATCTCCTGACATGATTACGACTAGAGAAAGACTCATCAAGTGCTTGTAATGATGTAATTATAGTATTAAAGTTAGCAAAAGAATTATCTATACTATCCTCATCCGATATTGAAAATTGTTCATATTGTTGAACAAATAAATCTATTTTATTGTTTTTAACTTGTTGATTTCCTTGATGAGTTACAACTAAAGAATTCCAAATTTCTTTAGAGGTTTTAAGCATAGAAATTCTTTCGAATTCCTTTTTGGGTAAAGCATTGTATAAAACCATTTTAGCTTCACTATTTTTGGAAAGCTTTTTCTTTTGATCATCGGAGAGTTGATCATGAGGTGTGTTTATTTGGTTGCCGGTTTTATCATCTTTTGTAGTGGCTTCAAAGTCACCTTCAACAATGATGTACCAAAGATCAATATCTTTTGACTTCACATAAGTTTCGAATCTATTTTTCCAATAAATAAAACCATTAGTTTCAAGTAGTGGAGGTCGTTGCATAGATTGCCCTTCTTTATAATTTTCAGAACCCATTGTGATCGAAAAGTTTTTAAAATACGATTTACTTTAAAACTTTTGTAAACCTTGCTCTTGATGCCAATTGTGGAAAACTAGAAGGGGGGTTGAATAGTTTTGCCGATTTTAAGTTAGTTTCAAAAACTTTAGATTCGATATTATGTGAAATCGTATGGATGGATAGAAAGTATAAAGCAATAAGTAATGTAAGTAATGAAAGCAAGTAAAGTAAAGGATAGAAATGACACAACCGATTTATAGTGGTTCGGCTACAAGGACACCTTCCTTGCCCTACTCCACTCCCCGAGTCACCTACTCGAGAGTTCAAGCACTATGTCAACAAGCTCCTTCAAATTGGCGGAGAAGCCTCACAACGTCGCTTACACTTTTTCCGGTACAAAGCTAAATACCGAGTCCTTAACACGGAGGACCAAACCAACACAACTATAACACAACAACTATGTGAAATATGAAATACAAGATCTTGCTCCAGAAATCTTGTGGAGGAACAAATCAATCAAGGACCCTTGCTTGGATGACTTGTAGTATCTCGTGATCTCGCCTTTGAGAAGGACCTATATGAGAATCACAACAAAAGAAAGAAGAACTACTATATAGATCAAGAGATCGAGATTAGAAGAGAGAAGTAATATATGAGAGAGTTTGTAAGAAGAGGGTGAGTTACAATGAAGAAATGGCTCACTATTTATAGGCAAAAATCACTATTGTTCCCGGATCCCACGGATCCCACGGATCCCTTACATGAGGATCCGTCCGATGTAATCCTGGGGATCCGTCATGGACGCTCCTCCTATTTGGGTTATGGGTCATGGATCATGGGTCATGGGTCATGGACTTTGGGTCATGGGTATCCAAATAGATACAATGTATCTAGACATTGGATCATGGCATCTAGTCATGGGTCATGGGTTATGGGTTATGGATTTGCTCCATGGGTATGGGTCATGGGTTATGGATTTTACCCATCCTAATAAACTATTACAACAAATGAATTATTACAACAATTTATGTTAAATGACTATATATGTAAATGCTTTACAAAAATAACATGTATCCTTATAATTTTACTTATGATAACTTTATATTTGTTATCAACAAAACACAAAGAGATCGCTAAATATGAATAAACGTTTTTACGATTTATTTGTATTAACACATACTTTACGAGTCTACCTCAATATTCTCATAGAGACCGATCAATCCCACGATCTTGCCTATACTATACTAAACCGATTAGGTACACTGCCTAGGGGTTGTAAATGTTGCCTTGCGACTAAGGATGGCAATGGGGCGGGTTTGGGGTGGGGTGACCATTCCCATCCCTAAACCCCGATTACCAAAGTTCTTCCAAAACCCACCCCAATCCCCATCAAAGATCTAATCGGGGTGACCCGTCGGGGCGTGGTGCTCCCCCAAACCCGCCTCGTATTAATCGGGGGTTTTAGTGGGGTGTCCTCTTTGGGTGCAATTCCCGACCAAAACCGCACCATATCAAATTTATTATTATTTTTATACCGTTAGCAAAAACTTGAAGAATTAAGAACCTATAAATAATCAATTACAAACAAGACTTATTAAGTTTCCAACAATAGTATTATACATAAATAATGATAAATTACACAACCACAAATTAAAACATAAAAAAATGACACTAAATAAGTTTCTATAATCACAATTTGCAATCTTAAAAGATAAAAAAACTAACAATATTAGAGTAATATTTTTTTATTATGTAAATAATAACAAATACTATATAGGTATAAATATATTTGTATACGTGTATATATTATTCGGGTGGGAGATTCGGGGCGAGGATTCCCCACTCCCCGCCCCAAACCCGATTAAAATCCCCGTGTAAGCCCCAAATCCACCCCGTAACCCGATTAGCATGCCCCGCCCCACCTCGATTAGTTCGGGTTTCGGATTTCCTCGTCGAGTTCGGATTTTTTTGCCATCCCTATTTGCGACCTCCACATCATGTCACATAACACAACGTAGAACACGCTTAAGAGCGCAAGATGTGCGCGGATCATGTATATGATGGTATAACATTTGAATTGCGTTGGCCATGTAATGAAAGTACGTTTTGGAGTGCCCATGCAAGAATGCAGTAGGATCTGGGGTCAACTACTAGTGAGTCATATGATGTGAGTTTTGACTCAACGGACACTAGGTTCTGCACTGGTAGCATACGTTTCCTGGGAGAAAACATCTTGGTATTGTTGAAGAGGATCGATATTAGGAAAGGATACTAGAATCGTTGTGTATAATGATATACTATGTAAATAGTCAGGAAACTTATTTTAGGCAGGTTTTATTTGGTACATGATTTCATATTTGTTTTACCCATATATGGTCCTGTACATTGTATTATTTAAGTTGCCTTTTAGCCAGAGAATAAGATGAACATTCACATCCTCATATTTATTATGGTACTAGAGCTTTTATTCTTTAATCCTAAGAAAACAATGACCGGTGGAGGAGATGATAATGGTGGCAAAAAGAACCGTGATGCTAGTGGAACAAAAACAACATCTTCGTACTTTTTGTCATCAAACGATAATCCTGGAAACTTAATAACCCATGTTCAACTTAAAGGAGAAAACTATGAAGAGTGGTCTCGGGCGATAAGAACGGCGCTTCGGGCCAAGAAGAAACTCGTCTTTATTGATGGGACGATGAAGAAACCGGATGATGAGTCCCCGCTCTGAAGATTGGTGGATGTAAACTCTATGCTTATTGCATGGATGTTTAATCTGATTGAACCAACTTATGTTCCACTATCACTCATATGGAAAACACAAAGGACACGTGGGATGACATTAAGCAACGTTTCTCTATCGCAACGGACCTCGGGTGCAACAATTGAAGGCGATTTGGTGATTGCAAGCAAAGAGGCCAATCGATTGTTTCGTACTATGGAAGACTAAAGATGTTGTGGGATGAACTTGAAAATTATGACCGGATCCCAACGTGTATATGCGGGTTGTGAGTGTGATCTTACAATCAAACTCCAAATTAAGCACGAAGAAGAAAAAGTTCATCAATTTCTCATGGGCTTAGATGCAAAGCTTATGGAACTCTTCGTTCAAATGTGCTAAATCTTGAACCACTTCCGACCTTGAATAGGGTATATGCCATGGCAATTAAGGAAGAGCGGGTTCAGGCTGCTACACAAGTGAAGGATGAAAGAGATCCAGTGAGTTTTGCGGTTCACGCAAACCATGGAAGACGAACTACTGGAGTAGAAGCCAATCGCACCATTACTTGTTTTGAGTGTAACCGAACAGGTCATAGTTCATAAAGTTGTTTCGAAATTATTGGTTATCCAGAATGGTGGGGTGATAGACCTAAGACGACCGGACGTGGAGTGGAAAAGATCGAGGAGGATCTAAAAGTTATGGTAGTGGAGGTCGAGAGCGTAACTTGGGTTCTAGGGCTAATGTTGCACAAGTACCACAAGTTGGTGTAACTCAAGAAGTTAATGTAGACAAGGTGGAATTGGAGCATTAAGTCAAGATCGATGGAATGTGCTAGTTAACCTTTTGAATTCTAATAAAAACGGTAATGAGAAATGACAGGTAATCAAAGCTATTTCCCATTTATAATCGCTCAGGTTCCTCCCACCATATGGCACGGTCACTTGATTATTTCACGGAGTTACATGACATAATTAAATGTATGGTCAACATGCCCAATGGAGAGGTGCCATCGACATCCAAAGAAGGAACAATTTCATTTGGGGGAAACTTAAGACTGAAAAACGTTTTATACGTCCCTAATTTGACTTTCAATTTGATTACAGTGCCAAAATTACTTGACGATTCAAATTGTAATGTTATATTCACTCCTAAGTATTGTTATTTTCAGGACCGCACTTCAAGGATGGTGATTGGAGCGGGTGAGCGACGCGAGGGGCTTTTCTTTCTTAAAAGAGTGGCATCGGTTAGAGCTTACAAAATAGGTGGTATTGCAAGTTATGATTTATGGCATCAAAGAATGGGACATCCTTCTAGTAAAATAATTGATTTACTTCCTAAGTTTAATAATGGTACTAGCACTGGTAATAGTTTGAAGAACAAAGCTTGTGATATATGTTTTCGAGCAAAACAAACTCAATAAAGTTTTACTTTAAGTGATAATAAAGCCACTGATTATTTTGAGTTAATTCATTATGATTTATGGGGTCCTTATAGGACCTCTACCTCTTGTGTTAGCCGTTATTTTCTTACTATCGTGGATGATTTTTCTCGAGGTGTTATGGATTTTTTTGTTGAATTCAAAAGATGAAACATAAAATAGGCTTCGTAATTTTATTGCTATGGATAAGCGTCAATTTAACAAGGATGTGAAAATTGTTAGGAGTGATAATGGTACGGAATTTACTTGCTTGAAATCATATTTTGCTGAACATGGTATGATTCATCAAACTTCGTGTCCTGGTACACCCCAACAAAATGGCCGTGTTGAGAGAAAACATCGTCATATACTAAATGTGGCAAGAGCTTTGTGTTTTCAATCAAACTTACCTATAGTATTTTGGGGTGAATGTGTTTTGACGGAGGGATATTTGATTAATAGAACACCTTCTATGCTTTTGGAAGGAAAAACACCTTATGAAATCCTATTTGGTCAGCCCCCATCATATGATCGTTTTCGAGTTTTTGGTTTCCTTTGTTATGTACATAAACAAAATCCAGATAATGATAAATTTGCAAGTCGAAGTAGGCGTTGTATTTTTGTGGGTTATCCTTACGAAAAAAAAGATTGGAGATTGTATGATGTTGAAAGTGGGGACTTCTTTGTGTCAAGAGATGTTGTTTTTATGGAAAATGAATTTCCATTTAAAACTATTGATGATATAAAGGCTCATTCTAGTGATGTAATGATAAGTGATTCATTATATGTTGATGATGATGAAGTATGTCAGATGGGTGTAGAAAGTCATTCTCCCCATAGTCCTTCAAATGATAGTGAAAATGTTGATGAAAATTCAGAAAACCATGGGCATGTGAATGATACCATAAGCGAAGATGCAAAGGGGGGGGGGGAAATAATCCTAGTACAAGTCATACAAGTGAAGAGCAACTAGGTCGAGGAAAGAGACAACGATAACCTTCCACTCGTTTGAAGGACTTCGTGATACACACCACTCGTTTAAGCCCTCTGCAGCGCCACCTCTTGATCAACATCTTCGTGCACGCCTATCCTATAGCACATTATGTGAATTGTGATAAGTTTCTCTACATCACGGTGTTTCTTAGCGCAATTACGGTGGAAAGTGATCCCAACACTTTTGTTGAAGTGATTAATTATTAGCATTGGAGGTTGCTATGCAAAAGGAAATCGATGCCCTTGAAAATAATGGCACGTGGACTATAATGATTTGCCACTTGGAAAGAAAGTTATCGGTTGCGAATGGGTTTATAAAACAAAATATAACTTTGATGGGACTATTGAATGACACAAGGCTCGATTAGTCATTCTTGGAAACAAGCAAGTCGAGGGGATAGATTATAATGAAACATTTGCACCCGTTGCAAAAATATTAACAATTCGAACTTTTCTAGCTGTGGCAGCTGCTAAGAATTGGGAATTACATCAGATGGATATTCACAATGCCTTTTTGCATGGTGACTTAAACGAAGAAGTTTACATGAAGATTCCTCCTGGATTTTCTTCTCAAAAATCAGGTAAGGTTTGTCGTTTACGGAAGTCTCTATATGGTTTACGACAATCTCCACGAAATTGGTTCGCCAAGTTGGCAAAGGCTTTAAAAAGTTACGGCTTTATCCAATCGCTTTCTGATTATTCATTGTTTACTCTTCAGAGAGGTGACCCCCACTTAAATGTGTTGGTTTATGTCGATGATCTCGTTATCTCAGGAAATAATAGTAATGAAGTGACAACATTTAAAGCATATTTGAGTTGGTGCTTTCATATGAAGGACACAGGTGTTCTCAAATATTTTTGGGCATCGAAGTTGCTAGAAAATCGAAGGTATTTTTATGCCAACGTAAGTATGCATTAGATATTATTTCCGAGGCGGGTTTGTTGGGAGCTAAGCACGCTAATATTCCTTTGGAGCAACATCATCGCGTGGCACTAGGCGATGGTGAGGAAATGCGAGACCCCGAGCGCTACAGGCGTCTTGTTGGACGTTTAATCTATTTAACCATCACACGACCTGAACTTTCTTATTGTGTTCATGTTCTTTCACAGTTTATGCAACATCCCCTTGAGGAACATTGGCAAGCTATTGTCCGTGTAGTTCGTTATACTAAAGATAATCACGGACAAGGATTTTGCTTCGTGTTGATAATGATCTTCGATTATATGGTTATTGTGATTCGATTGGGCTAGTTGCCCGTGACCCGAGCGTTACATTCTTGGTTATTTTGTTTTATTTGGAAACTCGCCCATTTCTTGGAAAACAAAGACGCAGCATATTGTGTCACGGTCTTCTAGTGAGGCTGAATATAGGTCGATGGCTACTACAACATGCGAGCTTAAATGGTTAAAAGGACTATTGAATTCTCTTGGTGTAGCACATCCTGAACCTATGCGTCTCTTCTGTGATAATCAAGCGGCTTTACACATCACCGCTAATCCTGTTTTTCATGAACGTACAAAGCATATCGAGGTTGATTGTCACTTTGTGCGTGATGAAATTTTGTCTGGTAATCTTGCTCCTTCTTATGTGCATACTTCAACACAACTTGCTGATATATTTATGAAGGCACTTGGAAACCAACAATTTCACGACATTCTTAGCAAGTTGGGCATTCATAATCCACATGCTCCAACTTGAGAAAGGGGGTTAGAAAAGGATACTAGAGTCATTGTGTATAATGATATACTATGTAAATATGTCAGATAACTTATTTTAGGTAGGTTTTATTTAGTTCATGATTTCATATTTGTTTTATCCATATATGGTCTTGTACATTGTCTTATTTAAGTTGCCTTTTGGCCAGAGAATAAGATGAACATTATATTTATTAATCGAGATGCTTTAAAATAGTTGAGAGGGTTGAAACTCGGCCCAGATGACCCAATTGTAGAGGTACTATAGTATCTTACTTTCTCGAGAGGCAAATGGCAAATTCAATAATTATGCCATTATATGCATGATCCCCTTGAAGCACATCTTGTCGCTCTTGAGCGCATTCTTCGTTATGTTTGGAGAACACTTGATTATAATCTACAATTAAACTCGGACAATGGATCAACTACTATAAACTGTTGTCAATAAAGAGCACTCGAGGACGCTTAAGGACGACATTTACAGAAGGGAAGGCCGTCACACCGGGTCAAGATATAAGTCACGTCCTGCGAAGGATTTTCTCGTAATTTCACATTCGCACCAGGTACGAAACTATGTATAAATAGCCATTGAGAAACGGCACCCTCTCCTTTGATCACATGAATCAAACGTTCCATCCTGACAATAAACCTAGACAGATGGCAGTTACCTTCGATGTACTTTATGTCGCCACGTGTAAACCTATCTGACACACCACATCATCAACATCACCATCATGTCATACAGAAACAATAAAGTGGACATTTTTGTCCCTGTCACCATTAATTCAGTTTTCACCCTCCCTAACCAGATTCACCTTTTTATCTTCATATCATCAAAACCATTATCTTCCATATTTCATAAATCATAAATTCCTATACATTTTCCACGATAAAAAAAAATTCCCATAATCCAATCCGTTACGACCATTATTTTCAGGTATTTTATTTTATGGTAATATATAGGGTTTGATCTAGATCATGTGTTACATGCTTATTTAAGAAATATAAATATGGTATATAATTCACATGTTATTTATTCAGAAGGGTGCAATTATGATCTATGAATGTTATTAGAATAATGTGTGATGATATAATGGTTTGATTCAATGGGGAGCACTAGTCCATTAACAAACTCTCCGGGTTCGGTACGAATAAGTAGTAACGATCATACGCCTCGTGTTAAGATATTATGTAGTTTTAATGGTAGTATATTACCTCGTCCACAAGACGGGAGGCTAAGATACGTAGGTGGTGAGACGAGGATTTTAAGTGTTCCTAGAGATATTGGATACGATGATTTAATGACTAGGATGAAGGAGTTATTTGAGAATGTTAGTGTTTTGAAATATAAGCAGCCTGATGAGGATCTAGATGCTTTAGTGTCCGTTGTTAATGATGACGACGTTGTTAATATGATGGAGGAGTATGATAAGTTGCGGACAGGGGTTGGGGTTACTAGGTTGAGGATTTTTTTGTTTACGAGTAATGAAGTGGATGATCCATTGCAATTTTTGGATACGGATGGGAGGGATAGTGAAAGGAGGTATGTGGACGCGTTGAATAGTCTTAATGAGTCGCCTGACTATGGAAAAATGAGCAATGTGGATGAATATTTTAGCCAGTTAAATTTGGACGTTGGTGGCGGTATTACTGGGCAGAGGAATATTGAGATGCCCGTGACACCGGTTAATTTGCATCATTTAACGATCCCTCATTTGGGTTTGTTGCAGAACCAGCAAATAGAGGCTCCACGGAGCCCTGCTTACTATTCCCCTAGGCATGGAAATGACTATCCATCTTCGCCTTCACCTTCTTATTCATGTTACAACGGACCTTATGTTGAACCTACAGATAGTGTGTTTGAAAGAAGTCCTTCTGACGATTACTTTAGGCAGCCTCATTCTAATCATTTGTCACCAGTTGACCATCGGTCCCAGTTACCAGAGAATGTTCCTTGGTTACAGACCTCACCCGTATCAGGTGAACATGCTGGGTTTCCTAATAACATAATGCATGGTACTAACGTTTGTGACCATTGTCCGCCGTCATTTCCCCAACCGTTCTATATTAGAGATCCTAATATGGGAAGTGGAAGACCAAGTGATCACTACGTTTTAGATGGTAATGGTATGAATGTTGCTACAGGACATATTGGATATCCAGATAGTCATCACATTCCACTATCTTATGTCCATCATGATGATCGCTCACATTATAATGCCCGCCATAGGCATGAGTTTGGTAGTGAGTTGTTTCTTGATCAACCCGTAGCTCGATATGGGAATTTTCCATTTGGTTATGGACCAGAGAATGGGCATTTACCTGCAAATTCTTTCTGGAGAGATGTTCAAAGTCCAATACATGGGTCACCATCTAATGAAGCATCCATTTCACCTCAACAAGAACATGTCACAAACAATTTGATGAAGAGTCCATTGGTTGATGTTCTAGATTGTTATCCTGTCGCCCTTTAAAATTAATCCCAATTCTTACAATCAAGAGGATCAGCAAGTGCCTCCTGAACGTGTGCAGTCCACTGCTAACTTGATAGGCTGCTCAAATCCTAATGATTCTGTGGTAGCGTTTGACCAGTCCCGACTTTGGTTGACCATAAAGATGTTCCATTAAACACTGTGAATAAAGAAGCAATAAAAAATACTAATGCTCCTCATTCTCCTGAAAGAAAAGAGTTGAATGGTGAAGAGAGTATTGATAACTCTATTGGAGTAAATGCTCCTCAGTCTCCGGAAAAGGCAGAGCTTAAAGTTGATAGACTGAATCATATACCTCAAGTTGTTGAATCTGTTAAGAAAGCAGCATTAGAAAGCAATGAGGAGGTAAAAGCCGAAGCTCAAGAAGGTGTTCTTTCTGCCATTGAGAACACTGCTGAGGTCAGAGAGGAACCTACACATGAGTTAGATGTCGGGGTGAGTAAATTACCCTTTTACCCTTACAATACTTTGATGTGTTATTCTTTGTTGTCGATAATCTTCTTTTCTTGTAGGATGCACCTGAGGATTCAGAGTTGGACTCTCATACGGGCACCGAAAGCAATTCAAAGATTGAACAAACAAAAGCCGAGGAGGAAGCTATTGCTAGGGGATTGCAGGTTTGTTTGCGCTATAGTCGATATCTGTAATGTTTAGTAGCAATATAACATTTAATCTACATCTATCTGTCTGTAGACCATTAGGAATGATGATTTGGAAGAGATACGCCAGTTAGGAGCTGGTACATACGGATCCGTTTATCATGGAAAGTGGAAGGGGTCTGATGTTGCAATAAAGAGGATTAAAGCCAGTTGCTTTGCTGTGAAGCCAACTGAAAGGGAACGTATGGTATGTATCTTTTCCCTCTTTCCTCTGTGGCCATATTGGTACAGTTGAAATGACATAAGGATGTTTACGAATATTTGACACTAAATCTGTGTGCTTCGCTTGTTGGTCTTATTACATTTATTGTATTTCTATCTTTTCAGATAGCTACTAATGATTTCTATCTGTTAATTATTAAAACCGAATTGTTAATATGCTTCTAAAGAAATGAGTAGCAAATTAGGAAAGGAATTGTGAGCGATATTGTGAATAAAATGTGGCAACATTATCAGATAATGTTGAGGCAATTCTCCCCTGAATCATATAAGCGCTTAACCTTTTTGTTTCTATGTAAATATTATCAATTGTGATTTTGTGTTCTTTTATGTACTTTATCTTCAATAAAAAAAAGGCAACACTACATCACTACCCATAATCTTTGTCGCATGTCTGTCAACAATGTATTTATGAGTGTCGTAACAGAGTATTTATTGCTTAGGAAGATACATCATGTTCTTCTGTAAACTTCTTCCAAACGTTGTCACAGATCCAATTGACCAGGTTATGATTGATCATTTAATTCATCTTTTCAGCAATCATCTTTTACTTTAGCAAAACATAAAACTGAAACTGCCTGCATATTACACAGAACAAAGTAGTTTTGAAAATTTTAATACTAGGCATGACATTACAGTTGCTGGGAACCATGTATTACGCTAGTTGTTTTACAAAGGCGTACTGATATTTGGTTTGACCAAACACTCCTTGAGGATTTTGGGTTTGTTCTTAAATATTAACGGTTTGTTTTCAAGGTTATTTTCTAAAATTTAGTACTTTTCACCAATATCGTCACAGGTTTGTAGTTTATGTAACCAATATATAGCATTCAATATGTAGTGCCATTTATACCAACTTTAAGTTTCATCTGTGGCAGTAGCACAAACATTGGTCTAAGAAATGTATGCCTTATAACCTTCAAATTTTCACTCAAAACCTGAAAATATGAAAACAATTTCACCACAACGGGCAGGTAACCTAGCATTCGCATTTTACACAAGTTCATCACTAATTAGATATTAGTATATCTGTCTCCGTTTCTCCCTATAGCCTTACTGCGAAATAATGTTTGATATTATAGTTATTTAGATGGATATGACTACTTGAAGCCTTGAACAACCAATCAAGTAATATTGGAAATTATAAATCACCATTAAATTACCTCCTTTATGCAAAATGAGTAAAAGTTCTCACTAATGCATTATTAGCCTTGTTCAATTCCATGGTAGGTGTCATTAAAATGTCTTTAGCACTAATAGCTTTAGGTAAAAAGGGTCAACGTTGTGGACTTCAATAACATGGATGTGAAACCCGATATATGTTGAGCATAATTAACTGTCATTCTTTTTTTTTCCTTCCTAAATTTGCATAAAAAAAGTACGGAGTAATATTTTTTTTCTTTGTGTTATGATGGTTGATCGGGTGGGAGTCCTATCTCTTAAACCTTCTTTTTGTGACTGTAGATCGCAGATTTCTGGAAGGAGGCTTTGATGTTAAGTTCATTGCATCACCCAAATGTAGTCTCCTTTTATGGTATTGTTCGTGATGGGCCAGATGGCTCATTGGCAACTGTGACAGAGTACATGGTTAACGGATCTTTGAAGCAATTCTTAAAGAAAAAAGATAGGTATCTATATGTTTTGACTTATTATAAATGTTTGTGAGATGCATCTTGTTTGAATACAATAATGTATCGAACTATTTTGTGGACAGAACTATAGATCGGCGTAAAAGACTTATCATAGCCATGGATACTGCTTTTGGAATGGAATATTTGCATGGAAAGAATATCGTGCATTTCGACCTAAAATGTGAAAATCTGCTGGTAAATATGAGAGATCCATAGACCAATTTGCAAGGTACGTGAACTCATCAATTTCAAACGGTTTTCTGATGTAAAAGATGTTATTCCTGTTTATAGTCATTGTAAGGTGTGTGGGGTCACATGTATGGTGCTTCTGTTATAATGATCATTATGATCAAATATTTCGTATTGATTGCTAGGGGTAAGGATGTCATTTGCAAAAAGATACGTAGACATCCCAAAATAGAATTTTCACTTATTTGGGGATTTTCTGCCTATTATGCATCCATCATTTTACATGCTTTTTCATTCTGTAGATAGGAGATCTTGGGCTATCGAAGGTAAAAGAACGCACCATGGTCTCTGGCGGTGTTCGTGGAACCTTACCTTGGATGGCACCCGAGCTTCTTAGTGGAAAAAGTCACATGGTAACAGATAAGGTATATCAGTATATATGAGCTTAAGTGTCATGTCTAAATGTTTATTACTACTTTATTGTAGTATCATTTATTCACTGATGTTCTCTGTCCAAAATTAGATTGATGTTTATTCGTTCGGGGTTGTCATGTGGGAATTGCTCACTGGAGATGAACCTTACACAAATATGCATTGTGCTTCCATAATTGGTATGTTCTTTGCTTCTAACGCCTACACATCTTGGACTTAAACTTTAACTTTGTTTACGGTCTGTGTCTGTTTGTGATAGGCGGAATTGTGAACAACACATTACGTCCAACGATACCTACATGGTGTGATCCTGAATGGAAGTCATTAATGGAAAGTTGTTGGTCTGGTGATCCACAGGAGCGTCCATCTTTTTTGGAGATTTCTCAGAAGTTGAGAACTATGGCTGCAGCAATCAATGTCAAATGAACTCTTCTTCACTTCTTTTATTGTGTTGACGGGTTAAAACTTAAAAATGGTGAATAAAAGCACATTTTTGCTTTTCTCTGTTGGTTATATGTTATTTCTAGTTGATTAATCCTATATATTACTATATACTATTTAGCTTCTTCATACACGTGTCGCATTATTAATAAAAGCGAAAAATAGTCCCGAGGTTTTGCTTTGCAGTAAGTCCAAGTTGGCAAAAATAGTCCTGGTTTAAGTGTAGTTAGTAAGTCCTTTATGCAATTTTCAAAATAGTCCCTATCCAAATTCACGTTAAAAGATTCATTGCATCGCGCGGGTTTCACACTCGTTAATTAATAAATGATGAATTTAGATGACAACCAACAATCAATAAAGGTTATTTAAAATTACAAGTAAAAAGTGAACACATTAATATATGTTTGAAATAAGCTTCAAACCTCAAAAGCAATTTGTATATTTATGAAGTAAAAAATTTAATAGTGGTTAAATGATGAGAAGCATATTTCAAAAAAAAAAAAATGATGAGAAGCAAGTGCTTGTTTATGGGAGTAACTCAATTAACTCATGGGTATAATGAAAGTGTCTATATATAAGGTTTAAATCAGAGGACCCCGTGCACCTCTTTTAAATGTCAGGTGACTTTTGGATGCCAAGTCATTGCATTTAGCATTAGTGATTTATGAAGACACCTACCGATGTGCGGTCTGAGGTGTTATGGGTTGAGCATGCATGTAGCAAACTACTCGAGTTCACTATTTGGAACTAGAGTGGTATTAAACTTGAAGCATGTATGTATGATTAGTTCACTGGTTCAAGTCAAAAGATTGTTTGATTATTCGAGGCAGGTGAACAACCAACCACGTTTGAGTGCGGTTACCCCCCTGCATGATGTATTTTGGTACAAAGTGAATGAGGCCGGGGGTAAAGCAACAACAAGCTTATTGTGTGTCTTTCTGTGCCATTTCAAAAAAAAAAAAATAATAATAAAAATTGAGGACCGGTGAATGGGGACGAGAGAAGTCATTACAGAGGGTGAGTGGTGATCGAGTAAATGAGAGGGAGAAGAGATGATGTGAAATTAATCACCGAGTAAGATGAGGCTCTCCACTACGGGTAAACAATTATGTTAAATCTACTTGAGCTCGAGTTTGAGCTAAACACTAGCCAATTGAGTTTGGTCTCATGAATTACAAGCAACTTATATTCGAATTTTAGATTCCTACATAGGGTCCAAATACATACTAGCACCAAGCTAGCTGGGGCCGAAAAATGACAATATGCAATTTAGATGATGAACTGTTCTGAAGACTTTCTAGTTAAATAATCGAATCCCAGTTCTCGAATATCCTATTACGTACTTAGATTCGACCTTTTACTTGTTGCTATGTTTTGGATATGTAACCTCAGTTAGTGACTATACGCAACAAGACTTTAAGACATGCATTGGCAAAGATGATGTATGATTGATTGTTGTTCAAGTTTTTGCGTCATTGACTATGATATTTCTAGAAGGGCCATTGATTGATGTCGCAACATAAAGTATGTTTTTATTTGCCCCTCATAAAATGTATATTCTAATCTTTAACGTACTAAGTTGTTATTTTAGATAGATTAAAAAAATGTATAGAGTTGTGAATGTACGTTTGTTTAGATTGTTATTGTCTTATTGACTTTGAAGATGGATCCAAAAGAGTCAATTCCCATGACCTCACAAACTGCCCAATACCTTTATACCTGCTACACGCGGTTTGACTTTAGTTTACAAGTCAAGATATTTGTCTTCCATACACGTGAAATCGGGTGAAAAATAACTAGTATCTTATATGCGGTCTGTGTAACGGTATTGTTTAATAAAAATATATAATAGTGTAATATGGTAGAATTAAGTGTTGATGTTTATGCTTAGTGGCCACAAGGGTCATAATTTGTGTTCTCATACAAGTGATGTTTTGGTGAATCTAATTAAGTGTTGATGTTTTGGTGATGTTTATGTTATGTTTTGGTTACAAGGAAAAAGAATTGCGCAAAATATATTCCTTTTTCCTTTTTTCCTTTAATTTTCTTCTTTTTATCTTTAACTCAAGTATGTGATTTGCAAAAGTGTGTATAACGATTAGGGAAAAAGTGTTCACATGACTTTCGTAAAAATATTTTGAAGAATCAGAAATTTGGTATTTACGGATCAATATTGACTGATGATGAAGTGATGAACTATCTTGCAATGTACCTAGCTAATCAACTCATGACTTAATATGGAGATATGGTCTTTTAAAGTAACAAGATGTAGGATTTCAGTCAACATGCATGTATCGACGTTAACTATGTATAACATATTAACTTAATCTTTGTATATCATCCATGGGCTTTTCTGGACTTGAAGAACATTAAAAGGGGAATTCAAAATAAAGCAAGGGTTTAGTTTCTTGGATGCTTCTAGCAAATGTATTTGTTAGAAGGATAGGGTTGACAATTATATATATAGATATTAATATCTTAGTCTAATACTTTTTTTTTTTTTTTTAAAGCAGTCTAATACTTTTTTTAATACAACGTTCACCAAAATTCAATATACTAAAAAAAAGATTGGAGAAAAATTAGGGTATTCATATGTCAATCAGTTTGTTGCGTCCTAGAAAAAAACTTGTTGTTATACGTGAAGTGCATTACACCTGCAGCGTGACCGTGCATTGTGACGATAAGTACATTTTTACCAAAACTTTTGATGAGAATTATTTTTTGATTATATGTTATTCGTGATAATAATTTTTCAAATAACAAAATTTTAGGGACGCTATTTCATAATAAAGGGGCAGAGCACTTGTGCATCACGATACAATGACGATACAAAAACTGCAGTCAGTAGTATTACAAATTTGTTATGATTGGGTAGGAAAAGTCCTTGTTAGTCAGTAAATATTGTATGATATTCAACACAATATTTTATAGCGTGTGAACATATAGTATTAATACTATTATATATTAGTTCATGCATTATATGATTAGTAAATTGATATATGACATTGTTAAATAAAATATAAGTTACGATATCCAAAAATCACACATTATCATATTTTATAAATTACTTGAAAATCTTCGTACTTTGACATGTACAATTCTTTTTAATCGAAGTAATTAGCAAAATGATTAAAATTTCGCTAAACTTTTACTAAAATAAATGCATAAATGATAAATATTTTAAAAGGTTTTGCTAACGTATGTCTACTGCACACGTATTAACCTGTAAATAAAAAGAATATTTTGGTTAATTTAAGTGAGAACTATATTCAAATATAGTAATTTATCAGTTTATTTAATGTGTATTTAATACATTTTTTGGTTAAATTCAAAAGTTTGTGTTTATTAACCACACGCTAACTTATGCCTAGTAGGCACTTGTTAGCAAAACTATTTTTTAAACAGGCAATTCTCAAATTTTATAAATGTCCATAACCAAACAAAAAATTGTCATTAAACTTACATTAGTTAAATTGTATTTCTTTAAAATGCATAAAAGATTGTCTTATTACATATTTGGAGAAAAACTGATTCATCTATTATATATAGTATATTATATATAGTATAGATATACATACGATTTTGAACAAAAGTAAAAATAAATACCATCTGTTTGATTAACTTATATAATATACTTGTAAGTCTCCAATGTAGAAAAACAGTACATACACTATTACTTAGTGTCGAATTTCTTGGTTTAGGAATCATTCGAGCATAAAACACAAATTTCGCATCTTGTAAACGTTATTTTAAGATTAGACGGAGTGGAGGTGAGGCCTCACTCATGAGGTCCTCGCTCACGAGCCACCCCATGCCGACAAACACTCGATCCTCACGCGTGAGGAAGAGAAAAAAAGAGAGGATAATGTGAGGCCTCACTCGTGAGGTCCTCGCTCACGACTCACCTCTTGGTTTGTTGGAAATATGTATATATTTACTTAAAAAAACACGTAAATGTCCGGATTCGAACTCGTGACCACGGGATTGCACACATTAGCGAATGAGAATTAAAGTTAAATAATTAATGTTAATGTTTACGATTAATTATTGCACATTAAGTCCGTTTAACGATCGTTAAGTATTTAACGGAAAAATGACTAACGATCGTTAAATGAAAAGAGAAAGGACTAGTAATGGAAAATCTTGAAAAGGAAAAGTTATGGGTTTCTCTTGGGCTTGTCTCATGGGCCATAGCAAGGGTTCTCAACCCAAGCCTAACTTGTTCCCAAAGGTTTCCATCACTATATAAACAAGGCTAGGTTCTAGGGTTTTCATAACTTTGTGCATTGAATTAACCCTAGATCTCTCTCTCTCTCTCTTGTCCCTATTCGCCGAACACCCCATTGTTAGGGAGTTTGGTTTTGTTTTTCATAAAACGAGGACTTGTGTTAGATCTAGCAATCGCTTGATTCGTTGGTTAATTCGTGTGTACAAGAACGTGGTAGTAAGACACTATTCTTACACCAATTGGTTTGAGTTGTAAAGCGGTGAGGACAACTCTTTAAACCACTTCTTTGTTTTGCTCAAGAGATCGACATTCGCAAGAGGTGCGTTACGCATACTTTCGTTAATTATTTATTTGTTATGATCTTTAGTCTTCCATTGTGTACTCTTGATGTCTACATGTTTTATTGTATGTCATGTATTATAAACTCAACAGTGGCATCACGAGCCTTGTATAACAAGTAATTAATTACTGAAACACATAAATAAAATAAACATGATTGTGTTATTATTTGTATGCGTAGATCTAGGGTTTGCAAAACCTAAACCCTAATTTTAGGGGGGGCGTTTTTTTGGTGCCCTAATTAGGGTTTTGTAAACTAAAGTTTTAATTGGATTAGAAACCCTAGGATGCATGCAACTTTATGTGTATTGCGTAACTCTATTTTAATTGCATTAATTGTTAAGTGTAATTTTATGTCCATGATAATTATCTGCATGTTTTATCATGGATCTGCTTTTATTGTATGTTCTACTTGTTTAAGTGATATACACTAAATTATGATAGATCTAAAATTGGGGAAGACCTCAATCATTATTAATTTAATCAATTATGTGCTATGTGGTATGTATTTAATTTTGACTTACGCAATCGATGAATCGATGCATGTGGCTCACCTTGTACATAGATGAAAACGGGTGAAAGTCTTAATTAAATATATGCATATTGACAGATCTAGAATTGATTATTAATAGGATTTATCAAAAGGTTTGCATGTGGCTATTTGATATGCATGACTTATTTTTTGTTATGCATTCATTGTTTATTTGTTTA
Source organism: Chrysanthemum lavandulifolium (assembly GCA_022545495.1). Classification (NCBI taxonomy): domain Eukaryota; kingdom Viridiplantae; phylum Streptophyta; class Magnoliopsida; order Asterales; family Asteraceae; genus Chrysanthemum; species Chrysanthemum lavandulifolium. The sequence continues at coordinate 150,042,036 of CM040243.1, forward strand.
TTTTTAAATACTTGCTTGTTTGTTATGTGTAACAAGGGTATTTTTACAAGAAAAATAAACTGACCTAAACAATGGTGAAACATGTAATTTTAAGCATAGTAATCATAATCGTTTAATTGATTGGTGACTTTGGTACAAATGGTGCGAACGGCTCACCCATTAGAATGAACTATAAAGGGTTAATTAAGAAGTGCACATCACACCGAAAGGATGTCTAAGGTTATGCTTTAGCGCTTACACGGTCCTCCCCTCTGTAAGTTCGAATGGAGCTACTTAGTAAGCCATAAAATGTGCAAGCTCATCTTAAGGGCGAATTAGTTTTAATTCCATGCGCCATTTCGGTGGTAATTATCCGAAACACTAAGTGTTTACACTTATGCAAAAGTACGGTATAATGGATGATAATTAACACTAAATTCCTTGATTGGTGAATCCAATACCTCAATTAAAGTTTGATGATGAAAAGCTTATACATTAAAACAAGATATAAATGTTTTAATAAAACCTATGTTACGAAGATGAATGCATGACATCTTTGTACATATTTGATTGACATCAAAACTATTACCCTTTAATTTAAGTTATATGCCATCCGGTGAAATGGAAACACCTAAGATTACCTTTTATTTGCGTGAGAACGTGACTTAGATCGTAATCAAAGGGTAAAATGTCCACGTGTCGTGAGAACGGGCATGGACGATTTTGCGTTTCTTAAGTTGGACAACTTAATTGAGTTTTGTAGTGAGCGGCAACTCAAGGCATAAGATGGGGATAAAACATGTTTACATGGCAATTGAAATTGGCTAAATGTAAATCCCATAAATCTAGGAGTTGCAATTTGAAAATTGGCAATTGAGGTTCGACTCGTACCATTTTGAATAATTTCATTACTAGCAGATCAACTGATGTGATGAAACTATGTCAATTTGGATCCTAGTTTTCAAGTGAAAATTAAATGGTTATATGTTTATGAACCATGGGTATTTAATTTTCTTGAAAAGGTTAATTATCGAAAATACTAAAATTGAATTTTGTAATTCTTTTGAATGTATAAATGCAACATTTAACCGTAAACGTGGTTTAGTCTTTTATTTGTAAATTAATCCATTCTGCTTTCAAACAAATGTTTGATCGCGAATAATTTACCGAAAAGACAAACGAAGTCTCTTTTCCATGGGAGAAGCATGAGACTCAATCCTATTCCTTTTCATGAATGAGAAAGGTATAATAGGAACATTTGAATTGTCTAAATTCTAATGTAACTCATAGCAATGAATTGCACATCTTATTTTCCACAAAGATTTCATTACCCTGATTTGGTGAATGAATCCTTTTGTAACAAATATGAATGTTGGTTAACTGGAAAACATGTATATGAGTTACTAAATTAGAAGCTAGACTAATTACCGCGAAAATTGGTAAAAGGCAAACTAGCTTAATTTATCTAGTTGGTTTGCTTTAACCTTTAAAGGTGCTACATACCAGTATGGGGATGGTAGACCTGTTAAGGAAGAAATTGCATACCAAAATTTTCGAGTTAATAACATTGATGGATAACCCATCATTCATAGAGTAGAATACACCTTTTAGTACCTTAGTAAAGATTACGTATGGTTCTTCAAAGGTGTAGGAAAGTAAAAAGCAAGCAAGTTGTTTTCACTGGTTATGAAACACTTACAATGTTGTCAAATTCAGTGGGAGCATTTGTGTTGCATTACTGAATAAGAAGTTGTTATAATGATTTCTAATTCGATGGGAGCTACAAGCCTTATTTGCTGCGTAGTAATCCAAATTATCTCTTGAATATCATGTAGATAATTACTTTCCAATTGTAGGCACTTATATTTTTTAAGGATTGTCATGTGCGTTTCCTTACAAATCAATATAGTCTTATATCTACTAGTTATATCTATGACACAAATCATATTAATCAAATAAGCGAGCGTGTATCGTGTTGTTTATATGCTACATGATGTTGTTCCATGCACAAGTGGGAGAAATCTTTATTGTGTGCAAGGTACAACACATATTAATATGATTTAAATGGATTCTCTTGACTGTAAAGTAAGAGAATAACATTCTAATAGGAAGTATACATTTAAATATGTATGATTGCCCTATTAAGAACATGTGTCAAGATGATAACAAAGACTACTTTATTTTAAATATTTATGTCATTCAATATTTAAGAAACACTTGTAGTTACAATTTATGTTACGTGAACGTGAACTAGATTGTAGCCCAAGGTAAAATATCCATGTGTCGTGAGCGAGCATGGATGATTTTGTAGTTTCTTACATGGAACATTTCATGGAATGACATAATTAAATGAAGTAATCTAATACTACTTTGAATTTAAGTATTCGTTGAATGACTTAAATATATGTAGTAAATATTAACTTGAAATATTAATTGAAACCTGAGGTGGTGTTCATAATTACTTTAATTATAAATGTTTATGATTTTATAAAGTCACAAACATGAAGTCTTTTAAAGACTTACAATATAAAGTAAGACGTTAACTTGCTATGTTTTAAGACATATGCATGAAGTCAATGAGTTGATCAATGACTTATAACGTATAGTGGGATTATAACTGGTATGTCTTTTGACTTGGTCAAGAATACTTGTGTTATAATGCATGCAATTGACTTGGTAATTCTATTGTACCATTAAGTTTTACTTTGTTGGTAAATAGGATAAGCCAAAGAGTAGATGGTTATCTTAAATATTGTTAGATTATCTTACAATATTAATTCTAATGAAATACCATAGTTTTATGGTATGTTCAGTTAGAAGAATCAAAATCTATTGGCATGTTTGATTCAAGATAACTATAGTTTCTTCCACATGTTATCAAGGTTAGTAGATTAAGTATAGATTGAATATACTCAATAAGACTCCAACCTAGAAGATTAATAAGACACCATTTTTATGGAATGTGATGAATCACATTAAGTCTTATAAATGAAGTTCTGAATTTGTTAAACTACTTATAGAGTGAGTTGTAACAAACTAATGTTAGGAACTGTCAATGTTTTTTGTAATATCCCAAAAGAGAACAATGTATTGTTGCTCTACTTGATAAACTATTTAAAGGTAATCTTTAAATTGTTAAAGGCAAGTGGGAGTTTTGTTTAGATCTTGAAAGATTGAATTACAAAATACATAATCTTCTAAAATGCACTAGCAAATATCATGATGAGGCTAAACATGTATATGATAGACCTCAATATGATGGAATTGTCATTCATAGATCCGCAAGGATATCTCAGATATTTAATATGTTGAGGAATATGAGTTACTGGGATCATGGTAAGCTGTTAATCATAATGATGAATTTACCAAATGTTGAATTGTGGTAAATCAATCATACTATGAATGTAAAGATGCTGTCCATAGAGATAATCAACTTTAGATATTTGGTTTATCTTAATGAGTTTCTTCAAAGAATGGAAACCCTAGTGGTTTAAATCTTTGTGTAGGAATCATATGGACAATATTGTACACATATTTAATGCATGTCTAGTGACAATAATATTAATCATACTTAATCAATTAACTATGATTGAATATTCTTTTCTAGATACATTAAATAGAAGTATAAAGATTATAATTGTCATACTTAGTTTCATTGATATGAAATTTTGACAATGAATGTCAAAACTCTTTGTTGTGGAATTACTTTTGTGAGGAAGATGAGTATTACAAAGTAGTTTTATAAATTCAAATAATCTTTGAATATGTACAGACTGCAAGAATCCATGAATGGATATATGCATGCATCTAGGAGATGATTCTTATGTTTAATATTAAATCCATGTTTGATTTAATAATTAAAATAAGATTGCTCATAAGTATTCACGAAAGCTAGTGGGAGTATTATTTATTTTCTTAAATCTTATATGTTGTATGGGCAACTACATTCCACCTAAATTAAGTTTTAGTTGGGAATGAAACTTCGTTTGTAAGATTTAGAAATAAGACATACAACCTTGGAATATATGTTTATTACTTTAAACATATGCCGTAAATAAATGAGTCTAATAGAACATGATGGATATATAATGAGATCTTAAAGTCTAACTTGAAGATTCATCATATACTTCATGTTGTAAGATTGTTGTGTCATGCTTGATTACAAGATGATTTGACAACATTGAAAGTTGTTAATGTAATAAATATTTTAAAAGGAATATGTTTGGATTTAGAATCACATTCCACGATGCGGAGATGCTCCTAGATTCTATGGATGATTATATGACAATTGTTTCATAATTGTCATTGCCAACAAACTTGAGTTTTGGTAGGCACCAACATTACACTATAACTGTTCAAAGTTTACGGATGTTTAAAGAGCATATTGTTGTACACAATGATGCTAGTATAATTGAGATGACACTCAATTCTAGTCACGGTATCCTTGATGATGACCATGTTGACTAGTTATGCTCAACTAAGAGCATAGTTGCATTATACATTAAAGAATAAAGAATACTTTAAACTTTAAAAGTTTTGAAAGATGATTGTCATATATAGGTGGTTCGGTTGTCACGCACCTTATGGAATGATATGACAATATCAAGATATGTGTAAACACATACAAGAAATTCACTTATTGAATTTTTGAAATAAGTATTCTCAAAATTCCTATAGATCAAAGTTAGTTGAAATTATGCCTTGTCAACAAGTATGAGTTGCATGACTTGTGGCAAAATTCATTAACTAAGAGTTATCATGCATTGATCTATTTAGTATTTGGATAAAAGGATATTCTAAACATTATTATTGAAATGAAATAAAATATTTTGTTATGTTTATTGTTCATTTATTATGATGTTATCCTATATTTACATGTTTAAATCCTTGAATAACTTAAGTTATTCTAAATAGTCCGTTGTCGATCAATAACATGGGAATGATATTGAATTAAGACAAATCTGAGTATTATTTAGAATATACTTGAAAGTATATTGATGCGTAGTATGACTAATTTCAGATGATATTCAATGAATTGAGTATAGGATTTATCCCACCCACATGATGATACTTTATGGATCTTTGTCATTAAGTATATCATGAATATTTATCCTCGACTTGAGATACCGAGATATGTCATGGATGTAGTGCATTTTGTGAAGCAATCTAACGCTATACGTGTCGGTAGTTATAAGGGTTGTTTTCGAAGTGTTGCGAAATTTATGAATTTCGCTTGTAGTCAAAATGGGATTTGTTTCCTTCAAATTTATTTTGAAGTATAATCTTCTTGGGCCCTCGTAGGGTTGTTAAGATGTTTGCATGGCCATGCCCAAGGTCTTCGGAATATTTTCGGAAGAATTGGTAATCTTAATCAATCACATAAAGCGAGAAACAGAATAGTTAATTAAGAAATGAGTGAGATCCATATTCTTATTAACATGGTATTAGAAACAAAGGATGAATATGATGATGAATCATCAAAACTTGGTTTTCTCTAGAAAACCATACACGAGTTGTCTTGGGGGCATTGGCGTGTTGCTAGACGCTAACCAATGTCATTTCACGTTTGTAAACATATCCAGTGGGAGATGTTGGAAATATGTATATATTTACAAACACGTAAATGTCCGGATTCGAACTCGTGACCACGGGATTGCACACATTAGCGAATGAGAATTAAAGTTAAATAATTAATGTTAATGTTTACGATTAATTATTGCACATTAAGTCCGGTTAACGATCGTTAAGTATTTAACGGAAAAATGACTAACGACCGTTAAATGAAAAGAGAAAGGACTAGTAATGGAAAATCTTGAAAAGGAAAAGTTATGGGTTTCTCTTGGGCTTGTCTCATGGCCGGCCATAGCAAGGGGTTCTCAACCCAAGCCCTAACTTGTTCCCAAAGGTTTCCATGCACTATATAAACAAGGCTAGGTTCTAGGGTTTTCATAACTTTGTGCATTGAATTAACCTAGATCTCTCTCTCTCTCTCTTGTCCCTATTCGCCGAACACCCCATTGTTAGGGAGTTTGGTTTCGTTTTTCATAAAACAAGGACTTGTGTTAGATCTAGCAATCGCTTGATTCGTTGGTTAATTCGTGTGTACAAGAACGTGGTTGTAAGACACTATTCTTACACCAATTGGTTTGAGTTGTAAAACGGTGAGGACAACTCTTTAAACCACTTCTTTGTTTTGCTCAAGAGATCTGACATTCGCAAGAGGTACGTTACGCATACTTTCAGTTAATTATTTATTTGTTATGATCTTTAGTCTTCCGCTGTGTACTCTTGATGTCTTTATGTTTTATTGTATTTTATATATCATAAACTCAACACATGTAACTTGTAATGCATAACGTAAAATGCGCAAGTTACTCGCAAATACTAATCATCAATGCATACTTACATCAACATCTCTCGACGTCTCAAGTATGCTTCAACACACTCGTAGATTTCCATTCTGACGTAAATCACTCAATGTATGAACAAACAGATTTAAAACTTGACGGATAATCAAATATTTTTTTTGTTTTAAACTTCACATTTTTATAATGTGACAAAACATTTTTTTCAAAAATTAATTCTACAAATTATTTTTGAATTATTAAGAAATATTTTAATGAGAAATTTAATTCAAATTCATAACAACTAATTTTCTCCTCCAATCAGGTTTAAACTTCCCCAAATAAACTTTCATCATAAAATGACGGAACTTGGAGAGTCAGAGGAGGACAGATTGTTAAATTTGGACGGTACCATTAAGTTTAACGGTACCTTCGGACTGAAAAATTCAAATTTCATCAGCCTATAGATAATGGACCATTTTACACTTCTAATATGAACTTTTCACACAGTTTTCTCTGGTCTAATTCAGTTTCATATAGATTAGTTTCTTTGATCGTGTGGCTTGTTTTTAGTTAGTCTTCGAGTGATTCAATCATCCATTCAAGTGATCACTTTTATTTCTCTATTTGTGTAAGAGAAGAACACGTCGTATCGCAAAGATACAATGTGTTGTAGTTATAGCTTAGTGCACTCGTAACACTTGTTACGCACTTGTTGTATAATATCGTGCATCAAGTTCTTGTCATCATACTCACTTAGATTGTGTAGATCGAGTAGATCGTGTTGATCGGATAGATCTTGTAGATCGGGTAAATCTTGTTGATCGGGTAGATCGTATTGATTCGGTAGATCGTCTAGATCTGGTAGATCGTGTTGATCGGGTAGATCGTGTGTAAGATTGGTTCTAGCTATATATTATAACTCGACATTTAGCTTAATGTCGAAAAATAATGTAAGCGACGTTGTATGGTTTTCTCCGCTGAGCAGGGAGCTTGTTGATTAGTGAAGTAACTTTCGAGTTGGGTATTCGGAGAGTGGAGTAAGGTGAAGAAGAGCTTCGTGACCGAACCACTATAAATCATCGTGTCGGGTTTGCGTTTTCTTTACTTATCTATTTATATTTATTTCTTCATTTATCGTTTTACATTTATATTTGCATTCCATTTATGTTTGTGTATCTTATTGCTCATATTGTGTTGATTATGTTTGTGTCGTGACATGGTATTTATAGTGTGTCTATCTTTTTGTTATGGTGACTAGCTTCACTTAATGTTTTCTACTATCTCTAGTTGTTGTAAGACTATTGTTGACACTTTTCATATTACGTCACACTTGATCGGTTATTTGATACGAAAGATTTAAGTTTTTAAAATGGAATGTATTCACCCCCTCTACATTTTCCACAAAGCTTTGTAGTGGGCAACCTACACTTATCTACCGCAAGTCGAACTGAACTTACAGAGAATGTTTCAGAACTATCCAGTAACTATCTCCACTCGTCTTCATTATCCGAGAGAGACACTCCTTGAGTTTCATCTAAGAGCATAAGGTCCGATGCTTCCCTTATCCCTAACTTGCCTTCTCCACTTCCACACCCATTCATAGTTATCTGCAATTTTGATGAGATGTTGGCTAAGTTGCAAAGTTTTTCTGTTTCAAGGGCATACAAATAGGAATATTTATCAACAAGTTGGAATTTTAACGAGATGTCCGATACTCTTGACATCTCAACCCACAACAAATTATCTTCATACAACTTTCAGTTTTCTCAACTTTAATTGGGAGAGCATGGGCTCCTCGACCATGAGCTCACAACTGTTCACCTGCAATGGTGACAACTAACAACCACGAGCCACATCGTCACCAACATGAGCTGAATATCACCATTTATGGATGCTCTAATACATACTTATATAACATAGAACTATTATAATGCAATGTGTTTTTGTTCTTTCATTGTTATAAGTTCTTCATATGTTAAGTTAAGATCACTTAAGGTGTAGAAGATAGGCGTTGTTTGCGGAAACAAAGATTTCGATTCTCTTTCTTTTTGTTTTGTTCCATTTTCTTATTAAATTTTTTTATCAAAAGAAAAAACCATTTACATGTAATAAAAGGGTAGCTGCTCAAACAGAAAGTCACCTTAAATTAAAAAGTATATAAGGCTTACTAGCTTTCGACACGTGGCAACCTCTTCTCCCTCTTTTTTCTGCCATCTTTCTTCCCTTTCTTAAGCAACTACATACCATTTTTATTCATTTTAATTGTTTCAATCATGTTCTAAAACTTTTGTGGAAAACTAGAAGGGGAGTTGAATAGTTTTTACCGTTCAAAAGTTCTTTATAAGAAATTAAGATTCTTATATATGATGTGAAATCAAACCAATAAGCAAGTAACTAAATATACTAATAAATAATTAAATGCAAGATAAGTAAAGGAAAGAGCAAACCATAGACACAATGATTTATAGTGGTTCGGCACGAAGCTTCCTTCTTCGCCCTACTCCACTCCCCGAGTATCCAACTCGAGAGTTCACAAGCACAATATCAACAACCTCTCGGCAGAGAAAACCTTACAACGTCGCTTAAGTTCTTTAACAATACTAAGCTAGATATCGATTCCTTGTCGAGGTAGCACCAACCTTTCATTACAATGTATTTTAAGGCATAAAATACTACCCAATCCCTCTAATTTGGTGTATGATAGTAACTAACAACTTTGGTGTATGATGGTGGAGTATAATGACATAATAATATACAATGATGTACAACAATATACAGTTGTATACACACTAACAACAATAACACTTAGAAGATTGAAAGTCTTCTTTTATTCTTCACCTGTAAATAAATTGGAAAATGGGGGCGTCACTTGTAATGGTTTATAAGACAAGTGAAATGATCAAAGAATGTGTGTATGAATGTATGAAAGAGTATGCGAGTATGTACTGTTAATAAAAATATCGTCATCAAACGTTATTTATATTTTATGATCTTTACCTATGTTTTGTTAACGACAAAAGTAAATTTCATTTTGTAAAGTATAAAACTTGTCAAGATTAATAGATATTAAAACAAGCTTTCCTTAAATAAAGTCTTCATCACTCAAGCATTTACATTTTGATTAGTCATGTATCAATTAACTTTGATATCCTTCTAAACCATAATGTGTGTCAACATTTTTAGAACACGTATGTTTTAGTTTCTTAAACACAACATTACATATGTATTTACATTTAACATATTATTTCTAAAAATAGAAAAAAACATATGACATCCTGGGTTGCATCATTGAAATCTTTAGAGGATTTCATAAGATATTTTGTTTGGATTTGGACTCTATATATCTTACATGATCTTGGATAGATTTGGTTGACTTTGGTAAGATCTTTGTAATCTTGCTGTCAGACCGGCGGCACCAACCTAATACAAGGGCGGAACCCTTATTTCGGTTCCGTGGTCCGTGGTGACAGCAAAATGGTTTGGCTATAAATAGCAAGCCAGCCCAAGTTGTTTTCTCATCCCTTTCTAGCATAATCACATACATTCATTCTCTCTATTATTTCTAACTCAGTTTCATATCATTATAGTGATCCTCTTTTGTAGCAAAGAAGATCAAGTCATAATCAAGCTTCAACAAATAGTTGGAAGTCTTATTTGTTTTGTTGTTGTATGATCTAGTCTTGTTCATACATCATTGTTGTACCAAACCATCTTAAACCTCTGAGTATGAGTGGTTAGTATTTTAGTTCTTAAAATACATAGTGTGTGGGAGTGGTTGTACCCTTGTAAAAGAACTCGACATCTAGCTTTGTGTCAGAAATATTGTGTAAGCGAAGTGTAAAGGTTTCTCAGCCGGTTAAAGGAGCTTGTTGACTAGTGAAGATAAACTCTCAAGTTGGAGGCTCGAGGAGTGGAGTAGGGCAAGGAAAAAGAGTCCTTGTAGACCGAACCACTATAAACAACTTGTCGTGGTTTGATTGTTTCTTTACTTATTTACTCTTTATATATTTCTTGCATATTGTCTATTCTTCACTAACATATCTTTGATCAATATCAATTGATCTTACAATAAGTTTCAAAACAAAGATTTTAAACGGTAAACTATTCAACCCCCCTTCTAGTTTTCCACATGTACTTTGAAAGATGTTAGAGAAGAATGCAACGAGATGATCAAAATATGTGAGAAATGGTCCAATTTATAGCCAAAATTCCCTGCCCAGATTTTACAGTCCAACTTTTGATCCTTCTTTGTTATTTTTGGATATGCCGCCTGTCATCGGACAAAAGTTTTTCTTATGTAGTAAACTACAAATCTTTCCAAATCATTCTATAATCTAGTTAAGATATGATGAGATCTTGTTTCTAGAAGCTTAATCGTTTTATACACTAATAAGGAAAGATTTGCTAATTTGGTAAGATTTAGTTAATTTTTTCCAAAAATGGTTTTATTACGTGTGCTTAATTTTGTCCTCTATGCTTAAGTTTTGTCCTATATATTCAAGTAATTACTCAGTGATCTAAGCAAGAGATTACTATGGCAATCATTTTGCTTGAGTGAAAAACATTTGTTTAGTTTAAATGTAAGTAAACTTATACACTAGTTTTTAATCCAACATGTATGCAATTCACCATGTTTTATAATTCCATACCTTAAGTGATTGACGTCGAATTGAAAAATTACAACTATACTTGTTTACGTAAATTTTTACGTGGTATAATTTTAGAATTGTCATTATCAAAACATTGAGATACCGTAAATATTCATATTAACAACTTTAATGCAAGATTTAATCACTTCAATTCGTAATTAATTATATCAATTCAAGATTTTATTTTTTGAATTCGGGATCTAATATCTTCAATTCAAGGTGGCTTTTTTTTCTTCAAGTTTTTATTATAAGTTAAGATAATAGAACTAAAACTAAAGACTAGTTTTTCATTTTTTTTTGGTTTCTCAATTTTTTTCTTTCAAAAATTCAAATAAATGAAGTGTTCATTAAATTGCCTACAAAGTGTTTGATGAAATGTCTCAATGAATATTTTCTTTAATTTATGACTTTTAAAATGTATCATTAAAAGTCAATACTGATTCTTTTCTATGAAGAAATTAGTTCTTGATATATAATTGCACGGATAGATAATTTTTGATTTTTTTTTTTAATTTGTTATCACAATATTTATCAGTTTTATTTGATTAACAACATCACAATATTCATCAGTTAGATAACGTTGTTCATCAACTTTCTTTATGAAGATTTTTTTTATTTTTTTTTATCACAATGTTCATCAGTTTTATTTGATGAACTACATCACAATGTTCATCAGTTAGGTCACGTTGTTCATCAGCTTTCTTTTTGAAGAACTTTTTCTTTTTTGGTTATCACATTGTTCACCAGTTTTCTTTGATGAACAACATCACAATGTACATTAATTAGATCACGTTGTTTATCAGTTTTTTTTAAGAACTTTCTTTTATCACAACATTTATCATTTTTCTTTTATGAATAACATCACAATGTTTATCATTTAGATCATCTTGTTCATCAGTTTTCTTTTTGAAGAACTTTATATTTTTTTGTTATCACAATGGTCATCAGTTTTCTAATAACAGAAATCACGTTGTTCATTGTTTTTTTTAAAACTTTTTCTTTTTTGGTTATCACAATGTTCATCAGTTTTCTTTGATAAACAACATCACTATTTTCATTAGTTAGATCACGTTATTCATTTCATTTTTTTTTAATCACAATGTTTATCAGGTTTCTAAAAAAAATCACGTTGTTCATCAATTTTCTTTTTGATGATTTTTTTTTGTTATTAATATTCATCACTTTTGTTCTTTTTTTATTCATTGCTTCTCTTGACATGTGTCTTATGTTTTCTTATCTTCCTCTTTCATGTTTTTTTTGCATTATCATGTCCTTGCTTCTGCATGATTTCTCATACATTCATTTCGCCGGAGGTCTTTCCAGAAGCAGTCTATATACCATCGGGTTTACCAATTGTTAGGGTATGTTATGTCTACATTCTACCTTCCCCATACTCCGCTCATGTACGATTAGGTATCGTTATTGTTGTTTGTTAGGTCACCATAAGTTAACACAAGTATGTAGATGATAGAAATGAGATAAAGATAGAAGGTTGAACACACAAATCACACGTATGATATGGAAAGGTTATGCGTAGGATATATTAAGTGGACACTTTTGTTTTCTTTTGAAATTTAGCATTCGGGTCTTGATCCTTGTCATCATCATGTCTTGGTCGCTTGTCCTGACCAACAGCTTCCTTGCACGTTGTCTTTAGTTGATTTGCAAGAAGTACCTCATACAACTTCGATTCATATGGTGTGGAAGTAGGATCTCGAGGTGACATCTGTAGTACCAACTGTGAGATCAAATCAGCTTCGGTGATATTTGGAGGCTGGACTGGTCGGGTTTGCATGACCACCAGTGTTGTAGTAATCATAATAAGTCCATGTGTTTTGGCTAACTAGGATAAATAATGTAATCCCGTCAATGTCGTACCATTTACGAGTTAGGAGAGATTCCAACAATCTTCCCCCAATGGGACGACATAAGGGATTACTTACAACATTTCCTACAAGTATAAAAAACAAATAAAGAAAGGTCTTCATAAGGTCTTCAAATGCTGAGGATGATGACAGTTTACGCTCTTTGTCTTCTTTTTGTACCTCGACTTGAGAACTGTTTTCTTCAATTGTAGGCAAATGATGTAATATGCATAAATTGGATTAACTTCCCCTAATTCATCTTTGAATGTCTTTAGCAACTTCTCCGTACACTCCTTTTGGCGAAGTTTCAATCGACTTCCCCAAACCGACAACCGTCTTTAGCAGATTGAAACTTTGATGTAGTGAACATTTCCTCTAACTTTTGAAATTTTCAGTATGCATCGGAATTTATAGATGAGCAGTAAACTACACAAGGTAAATCTGTCTTATTTCTGAAAATCCGTTCGGGGGTAACATGCAAGAAATCAACAAGATCTTCTCACGTATGTAGATGCTTCACACTAAACAAACCGCGAAAGACGAAATGAAACGACTTTCCCCTGAATGTTGCGGTCTATCGGAATAATAGTAACTTGTGAATATGCAATTACTCGATAAAATAACCGTGTGTAAGGCATCATAACATCATATTTAGGTAACTTCACACATGATAACTCTGTGAAAGTGAGACGATAACACCAAAGTAAGAAATTTGAACCACAGATCGTCTCATTTCTTCCTCCTGACTGAAGAAACTCATGAAAGGAGAGGGTTTTCGCAAAAGTCGTCAAAGAAACAAGATGTCGTACACTCTCTTCCCCCCGATGTTTTCAATGAATCAGAATCATACACCACGTATGTTGATGATGAATTGGAGACAGCGAAACCATGTATGTCCAATTAATCGAAATTGTGAAGTACCATAAATATCTCTTGAGAATCAACTGATGATAAGACTTCTTTGCTCGTTTATACTCTTCTCAGCTAACTCTTTACCGACCTCATTATCATTCTGACGGCTCTTTGTAGTGACCACTGATGGAGAAAACCTAATATGACAAACTTGAGACTTAAGTAAAATAACTTGAACTTGTGACTTAAACTTGCACTATTGTCAAACGAAGAACCCTTTTCCTTACCGGGTTGATTAACCGGATTGAAAAGGGTAAACATAAAGTTTCTCGAATTATCCACGACTTTTTGTGACACTTGAGCACAACAACGTACTCCTTAAAAGTGATAGTTATAGGTATCAATCGCCTACTAGTTAACTAGGTGAATCGTAGCGTTAAAGTTTGAACAAGGATTTTGAAGCATCCAACCAACCCCGATATCTTGGATACTAAGTACACGGTTTCGGTCCCACGCCTAAAACGCACCTTGATACTTTGGTTCGCTTTAAAACATCTTTTTACACTGCCGCATTTGAATCCAAGATTCTTGTCCTTTCAATGTCTTAAGGTGTTAAAAATACGATGTAATTTTGGCAAAAGTTTCAAACTTTATGCGATCCAAAAAATGGATAGTTATTTTTGAACGATCCATCCAATCAAAAGCCCACAATACCAACCCTAAACGGGTATCATCCTACCCTAATATCAGAATCGCTTTTAGAGACTTTGGTTCATCAAGTTTTACACTTTCGTATTTTGGTGTTATTGAAGCTATTTTATCCCACAAAACCGTGGGTTTAGAAACAATTTTGGACAAAATCATACTTACGAGTAAAACAATTTTACGAAATCGTAGTAAAACCCTAAAACTACGCGTAAGTATCTCCTTGGTTTGATCTTCATTTTCGTGGTTTATTCCGTGTTTTCTTACTTGGATAAGTCCGAAAATACGTCGACTTTGGATATCTTTTGCACCGTGATAGTGTAAAAGATCATTTGGGCAAAACCCTAAATTTACGCATAAGCATTAGTTTACGCCAGAAATCCCACGATAAGATTCACTTTACGCGTAAACTCGCCCCACGACAAGGTAATCCCACGCCTAACTTTCACGCCTAACTTTTGTCTACGCATAACTTTAGTGCTTTTATCCTACTTACGCAGTAAGCTAAATCCCACGCAGAACTCCTTATTGTTACGCGTAACTTTTGGTGTTTTTACGCATAAGTGCTACTTGGTTTCTTGTCTTTTCTACGCCTAAGGACACTTCATCAACAAAGGTTCATTCGACTACAAAGATCCATTTTACTACACAAGTTTATCAACATGTCTCAACCACCATACTCTAACTATTTCCTCACACTTATAATCATCAACAACAACAACAATTAACTCCACAACATCAACAATGGAATCAACAACAAGCTATTTATCAACAACAATTTAATCAACAACATACTCCACAAATTGGTGCAATTCCACCACCACAAATGGTTCAAACACCACCAAGCCTTCAAGTTCAACCCTACACAAATGATTTCAATCAACATCCATCAAGGAACACTATGAAGGAACCCACTTGGTTTGCAAAGATGTGTGAAGCTTTAAGCGACCAACAATCAATTCATGAAGTGGATCACTGATAGACCTCCAATGCTCACTCCAGAAACTACGATCAATGGGTGATAAGGTTCTTTAGGTTTTGTGATCCAAGAAGCCACATGGAAAGTTCTTAAAGAAGGTTATCTTGAAGGTCCATTTGAGATGCCCATCGTCATTGTACCCGGAGATCCAATGCATTGCTCCACCAAGAGATGAACAAACCAACATTGCTATCTGCAGGCATCTAAATGCTACGAACTTCTACACTATGAAGTCGATGAACTTGCAATGGAATACATCCTCTTAGGATTACCAAACCCAATTCTTCGTAGTGTTGATGCTCAAAAGACCGCACAAAAATGTGGGATCATATTCGCCTTCTTATGGAAGGATCTCGACTCAATCGAGGATTTGGAATCCAAAATTTACTTGGCTTATGAACACTTCATGATTGAACCCGAGAGACACTAGAGTCCTATCATCATCGATTTTCAGACATCATCAATGATTTGGATAAACACAACATCATCATGCCAAGAATTGCGTGAATACTAAGTTTCGAGTAGTCTTGGTCCCGAATGGGAGAAGTATGTCATTTTTCTCCGCTGCGAAGAATATGCATCATTCTACTTATGGATTGTTGTACGATTACTTGAAGCCTCATGAAAAGGAAGTTGATCGAAAGGATTCTCCGTGCTCAAATTGCTAAACAAATACATCCGGATAATCAACAACTTGCCTTGTATGCTCAATGTAATTATCCTCTCAACCAAAGAACTCAACCAACCGCTTCAAACACACCTTCACAAAGAACAACCTCAACAAAATCAATTGGTTCCATACAACAACAACAATGCTCAAGCATATGTCGTTGAAGCGATCGAGGAAATCGATCCGCTCAAGCATTGCAACAAGGATTTGTGATGATTGCTAATGCTTTTGGTCGTTACACCAACAAATCCAACAATCGATTCGCTCCTCATCTAACACACGGACTCAAGTTGTGAACAATGGACGTGTTGAAGTTCGTAATCGTGATTATGGTCGCCGATGGGCGGTGGTCAAGGGTTTAATGTTGTGGGTAGGAATAACAACAGAGCTCAAGTGGTGGAACAGGAAATGCTCGTAATCGGTTAAATGGTCTTAGATGCTACAACCGCAATGAGAAGGACACTGGCTAATGCATGCCCAAAGCCGAGGACTAGGGGCGTGCTTATTTCAAAGAGGCTTTACTTTTGGCTCTTAAGGATGAAGTCGGTGGATCTCTCACGACAAAGAATGAGCTTTATGGCGATGCGCACTCGATGATGATATGGAGGACTTGCGTGCCAATGCACCGTTATGTTGATGGCTAATATGCAAGAGTTACACATGAGTGAAACAGCCCAAGAGATGACATCGATGGCTTGTCTCGTGTACCGAACAAACCATCATCATATCTCGAACTAATATCTCCATCAATATTCGAATCCGCACGGCTCGAATGTTCAAAATGAGTCATCTACATCTCATTCGACGATTTTCAAATAAACCCGTAGTTACATTTGACGATCAAGATGACCTTATGGTTTCCTTGATAATCAAATTGACTCCGTGGTTATACTTGAGGATCTAAATAATGATCATGTTGTGACTCACGTTGAACACGATGAACCTTTGCCTCATCCGATCTTGTTTCGTTACTTAAAGACCAACAATCCCAAATTGTTGAATGTGTTGCATTAAATCGATCTTAAAAAGTAAAATGCATCGCTAACCAAGGATTTTGAATGCTTACAAATGCAACTCAACTTTTCAAAACTCAAGAAAACCGTGAAAAGGTTTTGAAGCCGCTTTGCAAAATCTCATCAAAACGAAAAATATTTAGAGAAACAGACGTGATCTAGCCGCTTCAAGAATGCTTTGTTGTCGAATTAGAACAATCAAACATGAACATAAAAAGCAAATTAACGCCTCACCTTGGAAAATCAAAAGCTAAGGTCGAGTTGTTAACTTGTCAAAACAGTTCTCCGCATACAAAAAGCATTCAACGAATCGGGTAGATGACCTTCTTGAAGAAATTATCGGCTTGCAAAACAAACTTAAAGAGTTTAAAACTGTTGTTTACAAACATGGTGAATCAAGAATGACTATTGAAAAGTTTACCTTAAAACCCAATCCAAAAGGATATGGAAAAATCTAGCCGATTACAAACCAAAGCTTTCACTAAAAACATTCAAACCAACTCCCAAGTTTCCAATGCGTAATACAAAATTGATAATATCTTGTTATGAGTGTTGTTGAATATCATCGCCAAGAGGAATTAGATGCGTAAGACGAGAGTCGATCAAAATTAAAAACGTTGTTTACAACAAACCTTTTAACTATAAAACGCGGTCACTTTCACACACCAACGGATTCTTCTAACACACCAAGGGTTATCATCAAAACACCGAGTCTTCTAATGTTAATCCCAAAACAGATTATGCACAAACTTATGGTCCTTTACCTTCAATTAGTGAAGTAAACTCAAAACCCGAAAATCGAAATATTCTTAGATATTTTGACATTTTCATGGTCGACCTCAAAATTTTACAACATGAGATAGAATATCGCTCAAATCAAAATTGAACACTTTCAATCTCCTTCGCGCGAGAACAAAGAGACATTTTTCGAAAAATCTTTACCTAATGTTAAAAACTTGAAAAGTTGTGCATTAGCTCGGGAACGGATTTTCATAAGGAACTTGAACTATGAAGGTCATTTTGAGAAAATGTAAACATCTATTTCTAATACTAAACGTAAAAGAAACTTTTGAGAAAAGATGTTGATCGACTCTTGGAAGACCTTATCCAGGCCGATGTCCATAATGTTGTGTTGTTTCATTCTTTGCCATATGCATCCGATTATATCTCTCACGATATTGTTGAAAATGTTGTAAATGTTGAGAACACCGATAATGTGCTTCGATCGAGTCTTTAAAAGTCGAAAATAAACGATTACTCAACGAAATTTACAATGCCAAACGTCGCCTTCATTGGTGTGAAAAGATATTCACAATCATCAACTTAGTTTTCAAAAGAAATCTCGCCATTGAGTGCAAAATCTTCGATCCTAAAATTGAGCAACTGGATGATCAAAACGTGTCTTTGAAAAGTCAAATCTCAAAATATGAACAAGAACTTTCAAAAGTTAAACAGAATATGGTGTCATATTTGATTTGCTCAATAAGACTCGTCATGAAGCATCAAACGAACTTGATCACTATCTTGCTCACACTAGAGAAGTCATGAATTTTGCCGGTAATATTCGCTCGAAAATCAAGATTTGATTCACACTATCTCTAAGTTAAGAGAAATGTTAGGAAAGTATGAACAACTTCCGCCACCGTGATTAAGAGATTAGCACCACCACACTTAGTAATCGTGAACCTAGAATCCCTACCGCCAAATCACAAGTTGCTAATGTGTTTCCTCATCAAACAGAATAGTTGCGTCTTTTCCAAACGTCCGCACTTCACACCTAGAGCACTCAATCAAGAATAGGAAGTTGCGACCTAAGAAAAGATCAATAAGGAATGCTAAAGTAGAAGAACACCCTAGGACTCGAATAAGACTCATGTTGCTTCCACTATAGATGTTGCGTCCGCAAATGTAATAGAAATAGTGATGTAACGAATGCTAAACCGTTAAGTACTTTTGATATTCACCGATGCACCTTGTGTTATTTGTCGAAGAGTATGAATTCGATTGTCATGACAAATGTGTTGCTAAAGCTATAATCTCGATTACGGAATCCTAAGAATCGAATACCTCTAGGCCCACTAATCATTCTAAGTCCGTGCTTGGTAGACCGCCTCTTTAGATTCTAAGGCAAACTTTGTTGTCACCGTAGCTCCGGGCCACCTCCTAAGAATGTAGTACCACCTAGTGCATTCACTAAGACTAAAGCAAAGAGTAGTTATAGATGGCGAAATGGATATATAACACACTAGGATTTAAATGGATGCCTAAAATTATTAATGTGTGTATGTCTAATATATCGCTTGGAACCTCTAACATTTCGGGTTCCACATCTACTTCTATTCCATCCGTGTCGTCTGTGTAATGCAGTGATATGATCATTCTCTGATTGTTGATAGCGGATGTTCCCGACACATGACAGCAACCTTAAATCGTTATCAAACTTTATTGCAAAGTTCATTGGCACCGCCAGTTCGGGAACGATCACTCGCAGCCTATCATGGGCTACGGAGATTATGTCAATGGGAACATCGAAATCGCAGGTTTACTATGTGGAAGGCCTCGGTCACAACTGCTTTCAAGAGGTCAATTTTGTGATGGAGATTTGGAGGTTGCTTTCGGGAGAAAACTTGTTTCATTCGTGATCTACAAGGAAATGACCTTATGTCCGCTCGCGTAATTCTAGTCTCTACACTATCTCTATGCAAGACATGGTTGCTTCCTCTCCCATCCGCTTACTTTCAAAGGCAACATCTACAAAATCTCGGCTATGGCACCGCTGCCTCTCACATCTAAACTTTCAAACCATCACCAACCTTGCTCGACACAAACTAGTGAAGGACTCCCACGATTTCCGTATTCAAAAGATCACCTTGCTCACCGTGAACAAGGGAAAAGCACTCGTGCTCATTTTCCTTCAAAGGTGGAACACAACTCTCAAAGATGTGCTTCACCTTCTTCACATGGATTTGTGTGGCCCAATAGCATTTAAACGCGCGTGCAAACGATCAATGGCAAACGCTACATCTTAGTAATTGTTGATGACTACTCACGATGGACTTGGGTCTACTTTCTTCAAGCAAAGACCAAGCTCCACAAATGATCATCACCTTCTCACAAAAATACGTGTTCACTCCGCAACACCGCCGGGATAATCGTAATGCATAAAGGAACCGAATTTGTTAACAAAACCCTTCGTGAATTCTATGAGAAAGTGGGAATTCAAAGATCAAACATCTATTGCACGACACCGAACAAAACGGAGTTGTTGAAAGACTAAACCGAACGTTAGTGGAAGCCGCAAGAACAATGTTAATCAATGCTAAACTTCCAGATTACTTATGGGCGTGTCGATTCATCGCATGCTATACTCAAAACCGTTCTATGATCACAAACGCCACAACAAAACACCTTTCGAGCTTGTCCACAACTATAAACCGAACCTCAAACACTTTCATGTATTTGGATCCCTTTGCTATCCGAATAATGATCGTGATGATTTTGGAAAGCTCAAAGCCAAAGTCGATATTGAGTCTTTATTGGATACCGTGACAATTCTAAAGGTTTCCGAATCTGGAATCGTCGAACTAAGGAGGTAATGGAAACGATTCATGCTCATTTTGATGAACTCACGGAAATGGCTTCGAGTATAACAACTTAGAACCCGGTCACAACCGCTTAAACTTCCTCAACCCCATCATCACCGAACAAAGCCCCCACTAACTCACAACAAATGGAAAGGTTATTTGCTCCTCCGCTCGTGACGATATTGATGAACGTGCTCTGTGTGTATCCGTCTGCTCACCGCACAACCCGATAATATTCCTATACCGATACACTGCTACAACAACCATCGTTGAAGATGCACCTACACCAGCTTGACTCCAACACAACAGCTTGAACACACCGCTTCCAACAATGATGAACCAAATGATGATATTCTCAATGAAGTACCCCACCGCAGATTTTGATCCAAATGCGTTCTTCAACCCGTTTGCTAATGAGATCGCCGCACGGATGTCGCGAATCTTCAACAAACCATTTGAATCCTCGTAATCGCACAATGTATACCAACATCAACCTCTACACACCGATGGACAAAAGACCATCCTCTCGCTAACATTATTGGCAACCCGAATCAACCAACCGTTACGAGACAACGTCTTCACACGATGGTGAACATTGCATTTATGCACTCACCGCTCGCCAACTGAGCCTAAAACATTAAAGACGCAATGACAAAAGACAACTGGATTGAATCCATGCAGAAGAACTCAACCAATTCAAACGTCTTGAAGTATGGAATCGGTTGAAAGACCAACAGGGTCTACGCCATTGGTCTAAAATGGATTTGGAAAACAAATTGATGTCAAGGGAACGCCATCCCAAACAAGTCACGCCTAGTTGCTAAGGGTTATCGCCGTGAAGAGGAATAGACTTTGAAGAATCTTTTGCTCCGCTGCTCGCCTTGAGGTCGTTCGATATTTCTCGCTCGCGGCTCATATGAATATGACGGTCTATCGATGGATGTCAAACGGCGCTTCTCAATGGACAACTTAAAGAAACGGTCTATGTCACCAACCGATGGATTCGTTGATCCCGAGTTCCCGAACCATGTCTACAAACCGAACAAAGCTCTTTATGGTCTCAAACAAGCCCCTCGGGCATGGTACGATAAGCTATCATCTTTCCTCATTGCTAATAATTTCACCAAAGGTTCGGTTGACCCAACTCTTTTATACAATATCACGGGCACATATCTTAATTGTTCAAATTTACGTGGATGACATCATTTTGGGTCTACACATAAAAGTTTTCAATCGCTTTTGCAAAACTAATGAAGAAAAATTTTGAAATGTCCATGATGGGTGAACTTACATTCTTTCTAGGATTGCAAGTTCATCAATCACCCCGTGGTATTTTCTTGAGTCACCCAAATATGCCCTTGAACTGTTAAACAAATTTGGAATGACAACTGTGACACTTATGCCACACCAATGGCTCATACCAAGAAGCTAGATGTCGATTTACATGGGAAATTAGTTGACCCTACCAAATACCAAGTATTATTGGGTCTCTCATGTATCTAACAGCCTAGCGACTGATATTGTCTTTGCCGCTTATCTATGCTCCCGCTATCGTCGCGACCAATCGAAACCCACCTCTCGAGGCTAAAAGAATCCTCCGATACATCAAGGGAACCATTAACTTGGGATCCGTATCCAAGGATTCGGTTTTGAACTAATCGCCAGACGCCGACCACGCAGGATGCTTAGACTCAAGGAAAAGTACTTCAGAGCTCTACAATTTCTTGGTGATAAACCGTGTCTTGGCAATCAAAGAAGCAGGATTGTACATCGTTGTCATCAACCAAGCAGTAATATGTAGCCATGTCGCGTGTTGTGCTCAAGTCATCCGGATGAGAACACAACTCAAAGACTATGGTTACGTATTTGATGTAATCCCGATGTATCGCGACAATCGGAGTGCCATTGCGATCTCGCAACTCGCTCAAGACTCAAATCAAAGCACATCGATCTTCGCTATCATTTCATCAAGGACCACGTGGAACAGGGTACCGTTGAATTATACTTTGTGGGTACTGAATATCAATTGGCAGATCTTCTCACCAAAGCCTTGCCTCCCGCTAGGTTTAATGAGTTGGTCCACCGGATTGGTATGAGGTGTTTGACTCAAGAGGAATTGGATGACCTCTTAAAACAGTCTTAAAAACCTGTCAAACACCAAAACATCTTTTGTAAATAAATTTTTCAAAAACAAAATACAAAAATATAAAATCTTATAAAACAACAAAAATATTCTTCTAATCTATAATCTTTCAACATGGCAAGTACATTTCTTCCTTCAACACTATAATCTTTCAAAATTCAAGATTTTTACGATCAAGTGTTGAGGGGAGAAAATTTTCACTTAACTGCTTCAAAACATCGCAGTACTTGCATGTTTTCATATCTCGTTGTTTCATTTTACAATGGTGGTGAATTTTTCGTTAAATGACACCCTGACTAAATTTATAACCTTTCATTATTTCTTAAGTCGAGGGGAGTGTCACAAGTTTCTTTCCTAAAAATCTTTGTTTGGTAACAAAATGGAAGTTAAATGGCTTTGTTTGAAAAAGGAAAAGTGGAGGGACCAAAACTGTCAAAATGTTAAAGTTATTTTAATAAAACACCTCCCCACCTAACTTTCACTTCACATTTAATTCTAAACCTAAACACATCCTACGCCTAAGATTCATTCAAGAATTTCGTGTTTTTGATCATCGATTTGTAAGTTGTTTAACAATCTTAACGTATTTTCAAACATAGGTTTTGATTTGTACTTAAATCCAACGGTCAAATTATGTTCTATGGTTGATTTTGTGGTCTACGCTATGCGTATGAACCCAAGATCAAGATAGTGTGTTTATGATTAAAAGATAGTGCCGAAATGTTTCTACAACATCATTAATGCCTTTTCTATCATAAAATCCACCCGTAAACTCGAAATAAGTGAATTTGAAAACTAGGGTTTATGAGTCGAATTGGGTATTTTCAAATGTGAAGGTTTTGGTGAAAAGATAGTTGTATAAGGTTGTTTTCAAGTTCAAATAAACATATGTAAACCCGTAAATTACCCGTAAACACTTATGATTCTTAAATTGAAAATTAGGGTTCTAGTTCATGTGAATTGGGTATTTTTGATTCAAGGCTTATTTGATGTTAATACTTGGATAGAACAACTTTATAGACTTCTCAAGACTACCGTAAATGAATTGGTGCAAATCCTATGGTTAGAAACCTTACGCTGTAATTTTAAACCCTTAGGGTTTTGACCCACGCGTATGTATTTCACGCGATAACCTGCTTGACAAGTGTTCTTGCCATAAATTGTTGTTAAAATGATATTCTGTGATAATGTTAATGATTTGATGAACTTATTTCGTGATTTGTTACGCTTAAAATTCGTAATCAAGGTCATTTGCATTTCACGATAAGGATTACCCCACGCCGTAGTCGCTATGCCCACGCCGTAAGGTTCTACAATGGGACCACGCGATCCCGTGAAGGATGCGCGAACAGTGTTTCACGCATAAGGTCTACTTCACGAGTAAACCTTACGCTGTAAGGTTTTTATACGCCACGCGTAAGATCTACGCGTAAGGTCCCCTTTTCCCACGCTGTAACTTTTTCACGCAGAAGATAGGATCCCACGCGTAAGCTTATAACTACGCCAGATAAAACACTTGCTTACGCGATAACTTTGTCATTGCTACGCATAAGCCCGGATGGACCTTCATTATGAATTGTTACGTGTACAAACTTGTTAATAAACTTATCATATCGTCACGAATCCAATAATGTCACTAATAAACTTAAACGCTTGATATGTTGTGAAAATATAAGTGATAACATAAACTTTAAAACTTAAAGTTAACTAACTCACTAAACATTTCACGACGCCATTAGACTATTGGACAAACAAGTGACTTAGGACTCAGAATAATCATTGACACCGTACATTCAATAACTAGACAATAAGACCTTTCGTTGACTAACATTATGTCTTTCGATATGTTGGTTCTTTTGGCTAATGTTATTTCGATCACGACATGGTCGAACAAATGAATGTGGATGCACAAGAAGTTCTTACAATTGTCGATATCTTTCCGAAGGGTTATCCGAGAAAGCTTGGAAAGAACAACCTTAGGGTTGACTTTGACACCCTCACATGCTCGTAATCTTCTTGTCTCATTGCGTGGATATTCTCAAGAATCATCCCTACCGTAACATGCTCACACTCGCCACAGCCCGAGGTCTACATTCAACAATTCGGGATTCTATGCAGAGGATCATCGGTCAAAATGTCGTGAATGTGACTCTTAATCACAAACAAGTCACTATCACTCCCGATGACTTACGAGCTGTTCTCATCATTCCGCACATCGCTCCAACCGACTTCTTTGCTACCCCCATCGAAGAGATCGTCCCGCAATTCTTGATAGATATTGGTTATGATGAAGCTAAAGGAATCATTTCTAAGCACTCTCACGTGGAGTCAAGAATATTCCTCAACCATGGAGGACACTCTATATGATCATCACCAAATCGCCTCGGTCGCGACGGTGGCTATGAGCATCCCAAGCTCATGGAACCGCAAATTTTCCGTCGTTGATCAACAAGAAGGACATCATAATGAAGCATCGCTATGGGAAGATATGATGTTGTCTCACAAGAAGCTTGGCTCCAAAATTCCTATGTCGATACACCAAATTGTTGATCCAGAGCTCTTGGACTTCATCCCGATATCCCCATGAGACTCAATGACCCAGATAATCATGACATCTTGATCGAGCACATACTATCCGCCGTAATCAAAGAATCGCTCTACGAAGAAACAGGAGTCGAATTGCCCGATCACCTTCTTACAAAGGAAATCAAAAGTCGGAAACGTATAAAAGGTATCGGTAGCCGTAAAGAAGGAAAAGTTGGCCATCTTGATGAAAAGGCTTCGGGACACCTACCGGAGAACCGTAAGAGGAATCTTTGGAAGTGCCGCAAGCACGGAGAGTCCAAGGAAGTTCCCAAGAGGAACCCTCCTTCAAAGAGGATTGTTCCATCTAAGGAAGCTACTCCCATCCCAATTCCCAAGCCCGAACCGCAAAGAAAGCTTTTGGACGAAAGCTCAAGGTACCGACACGATGAAGAGATTACCTACTCAAACCGCAAAGGATGACAATCCTTCAAGACCAAAACCTCCAAGTCCTCAAACCGATAAAGGAAAAGGAAGACTCTCGACTTGTGCCATATGATGAAAGCTCGAGAGTGAAGAAGAGCAACCGGATCAATCATACAGAAGAAGTTTAAAATCGTTAGACACCTTCAAAAGTCAAGAATTTGCTAAAGATCAAATGGGTGGACCCGGAGGATCAAGTGGTGTCGCCCACTCCTCACCGTGATCCCGATGCGGTTAATCGACCCGATAAGGATCCGTGCCACCACTCTTCTCGCAACAACAAAAGCTTGTGGAGGATACTATCGAATATGAGTTTGAGAACCTCAAACCGAGAAGTTCGAGAAAGATAAAGATGATGATTATGACAAGTTGCTTCGAAAGTCCCACACATTCACGTAAGGAAACTTCGAACCGCCTAAGGACCCCGAGCCTCCTCATGTCTCCTCATCATCGACTCTTCATCTCATTCATCACCACCACCATCAAAGAAATCAACCAAATCATCATCCAAATCAAGAAGAAACCACCTCGATCTTGGATTCTCATGCTCATGAAAGAATTGTGAAAGTCACAAACAAGTCGAAAGAAAGACATTCTCCAAAAGAAGTTGAATTTCTATGTCGATCACATACAACATTTGTATGACGAGAATGAAAAGATGAAAGAAGAAAGGAAGTTTATTCAGAATTCATGAAAAGTCATCGTCAAGAGGAACTCGAACGAAATGATCAAGGTTACACTAACAAGTACCTTCGTAATATCGCTCCTAAAGTCACAAAGGAGTCGCTCACCGCACAACTTTATCCAAATCTTATGCAAATCGCCAAGCAAACTATCCGATCAACACCCCTAACCGTAATAATCAATCCAACCGATCCGTAGTTTTCTAACAATGAATTGGTGGCCAAGCTTGTTACACAAATGTCGCCACGAATGCAATGTTCAACTCGAAGAAGCAAAATTGTATCAAGCATTGCTAGACTACCAACTTCAAGAAGCTTGTAGATTTGAGGCGAAAAGTTGAAACGCCCTAGAGACGATGAAGATAAGGATAAAGACAAGGACTCGCACCTAAACGCCGTAAACAGCCCGTGAATCTTCTTCGATGCCACCTCCTCCACAACGGACTTCTTCTCAACAAAGTCTCCTCCACCTCGGTCTTCACCGATAAACCTCGGACGATTCCGAGTTACCACCCCGACTCAAAAACAGTGATTACTTTGAGTATACGGGTGGTGACGATGAAGAGGTCCTTGAGCCCCTACAACAACCCACCTCACCCAAACAAGTGCGTAAACCGTAATCATCATCAAGGCCTTCCAAAAGAAGAAGAAGACGACTCACCAAGTCGATCATGGCTAGATGACGATAAAACCAAGAGTTTGAATGGTTCTCCACACTTGTCAATCAAACTCCCTACCCCGATGAAGGTCAAGACTTGGTAGACGGTTCTACATTGAGCACGCAAAACTTTTGCAAGAAAAGTTCCATGTGAAGAAAATGACGAAATCGAGTTGAAGCGAATCAAGAATGAAGCGTTTCAACTTCTAAAAGACAGCTCCGAAAGCGCCTCGAGGTCGAATATCATCTTGAGAACATCGCCGAGCTATGTCTAACAACATGGATTGGCTCAATCCGAAGCAAACATTGACTTCACACAAAGGGACAACCTCCATACTACACCGATTGACCAAACCCCTACCGACCATTGGCCAAACAGATGAACCACGGATTCCTTTCGATACTTCTTTAACAGAGACCGGATTTTCTTTACACGGTAGCGATGGTTCACGAAAATACGCTACATCGTTGACTCTTCCATTCCAGTGGCTATTTACTCAAACCGCATAGCTATCGAGGAACGTGCAAATCGCTTGTTTTTCGACAACGCAAGCATACGACCGAGATGCATTGTATGGGATTCATCATTGGCCCGAACGTCAAGAATCTACTACGTGTCGCTCGGTTCAAGTCTCAACACGCAGGTACAGTTCTAAGGACATCGTGGCCATCAAACACGTTGATCTCAAGTCTAAGTGGGACTACACCTTCTTGAAGAATATCATAGTCAAACGACAAGATGAACAGACTATGCATTCTCCGAAGTCGACTTTGAGAATTTGTCCTCAACGACATCAAGACATGTACCTTGCCAAAGTATGTGGTCGTATGAGACAATTCTCGATCAAGTTCAACGCGAATTTATCAAGTCAATTTCATCTTCATTAGACGATCGTGATCAAAGAACGTAGAAGATATCCACCGGTCGTTGAATCTTATCGACGCGTGTCAACCTCACTCCTCCAACGCTTGATCTTCCCGACATCAATCGCCTATCTCAATATACGCCATCAAGAAACCATTCGAGTTGTTTACCGCAGTGAACTTCAAAGAAACCGCTTAATGGCGTGTAGTGAACTTCGTAAATTTGGGATCATACTTTGAAGTCGGTTAGGGATGGATTGGCGATGAGTTGAAGGATATACGCGAAAATTGGGTCTCCTAAGCTACCGGAATTCTCGTGAAAGGAGGGATGTGAGACGAATCATCACAATGATTGATGAAAGGTTGTTCGAAGGGATCGCCTGCGACGATTGAGAGCTATGTTGGTGGTCCACCCAGATTAACATAACCGGCTTTCAACGCCTTGCGCACTCGGGAACATCACCGCACTTCCGGTACCCTTGAATTGGTTCTTTCATTACAAATTTGGATGTATGATTATATATGTCTATGGCTTGTGCACACATAACCGTGTACAACCCGTAATTGTCAAGAAAGGACCCCGTGGTACGCTCTGCCACAATCCTTATAAAAGGAGCGAAAGCTTTTATTTTGAGTAAAACCTATCAAACCTTTCATTTTTCAAGGTTTTGCTCAAAAACACAAGTACTTCCCATATGATTTTCAAAACCTCAACCGCTTATATCACTAGTTGAGGGGAGTATTTGAATTAAAACTTTGTTCACAAATTGTTCATAGTGGTCACTCTTCCCGCAACACTCGAAATGGTCATATTTATTCTCAACCGTTTCAAAATAACATTTTCATATGCCATTTTGAGGGGAGAAAATTGTGTGATAAGAAATATGTTGTGCAAAATGCAAATGAATCTGTACCTTTGACTTAACCAACGAATTGACGGTACTAAACTGTTTGTAACTCGAAAAGACTTGTCCCGGACGGGTAATAATTTCAAGCTAGTTCGCTAGTAATGTAAACGTGTCTCGCAAAGGACTTGTCCAAGTAGAAAGTACCATTCGAGAAACTCTTGGTAGACATGAACTCGACGGTATGACAACCTTCGAGGTTTGTCTACACCTTCAAGGTAGTTATTAGAGCTAGTTGTCACCTAAAAACCGACAATGTAACTCTTTAACTACGCAACGAACCGTGTCTCATGGGGATTGTCTATCTCGAGTGGATCAATTCAAAATGTGCGCGCTTTTCCTCATTGTGCATTTAAACCATTAAAACTCTTAAGCACATGTGGAGGGGAGTATTTATGCAAAATCCTATCTCTCACAAATGGTTCAAACATGTTTTCATTTACAAACCCTTTGAGAGATGTTTCACAAACAAGTGGTTTTAATGGCAACATAGGTTAGTCATGGAGTTATAAGGTGACTAAGGTTAGGAATAACTGTCCTATGATCCGCCAGAGTCGGAGGGATCTACCCAAGGACATCACAAATAGTTAGTACTTAGAAGTCCTTAGGTATGATTGTAAAAAGGAGAAAATGAGAATCGGAGAAAGAAGGAGTTGAAGAATCAAAAGAAATGTAAAGTAAAGGGTGAAAAGAAATAGCCCTCCGCATTATTCAACTTAGGCGCATAATCGGGTTCAATTCATATACTACCGGTTGTCACTTAGTGACACCGGTATTGAAGATTAAAAGTCGTCATGGACCCAAAGGACGCATGCACTAAACCTTCTTAGCCACTCAAGTTTCTCTCAATGAAGCTTGTTTCATTCTCACAGGAACCCTACGTAAACTATTGGCTTTCTTAGAGATCGCCGGTATTGAAGAAGGAGACCTCTCCCTAGTCTCCGTCAGAAAACCAAAACGCACTATTGAGTCTAGAGCCACGAGATTCATCAAAAGATCTCTTAGGAACACTTGACATTTCATCACTTGTTGATCAACAAATAAGATTATGATTCGGTGGTTCATATCGAGTCCTTCATGATCTTAGCAACTGTCGAGAACATTTATGAGAGGTTCACATCCGTGATCCTTAGTGATTGAATGGAAACCCCGCCGTGGTCAACATCAAACACCGACAAAGCAAGTCACTTCGGTAACTCCCCGTGGATTACGCGGAGTGTGTCTCAAACGGTCTACAGTCGTGAGGTGATGCTACGTGTACCTCAACGACTATCTCGAATCAGATGTACTTTGGTACATCGCGTTATCTCACTTGTGGGACTCAGCTCAGAACGGCCTTTGTAAGAATTAGAGTTGTGTTTTCACACTATGTCGTTAACACTCTCAAGTTCAAACTTGTAAGTGCGGAAACCGCTTATTACTAACCGCTTGAAATGTTTTCTTCTTATGGAAGCTCCGGAGCGGAATGATCGTGTCGATTCTTCTCATGCTCACGCCAACATCATCACTAATGGAAGTTCTATTCAAATGCAACACAACAATGTAATGATTCTTCATCAAACCAAAGAATCTACAAAGTCAAAGACTTAAAGAACTTCATCAAGATTGATTTCCAACATCAAAGAGCGTGTGAGCATGTTGAAGAATGACGTGGAGACACCGGAGCAACAAGGCACTGAGGCGCACTTGATGCGCATAACAACATACTATCACTTTCACCACAAAGAACAATGATCAAAGAACAAAGTTTAAGATGACGCCAAAGCAAAACCGCTCAAAGAAAACTATCTCTACACCGGGAGATTGTTCGATTCAAGGCAATTCTTCTCACAAGAAAGAAGAATGTCAAGAGACGCCAAAGCTACTATTACATCAACGCCTTCACCATTTACATTCATATATACTTGAGGGGAGATTGTTGGAATCACTCCTAAACCAGTATTTCAAGTATTTATATTTCATATGTAATAGGTAGCTTATTATGGCCTTTATGTTTGTTTAAGGTCTAGCTTATGTAGAAGGCCCATAAGCTTAGGCCCAAGCCCATATAAGAAAGGATGGGAACTAGGAGTGTTGCCCTAGCTTCCTCCTATAAATATTTTGTAAACCCTCATTTGAGGGTTGGTTGTTCAAGTTATTTCTCTCTTTCAGCTTGTGTTTCTATATGCTTTAACCATTATTATTATTAGTTGTGTGTGTGCATCTCAAATAACTTGTTCAATCCGCCTTCATCTCTTTCTTATAACTTGTGTTTGTAAAACTAGTGACCTAACAAAGTTTCGAAAAGTGTCCATTCGTTTACATTTAGTGTCATTAACGATTATTTGGAAGAGATGATAACGAATGTTATTGTCTCTTCCTTTTGGTCTCGAATATTAATCATGAAGCATGTCTTCAACAGTGATCGATGATGAGATAAGTTTCAAGCCTTTAAGATTTTTTCAGATCTGTGACATTGCAAGTGGTTTGAAACAAAATCTGAGATCTCTTGTTTACATTTCATTCAAGTCTTTGAGTCTTTGATGATGCGAGTGATTGATGAGGGATAGTAAGGGTTAGATATGTCTAGATTAGGATTGGGTTGATGTATTTTGGTCTCGGATTGGACTTGGCAGTTGAGATCATTAGTCTAATCAGTTACAAAATACTTTCTTTTGGTTCGGTCAAAGGGTTGTGATGTTAATAGAACTGAAGTCGACTTGGTAAATTGGTTTTGTGAAGTCATGGTCTTTATCCAGTTTACGCATAAGGTTACTCTTTTATGCGTAAACTCGTTCTTATTCTTTATAGTTTATACGTAAACCCTTTCTTGGTCATAAAAGTCTTGAACGTAAACAGTCTTTATGCGTAAACAGAGTTAGTTACGCGTAAGAGTTTTCTTAGTCGTAAACCAGATTTACGCGTACTACCTTACTCGTAAGCTTATTAGTAAAGCTTACGCGTAAGCTTACTCGTAAACGTAGTTTCTTACGAGTAACTTTCCAAGTTACTCGTAAACAGTTCTAGAGATGAGTGATTACGCGTAAAAAGAGTGTTTTGACTTATGTTGACTTTTTCCGGCGACCTTTTCCGATCATAATCCGTTCATCTTCATAGAAACCCAGAAAAAACTGCATAAAAATCTCTTCTTTGACCCGTGTTTGACCATGATAACTTGACCAGAAGACCAAAAATATTCACGAAATGGTACAATAGAGGCAAACAAACTGTTTGAACAAAAGAATGACACAAAACAGATTTTTTGCACACTAACCATAAGATACATATTAAAAAGCTTGTAAAAAATTTGTTAAACAAAAAGTAGATGTGAAAGATTAAGACTTTGTTAAAAACCAGATTTTAAAACAAGATTTTGACATGAAAAAACATCACTAAAATCAACCCATGATAAAAAAATCCGACCTTGCTCTTGATACCACTTGTAGGATCGTTTTTATAGGTGATATGGTGAATCGGGAGGTCTAGGAATATGAAAAATTATCATCTTCATGTTAGAGAGAGAAACTAGAGAGAGAAGAGAAAAACTATGTGTTTATTAGTAAGGAAAGGTAAAGTTTACACAAAGAGTCTTACCCCTCAATGGAAGTATGGAGGGTATTTATAGCCTAGCACATCCATCTATTACAATATGACATAATAAGTCCATGTGTTTTGGCTAACTAGGATAGATAATGTAATCCCGTCATTGTCGTTTCATTTACGAGTTAAGAGCGATTCCAACATTGTTGTACTACAATATTCATAATTTTTTTTTTTATTTTTTTTTAAGATCACGTTGTTCATCAATTAAAAAAATCACAATGTTTATGAGTTAAAAGTGAAAATAGCAAAAACAAAAGCTAGCAAAAATAATAAGGGACACTTGTTCATCATGTTGCGACTTTTTATACTTTTAAAGTTTCACCCCCTTTTTATAAGATGACAACGCGTAATGAAAGTTCTCAATTTTTTGATTGTAATGTGAAAGTAAACTATCGAAACCACTTAGGGATGATCAAGCGTTAGAAAATTAATGAATGATATCATTAAAATGTGAGGTACTAGTTTAAATGCTACTTAACGCAGACAAGTTTAAAGTGGCAGTGCCAACATCCTCAGAAATGTAGGTTTTACTCGGTTTAACACTTTAACAATGCGTATGAGTGCGCTTAAACCCTATTAACGAATCAATTAAAAAAGATCAAAAAACATGTTTACCCAAACATTAGACCATTTAATATTCCGGTATCACTAAATAGTTATCGACTTCAAAGTCCAAGAATGAAACCTGCAATAATCAAATATATAACAATTTATAATCAAAGAAACCGACTATTTGCATTAGTCGTGATGCTCAAGAATCTCATCTGTAATAAAATTTAGTTAAGACGGAAATGCTACCGAAACAATAATAATATTATCATTTGTTATTTTATTTCAATCCTGGTGATGAAGGAAAGACCCTTTTTCGATCTTTTCCGCCCATAAGGCTAGGCACAACGGTCGGTCGAGCCAGTCGATCGATCGATCGGTCGCCCATTGTGGGTGTGTTGTCGCTGTCGGTCGTCGAGCCCAAAATCAAACAACTAGGTCGCTATCTCAACCGAGTTTAAAACACACAAACAAACAAACAAACAAAAACTACCATTTGCAATAAAAGGAAAAAAATTTCTTGAAAATTTACCACTTTTACAATATTATAAATACAACATCAAACACACTTCACACAAATTCAAACACAATTTAAACAACTTCTCATCAATATCCATCATGTCAAGCAAAAAAACTCCCAAATCAAAAACCTCAAAATCCCGACTACCCCAAAATGTCCTGAATTTGAAATTCTCGCCGGATCCGAATTTCCAATTAACCGGTGTAACACCACCACCAAATCAACGTATTCGCTTTCGTTCACCCGGTTTTGAATATCAAACACAACTACCACAACCACCACAAAATCAAAACGCGCTTTACCTTAATCGTCCTAATCCCGATTTTCACCAATCACCAAGTGGTCATCGTATCATCCTACCACGGATTTCTCGACGTCTTACCAACTGAATCAAGCGTTATCCCCGCTTGAACGTATTAATCTTGATGCGAATATGAAGCAGTTAATAAAAGACCATCTGCCTCAACATTACTCGACTCAAAACTATCTGACTCAACATTATGCGAGTCAACATTATTCGAGTCAAGATGTTTCGATGGGTCAAGGTTCAGGTAACGGTATGTTTCAAGGTTCCATTCCGGTTGAAGACGATGACGATGTCGAAGAGACGTCACCCGTGAAACCAAAGAAGCCTTCGAGACGTGCTACAAAGGTGAAGGCCCAAACCAAGGGAAAGAATGTCACAACCCAAGAGCCAAAGCCCAAACCATGGACAAAGGCGGAAGAGATCGCGTCGTGTAAAGCTTGGACTCATGTGTCGAAAAATTCCGAGAAAGGAAACTCTATCAACAGGTCGGGGTTTTGGGAGGAGGTGATAGCGTACTTTACAAATGAAACTGGTTCAGAAAGAACGTACGACTCGATTCTTTCCAAATGGAAGAATAGA
Source organism: Chrysanthemum lavandulifolium (assembly GCA_022545495.1). Taxonomy (NCBI): domain Eukaryota; kingdom Viridiplantae; phylum Streptophyta; class Magnoliopsida; order Asterales; family Asteraceae; genus Chrysanthemum; species Chrysanthemum lavandulifolium. The sequence goes on from CM040243.1 coordinate 150,076,475, forward strand.
GTTCGTTGTAGGTTTGGTGCTTTTGTGCCATTATGGAGAATATCCAGGAGAATCACAAAAGTGGTGCAAATGACCACGATTCGTACCAAAAAGGTCTTATATAATACAAATTGATTTACAATCATGATTTTACATTGGAGGAGTGTTGGAAAGTTTTGAGGAATTATGCTGCTTGGAAGGATATTGAGATGCCTTTTTTCTACAATAACAGAAGGGGTCGGAAGAAATCCAAGACTTCGGAAACCACCTCGGGGTCAACAAAACGTGGATGATGCTGAGGAGGAAGAGACTCGAGAATCACGACCACTTGGTCGTGACTCATCCAAGAAGAAATCATCTGCCTCCTCTCGTGAGCCAACTCCATCATTTGTTAGTTCGTTAGTCAAGAAGTACTTCAACTTCAAGTCGTCAAAATCAGGATAAAGGAAGGAGATCTTAGAGGACTACATAAATTTGAGGCGAAAATATATGGAGATGGATGAGGCAAGAAGTCAGCGATAAGAGGAGTTGGAAATCCAGAAAATTGAGCTCCAACGTCGGCAAATTGAATTGATGGAAAAAACAAAACGGGACCAAGACATAATTTTCTACAATTCAGCAATCGACCCAAATTTGCCCGCTCGACAACAACGTGAACTTATGGATATGAAGGCAGTAATCGATATAATGTATAACTTAGATTATTAGTTTACGTTTTCAGTTGTCTTTGTAATGTTTTTATTATTATTCAAAGTATTGTGATGTTTAAGTTTTATTATTAATAGAGTTTAAATTTGTGTTTAAAAAATTTGAATTAAAAAAAATAAAATAAAAAATAATTTAGTCGCCAATATAACAACTTGGTCGTTTGAAGGTTGCTGACGAAAGAAATTAATATGACAGGCAAAACCCAAGTTGTCGTGGATCGCCATTGTGCAGAGCCTAAAGAAATGGACAACTTATTCTCAACAAACGAATTATTTAAACAAATTGAGTCAACTTCACAAACAAAGAGGACACTATGTATAATTGGGTAATGATAACATCTTTATTAGAGCTTTGTTTTTTTAGCTTTGTTTTGTTCCTTTCGCCAGTCCTAAGATGCTACATGTTTATATATCTTTTGAGCTTTATTTAAAACTAGCCGGGTATCCGTGCGTTGCTACGGCGGGTACCTGTGTGATTATATTTTTTAGCGATAGCAAGGCTTTTCTAATACATTATTTTTAAAGAAGGAAAGAAAAGTATCAACAGAGATTATTAATTAAAAATTAGTTTGTTTTCTTATGCATTTAGTAACATAATAAAAAGGTTTTATAGCAGGGTGTCTACGCAATTATATGTTTTTTATGATGCTAACTTAACACATGGCAATAACTTAATGGAACAAATTTACCGCATAATGTTGCTTTAAAAAATGGCAGACTTGCATCACGATGCAACGACGATACAAAAACGATGGTCAATGATATAGCTATTCGTTTAGGACGTGTAACGTTTAAACATACAAGGTGTTTTAAAATAGCGGTTTTAGCACCATCGAGTGATGTTTATATTGCTAAGTTGTGGTGGTAAATGGTGGTCCATTGCGTGGTCGAAAAGGTGGTGTCAGAAATTCTGACTACATAAAAAATTAGTTTCTATGATCCGCTTAATGATTTGTAAATTTTATTTAGTGGGTGTTTTAAAAAGAAATATAAGATAAGATTATTTATGCGTTATTGTATTATACCATATAATATATTAACTTATTAATTGTACTTTTAAGTGAAGAGTATTTTAATAATATCATTATTTAGTGGGTGTTTGAAAGATATAAATGATAAAATAATTTATGCATTATTGTTTTGTACCATTTGATATATTAATTGTACTTTTGAGTGATGAGGTATTTTAATAATATCATTAATGATTTGTAAAATTCATTAGTGAGTGTTACAATGAAAAAGAAAAATTAGATGACTTATGTATTATTTTTGTACCAAGTGCTATATTAAATGTACTTTTGAGTGAGAGTATTTTAATGATTTCATTAATTCTGAAATTAATATACACGAATGTTACAAGTTAGATGATTTATGCATTATTATTTTGTACCAAGTGCTATATTAATTGTACTTTTGGTTACAAGTTTAGTGGGTTACTTTTATTAGAAATGTTTGGTCTTAAAAATTTTAAGACTTCTATATTTAGAATGTCCTAAACACCTTATATAGTAGTATAGATAATGTCTTTCTTTTTCTAAATAATATTTTGCACCATATATAAAAATGTCAATAAATCTGGTTGTATGTTTATAACTATGATAAAACCTTTATTATTGCATGCATTTTGAAAAAGAGTGTTGTCATATCAACTTTCTTAAGGTGAATGACTCATTTATATTTATATTCTTGTAAAATGTTAAAATTTCTTTCATATCATTGTAAATTTAATAATTATTTTGATATTCTTATAAAATGGTTAAATATTATTTCTTATAATACACATATTTACTCAAAACAAATTTTCATTGTATTTACATATATGTCATAATGGCTAAGAATTGGTCTGAAATCGAACTGAACCGACAAAAACTGAACCGACCCAAAACTGAAAACTACTAATATATAAAATCGAATATGTTCGGTTTTGAAGCAGAATGTAACAATTTCATTATGGAGGGAAAAATAGTTACAAAGAGTTTGAAAGTGAGATTACACTGCTTAAAATGAAATGAAGTACAACTAGTCTATTTATACACATGAAAACCTTCTAGAAACAAAACTAACTGACTACAAACAAATCTTTACATATTGTTGCAATTCACTTTGGCTCTATGATGTAATTGATGTTTTGCTGATAGGGTTGACTTTTGGTTTAACTTGTAAACATTGTTGACTTTATGAGTTGTAGACAGATTGAATGAGCTCTTGACATTGTCTTTGTCTTCAATACCATATTTTCCTTGCATAACATATGCAGAAATGATGAACATATGCAAGTCTCATGAACATATTCATAATTCATGACCATATGCAGAACACATGTAAATCAACCTAAACATATGGGTATAACCTATACAGAAATCAGAAATCACGAACAACTCATGGCCATAACAAATCAGAAATGATGAATATGTTCATCCCTTGATTAAAGGCACACGTATGTATCTCTGCGTGTCCTCCCCACCCACATGTATGTATCTCTGTGTGTCCTCCCCACCCAATTATTTGTTTTTAGGTCTTAGGCAACATACATGACCCAAGGGTAGAGATGCCCTTTATCATGTGCATCAACATCTTGATTGTCATCAGTGATACCTAGACTTTTCCTTTGTTTACTCCTACCAACTTGGCCACTTAATCCACTAGGCCTAACAACCATTGTTTCACTTGGGCTAGTTGCTCCACTACATTGTGAGTCTATTAACACTGGTAATTGGTTACCAAATATTGCTCTAATCCTCTTGGTATCATTCTTTTTGAGCTTCAAATTTCTTCTACTTTCAATAGCATTCAAATATACTATATCTTTCAACTCTGCTGCAGTAGTAAATTTTTGTTCAGTGTAAAATGAGTACTTATACCCAACATGGTTGCCTGCCAAGCTATTTTCCATACATCTTATCATCTTCTTTAACATCTTCCTCCTATTAAAACCTGGTTCGTTTTCACAACTTGTTGCACTATCTAAACCTTCTACATTTACTACTTCTACTCCATCTCCTTGGAATAACTCATCAGGTAGTTGATTGACTACTCCAATGTTTTCAAAAAGCTTCATTCCCAGTTAGGCCAAACATATTTACTTCAAACTCAGGCTCTATTTTTTGGTTTTCTTCATCAACCAAAACAGCCTCTTCTTCATCTGTATCTGCATTATCACTAGAGTCTCCTTCATATTCAGAATCATGAGCACTACCAGTCATGTCACCTTCACTTCTAGTTTCTACATGGTCATTGGGAACCTCAAACACACCAACCTCTTCTTTCATTTCATTTTGGGGAACATTTAGGTCAAGATTTAAATTTAAGTTTAAGTGCAAGTCATCAACTCCAAAATGTTCATCATGACTTAAGCCAAAAGTACTGTCTACGTTTATTGCTTCAAGATAACTAAACTCTCCTCTTTCTTCGCTTCGGGGACGGAGGTCCTACAGTTCGTTTGGCAGAGGCGTAGAGCTATCTACTTGGTCGCGACTGCATCTTAGCCGCGAAATATCATACTAAATCTTGTTTTACGGGATAGCTATCCAATTCATTATCATCAAAGTCTATACACGTATTCAGATCATCTAGCACATCATTTACCACATTATTTACCACATCATTAACCCTTGCTTTCACTAGGGTGAAAGTGAGGTTTATAGTGTCAAACTGTGAACTTATATGTGGAAGGCTATTGATTTGGTTGTCAACAAATTCATTACCATTCAATTGTGTACATGTGATATCACATGAACTAGTAGGGATACCAAAGTTAGGTGTACTACTATCTCTACTATCATGCCATGTCAACAACAACATTTTACCAGAATATTTTTCCTTAGAAGAACTAATACTAGGTTCACTAGATACATTATCTTGGAACTCTTCTATTATTACCATGATTTTTCCTGGTGACATTTGGTAACATTAAGTTGTGTAGAACCATGCTCTATATAGACCTCTGTCAACTTGAAACTCGATAGTAAGGTACTCAGACAACGTACATCCTCATCACCCAACATCTAAATCACTCATGGGACTTAAATAGTGATAAAACATAGGCTCATTCTTACCTTTGTAGCCTAACTATGTGATCATCTTATCTAGCTCAAACACCGAAAAAACTTTAATGTCAACACCATCAAAGATAAACACTATCAAAGATATCTTCTTCACTACCAACGTATTCTCTACCAGGAAACCCCCTAAATGACCCGCCATGGTGTATGCGCATGGTGAACAAATGGGGTGCACACTCTGCATAAAAAATGCAATTACTTACTAAATCAACAAAAATAATCACAAGAACATAGCAAAATATAGCTCAAACCAACCGGATTTCAAGTCATTACCATATGCCTTCTCACATTCGATTTCCAAGTCTGTTGTTGTTATAGCTACACTTTGTTTCCTCATCTTCCATGTTAACACCATTGTTGACAAAGATTTGTGAACAAGATGATCATTGTTCAAATTTTAGTTAGAGAAACTAGAGAGATGAGAGATGTGACATTAAATGGTTCATGTGAGAGGGAAAGTTGCGAGTTAACTTGTCAAGGACTAAAGGGGCGGAGTTGTATGTTATTAAAGATGGGAGAGAAAGATGAAATGACTAAAATACTAGCCATTACACATCAACAAACTACCCTTTCTAACCATGGTAAGAAATAACGGGGTATCAGGGACTAAACGGGACGCCGTTTTGCAAAAGAGGGACTCCGTACGTCACAAAACTGAAACTGGAGACCAACTGTGAGAACGGGATGAAGTTCAGAAACGAGTCGTGTAATTTACCTAAAGAAAATAGTTAATTTTAGAAATAATAATAAGATAAAATAAAAAACACAACAATTAAAGGAAGATATAAATGCATAATAGTAATTCAGAGAAATTTTCTTTTGCTTACTCTTATTTTGGTGCTTACCAAGGAACAAATCCTCACCATCCATCTAGTTTGATCTAATGTTGGAGATTAACCTAAGATTTAATCTCTTAAACATAGTTTTTCACCAACTATATAAAGTTTTATTTTTTTTCTCATTCCCCTCATTTTTAATACACACTTCTCTTCTATCATTTTTACATATTCACCATGTCACAATCTTCCATATTATTCCGATCATAACCTCGTCACAATCATCAATAATCAGTAATGGTTTCTTTTTATCTTAATCAACCTGTTGAATATGTGTTTTGATGATGAGGTTGTTATGGATGAATTTATTTAAGAATCTGGAGTTAGTTAAGGTTATTAGGTACAAGCTTTGATTAGAAAGCTTTATATACATGGATGCACACCAAGTGTTTGATGAAATGTGTGAGTGAAAAATATTTGATAATCTTGTTATCCTCTCTTGTAATTTTGCTTATTAATTATGTTGTTAGTTGAATTTTGGCTTTTAAATACATTGGAATGATATTTCTATGTCTGATTGTTGTTTTAATTTGTTGTTTTAAATATCACCATGATATTTGAAGTTGTCTCGATTGTAAATGTAAGTACTTTGTTAGGAGGATTTCTTGAATGATTGTGACTTAGGTTTTGAGAAATTTAGTTAATGTAGGTTTAATCTGAGACATGTAGTGGTATTGATGTGTTTGTTTACATGAAAGACCAATATGTATTCATAGTTTCTTTGAGTTTTACCTTTACATCTTCGGTCTCGTCTTGAATGGTAAAACATGATTGTTCTAGTATGCACATATATTTGTGAATTCGGTTCCCAAAATGATTATTAGTGTCTGATTAGCTAAGATTTTAATGCTCTTGTCGTAATGTGGCTAAGTATCACCAGTGATATTTCTATGTCTGATTGCTGTTTTAATCTGCTCTGTATCATATGTGTAGTATCACTTGTGATATTTGTAGTATCACTTATGATGATTTGTTTATTTCGATAGGTTTTGATGTTTTCTGGTTAACACTATTTAGATGTCATGTATAGTACCATTTGTGATATATCATTATTATTGTTTCATAATCATAGGTATTTTTATTTATTTATTTATTTATTTTTAAGTTTTGATGCTACCTTATTTTCTGTGTGTTTACCTTTCTTTACAACTTCTAATAGTGTGAAAACACCTAAGTCATTTAATCATATGAGTTTATTGACACTCCCGGGGGATAAGTTTTTTGGGTTCCTAGAGTTTCTTATAGTGCGCTGCCAGTATTCTCTAGGCATTGCTTAGGGGTGCGGTGACCCCTGGAGGCGGCGGGCTCGGAGACGGTGTTCCTGGAGGCGGCTCCGTTGAAGGTGAATTTTTTGCATCAAAGTCCGATTTTACCGCTTTTTTAATCTCTTTTGTTTGATGTATCGCTTGTAATTCATAGCTTTTCAATATTAAAAAAAAAAACTTATGCTCAATAGTTTGGAATGATTTTTATGAGGATTTTTGTGATTCATACAATTCTTTTGTATCTGGTATCACTTGTGATATTCTGTTAAAAGTAATGCAACAATTGGTTTTGATTTTAATGTTTATATCACTTGTGATAGTCTGTTAAATTTAATGCAACACTTTCTTTGATTTTTAGAATATGTCAAGTTTTTTATTTTGGTAGTTATTATTATTATTTTTATACATATTTGGTATATGTAATATGCAGTGTTATATCTTTTGCGATATGAAACATTTTATTCTAACACAAAATACTAAGAGTAATATCACATGTGATAAAAGAATAAAATGCTACATTAATATTTTCCATAAAAATGATCATAGAAGTTACTTAGTGATTCCCAAAAGTAGTACAAACTCCGGCACAATGCAATGTGGCTCTGGACCGAATAGATCGCGCCCTTCTTAGGTTACCCCAAACTCGCATTGCATTTTTAAACTAAGCAACATAAGGATTGCTTCTTGCTTCGCCTGCTCCTTTTCCAGTCATCTTTGTTTCATCTATCATTCTCTTTATCTAGTCATCTTTATTTTTTTTATAGCAATCTTGTTTGCACAATCAGACTTCATCTCCTTTTTTTCGTTTACTTGATGTAGAATTATCTTTGCTGCAATTCTTCATAAAGTTCCATATGGATTATTTATCAGCATGTGCCTCGCAAGCACGTCCCTTTGAAAATATTAATAGGTCATGATTATTAGAGACCAATATATACTCATTTATCAATTGTGATATTGTATTGCACTTAAAAAAATATGCAACATGTTGTTCGGATTTTGGAGGAACATGTGATAACGTGAATCATAGGTGATATCCCAGGTGTATCACCTATGATATCACAGGCATGTTGACTTCTTCTATTTTTTGAATCAGTGGTGGTGATGGAGGAACATGTGATACGGTGTTAAACCTATCGAAGCATGCACACTTTATCAATTAAGAAAATAATTGCATTACAAATCTAACAGAAGCATGTTACAAGCTCAATATCTCTTGTGATTTCTCATATTATCACAACATTCATCACATTATCACAACAATCCCTCAATAACTACTAACTACCACACTTTTATTGCTAATTTTTTTTATGTATCTCATTCTCATGCTGTTCAATTTTTTGGAGGAGAATTTGATATCACAGGTGACATCACAAATGTGTCGCCTTCTTCTATTTGTTGAATCATGTGTGATATCACAGATTTTATCACTTGTGATATCACGTGTGACATCACATGTGCATAACATGTGTTTGAGCTTCTTCAGTTTTTTTGTAAAGATGTTGTGCTTTGTTTAACCATATCTTCTTCAGTTTGCTGATTCAACCATAGTTTTTTTCAAATCCTGTTGTAAAACCTATTGAAATACGCACAATGTATCCATTAGTTAGACAAATCCACTCACAACTTAAAAAATAAGCAAAACCACACTAAATAACTATGTGTTTAAAGCAAAATCAACCTGTTTAAGCTGTTTAACCTAACAACTTAAATAATAAGCAATATTGCACTATAATAAACAGCTTATCAATAACTAAAACACAATTATCATCCACAAAAAGAACATAAAACATCAAAATTATGATATAAAACAAAGGTGATAAAACACACAGTAAATAGTATATCATCAAAACTTTTAACAAAAAAATGTTTTAACTATTATTATAAATTAATAACAATGAAATATCAAAAATGATACTATACATGACATATAATAAAGCTTAATACAAGTAAACAAACAAAAAAAAACTATTAAATAAACAAAATTTCACAAGTGATAATACGCATATCACTAGTAATAATACACAAATACAGTTCAACTTCAAATATCACTGGTGATATTACACGTATGATACTTTCACTCACACATTTCATCAAACACTTGGTGTGCATTCATGTATACAAAACTCAAAGCAACTTAGTTCACATTACCAAATAGACTAAATACCACTCAAAACTACATTTTTTGTGATCAATAATGAACATTCTAATAAAAATGTCATAATAATTGGCAACAAAAACAAATAAAATAACATAATTAACAATCATTTACCAGATCTAATCACGAACATTCGACTTTATACTGTACATTTAACCATTTTTTCAATCGAAGGCTGGATTGGTTCATTTTGACCCGTAAATCTTGCGGGAATCAACTTCCTAACGATAGATGCTTCCATTTTATTGTGATTTAACAAGCTTTGATAGTTAATTTATGGTTAATCATGGTTGATTTTTGATTTAATGGATAGGGTTTGAATATTATTAGAGAGAGAAAGTGGGGTGCAGTGTGTGTGATTTGGGGGAAGGTGTGGTAATGATAGTTATGATGTAATTTACACATCTAGTCCTTTCGTTTTTTTTGAAAAGTTTACATTATTAGTCCCCCGTGTTTTTTTTCCTTAATTTTTGTTCTTTTGATCCAATAGTCAAGATGTGTCCAATGCTATGTAGGGAAAAGTGAGTATGCAAAATAAAGCAACTCTAGTAATTCAAACATTTTTATTTTTATACTTTTTAAACAAAAAGATTTTTTCTCTTCATATATAGTAAGATAGAGATAACATGACATTTAATCCATCGAAAGGTTCTTTACTCGATTTGACGAGTTAAAATCAACAATAAAGCGTATAAAGACAAAATTTGATTAAAGACATGATAAGTGAGCGAAAAGGAAAGACGAAACATATACGGCCACATGTGCATGCATAACAGCATCTACTAGCGTTGTTTGTAAAAAGTTTATAAAATGTTGAAGAAATACACAAATTTTTAAAGTATAGTAAACATGAGAAATTTTCTTTTGCTTACTCTTATTTTGGTGCTTACCAAGGAACAAATCTCCACCATCCATCTAGTTTGATCTAATAGTGAAGATTGACCTAAGATTTAATCTCTTAAACCTAGTTTTTCACCAACTATATAAAGTTCTATTTTTTTTTCTCATTCCCCTCATTTTTAATACACACTTCGTGTGTGTTTTCTCCCAACCTCTTCCATGCTATTATCTTCCCTCCATCTTCTCTTCTATCATTTTTACACATTCATCATGTCACCATCTTCCATATTATTCCGATCATAACCTCGTCACAATCATCAGGTCACAATCATCAATAATCAGTAATGGTTTCTTTTTATCTTAATCAACCTATTGAATATGTGTTTTGATGATGAGGTTGTTATGGATGAATTTATATAAGAATCTGGAGTTAGTTAAGGTTATTAGGTGCAAGCTTTGATTAGAAAGCTTTATATACATGGATGCACACTAAATCTTTGATGAAATGTGTGAGTGAAAAATATTTGATAATCTTGTTATCTTCTCTTGTAATTTTGCTTATTAATTATGTTGTTAGTTGAATTTTGGCTTTTAAATACATTGGAATGATATTTCTATGTCTGATTGTTGTTTTAATTTGTTGTTTTAAATATCACCAGTGATATTTGAAGTTGTCTGATTGTAAATGTAGGTACTTTGTTTGGAGGATTTACTGAATGATTGTGACTTAGGTTTTGAGAAATTTAGTTAATGTAGGTTTAATACGAGACATGTAGTGGTATTGATGTGTTTGTTTACATGGAAGACCAAGATGTATTCATAGTTTCTTTGAGTTCTACCTTTACATCTTTGGTCTCGTCTTGAATGGTAAAACATGATTGTTCTAGTATGCACATATATTTGTGAATTCAGTTCCCAAAAGGATTATTAGTGTACAGTTGGCTAAGATTTTAATGCTCTTGTCGTAATGTGGCTAAGTATCACCAGTGATATTTGTATATCTGATTACTATTTTAATCTGCTCTGTATCATATGTATAGTATCACTTGTGATATTTGTAGTATCACTTATGATATTTTGTTTATTTCTATAGGTTTTGATGTTTTTCGGTTAAACACTATTTAGATGTCATGTATAGTATTTAGATGTCATGTATAGTATCATTTGTTATATATATATATATATATATATATATATATATATATATATATATATATATATATATATATATATATATATATATATATTTAAGTTGTGATGATTGTAATAACCCCAAAATACCGCAACGGAAGATTGTGTCATTGGGTGCTACTTCATAATACAAAGTACAAGTTATAGAAAACGACCTCTAAATGAGACGTTTTGAAAAGTTACCATTCAATTAATGAAATCAGAGTTACAAACAATGAGATTCCAAAGGATGATACATAAGTGTTTACAAAATGTTTCGAATGGTAAATACGAATGTATAATGTCTTCAAAACATGTCATGCGACTCTAAGTTCCATGCAACAGCTATCGCCTTATTGACCTGAGGTAAACATGCTAAAAAGTGTCAACACAATGGTTGGTGAGTTCATAGAGTTTGTTTAATATGTAAAAGCCTTTAAAGAATGTTTACACAGTAAAGGCATTGTAAATTCACTCAGTTCCAAGTTCCGCCCATACAAAACTTGCAACCTGTGTGTTCACAACCCACTTCCAAAATATAATTTGCACAATACACCAGCTTATATTCACCCAAGGTCATGAATTTGGAACACAAGGGCGGGGGCATCTTCCCAAATAGTACTATATTACTCCCAAGGTCATGAATCTGGTACACATGGGCGGGGCATATACCGACTTATAGTACTATCAATACCTCTCCGACAAGATAGAGTATTGTATAGTATGTAAATACATTTCATGTATTTAAATTAAGTGAGTAAAGTATTTCCAAGCATGTATAACGAAATCAAGTATAACGTAATCAAGTATAATGCAATCAAGTATAATGCAATCATGTATAATGCAATCAAGTATAATGTTTTGAGTATTTATACAAGTAAAAGCAAGTAGTTGAGCATGTATCTCCCCCAACGAGTTAAAACAAGTATTAAAAGAGCAGGGGCTATGACTCACGGTAATCCTTAAAAGTTTAGAGTACTTGTGAAAGCAAATGAAAATAGTTTAGAGTACTTGTGACTCACGGTATAGTTAGTGGAATTTTCTAAAACTTTGTGCATGGAGGGAGGGAGGGAGTAGTACGTTTCTACATATAAATACAAGCCGGAAGTCAATAGATGATTTTTTTTCTTCCCGACCAGTGATGTAGTTGCGTCAAAATGTTCTTACTGTCTACTCATGTTGTACTATCAATCAATTTTAATTAATTTAAATTATTTTTAATTGATTAAAATCATTTAAATTATTTTTAAATTATTTTTAATTAATTTAAATCATTTATAATCAATTTAAAAAAAATTAAAATCATTTATAACTAATTTAAATAAATTTTAAATAATTAAAATTTAATTTATAACCTTTGGCGACGGCGCTTTTAGTGGTGACGTGTTGTCACTAAAGGTTGGGCGGGTAAGTTTCCCCCACATGAATCTTTTTTACCTTGACTAAATCTTTTAGTCGTCACTAAAATTTTAGCAACGACTATGTCATCCTTATAAAATTGGGTCAAACTATAAAAGTTTGCGTTAAACTTTTTTTTCTTCATGTATTGGATCTTTAGTGATCATCACTAAAGGTAAAATGTGTCGCTAAAAGATTTGGTCAAAGGCGGAGTTGAGAATGTTGTTATTTTGTCGTGTAAGCGGACTTATAGCGACGACACTCGTCTTCGCTAAAAATTGCATGTCGCGAGAAGTCTAAAATGGCGTAGTGAAGTGTATATATATATATATATATATATATATATATATATATATATATATATATATATATATATATATCCTTCCCTATATAAGGGCAGGTTTGTTTGAAATTCATCTCCACCAAAAATCTGAGAAAACTACACGTGGCATTTTTTTGCTCAAAACTCTGTGAACCGTTCGATCTTAGAAAACCCTCCCGGCATTAAACACACTTCCGTTTTTTCCCCCAATTTGTTTTCATCCAAACAATCTCGCTGTCAAATTAATGCTTCAAATCGGTTACCAAATTTGGATATTCATGTCAAAATCACAATCATATCCCAACCAAATCAAATCCCCTTTTTCATTTAATCAATCATCATATGACCTCAATCTGTTACCAAATCATGTATTCTCATATGACAATCAAATCATATCACAACCTAATTATAATTATGTAGAAATCCCCAAAAATTAAATCCCCCAATATGAGTATTTGTTCTAACACTGAATGGAATCATTATTCGTTCAAATTGGGGGTGAGCTATAATCCGTTTTTTTTTTTACTTTTTTAATTATAATGCATTTTTTTGTCACTTTTTGTAATTGTTATATGTATATTTGTTTGGTATTGGTGTTTATATGATTTTGTATTTTTTACTTTTTTTAAAATTCTAATCCGTGTTTTTTTTTGGGTATTTGTGTTTATATGAACTTGGGTGATTGACAACTAATGTAGTGGTATAAATTAGGAGCCTTAATGTTGGAAAGTTTGATGTTGTATTTTTTTAAAATATAGCCTAATTAATAAAATGAAACATATCATCCATGATTATAGGGAGAAGTTTAATAATTCAAATCCTTGCCTTTGTTATAAACATAATTGTGTGTCATTTAACCTAATCTTCAGTGTATAAATACTCAGTACATGTGTAGCTAATCAAACCACCATCCCATAAAATCCTATAAAAACATGTATGTGAACTTTTCATATTTTAGAATTTCTATTTCTATTTTTATTTGTTTGTTAAAATTCAAGGCATTGCTGTTGTAGTCATTATTTTAATTACCTAATATATTGTTTTGTGCAGCTTAAACAATGGACCAACAAATCACATTGCTTGCGGATATCGACCCTATGATGGATGATGTTAACATTCTTGCCAGATGCATTAGTATCTGGAAAAGTCATCCAAAGGGAAGACCCAATGAAACTTGGGGTTTAGAAACTGTTCTGCAAGATCCAGAGGTTTGTTTAATGTTTATAATATATGTTGAAAAAATCCCTTTCTGATTATGTTTCTGTTGTTTGAATATGTGTTTTGAATGAATGTTGTATGCTATTTACAAGTTGTGTCTGTAATGAAAGTTGTATGCTATTTTCTGGATCTGTTTGGAATGAAAAGTTTTATGATATTTACAATATTATGTTGCTTTACAGTGAATTTGTCATGCTTTTTATTAGAAAAGATAGCTTTCCAAATGCAAAAAAAAAACTTCAGTTAATTCAATATGTTATATCAATCAAACAATATTATATCCAATTATTGAAATTCTAAAACCATATTGCAGGGTAATAGGATCCAAGCGAGTATTAAGACATCTGAAATGAAAAAGTTCATAGCTATTCTTGATGAAGGCTCTTGCTATAAGATTTGTAATTTTGGGGTTGGCGAGAACGGTGGCAAATTCCCGTTGCTTAGCCACCGTTTCAAAATTAGCTTTTTTAAAAACACGGCAGTTACTAGAGTCAACTCATTTAACAATAATATGCGAGGTTTTTGCTTCGAACCATTTCAGAACTTTCACCTCAAAGCCTTTGGTGAAAGGGATATGGTTGGTAAGTAATATCACCATAATAATCTGTTTAATATATTCATAGACTTATATATTGTACTCATTTGTTCTTCTTTAAATCTGAGATGTCATTGGTCTTGTAGTATCCATTTTGAGCCACTCCCTTTCGAGTCGTATGGAAAAGAGAAAATCAGGAGAACAGTCCTGCTACAAGATGTGGAGTATGATTTCTGATCCACCCCTTTTAAGTTATATTTTAATCATATTACATGTTATTAACTATATATGTATGTTTGCCAACCATATGCTCATTAACTTATTGATAACCAGTGGTGGACAATTAGAGTGTTGTTTCTTTGATGATTGGGCGGACAAATTCAAGCCGTTTGCTGACAAATCTGAATCATCTAAACCTGTGGTTATCATCCTTCAACTTGCCAGGGTCAAATATTTCAATAGTAAGTACATATTGTTCTTGGATCTATATTTGTTATCAATTGATTAGTAATGCAATTCTATTAATCATGTTTCAGAAAAACCGTCAGTCAGCCCGGCTGTTTTTGCTACAAAGATTCATATTGATGCTGATTTACCTGAAATTCATGCATTCAGGAAGAGGTATAATATAAAATTGATTTGAATCTTATAACGTTAAAATCATAATGATAATAAAATTTAACCGTTGACTACTTATATCTCACAACTATTGATAACAGATATCAGGAAGTCGATGGTTATGATGCCAGCAAACATGCTATAAGTATCATAACTCCAGGGAAGAAACAACTTACGTCGGATGAGTTATTTTCTGGTGCAATTAAAAAAATGGTTGGGTCTATTCGTGAATCTGCTTGGGTAAGATATTCATGTATTACAATGATTTAACTTTACATACAAAGAGTAGGATTTGTCCGCCCAATCTGTCTGGTTAGTAGCAAAACAACTACTTAGAGATTGCTTATATATGATTAGGTTGAACTAAACTCAAGCTTTTAACACATGGTAATCATAATCTGTTTCACACTCTGTTTCACAATGCTGTAATGCTATTCATACTATATCTTTAACGGATACAGGTTATAGATGATTGTATGGTATATCACATTCTGTTTCAAACTATGTTTCAACTTATTGTTTTTGTATGTTAAATCAGTGTATGGTAGATCATACAATGCTATTTTATCTTTAAAAACATACATTCAAAGTTGCATACACCAATGTGTGTTTGGAATATGCTTGGAATACCCTTTATGCAATCTTTAGTCTTTAGGTACAAAGCAACATTATATATAGTTTATGTTGTATCAAAAAAATATATGTTATTTCCGTTCAATCTATCATGCATTTGATTCAACATTGGTGTATCATGAAAAAGGTGTCATTTACCTTAAGTTATTCATAAGCATTACAAAAAACACATCACATCATGGTTAAGACATTGCATCATATATATTAACATTTATCCAATCAACATTCTCCTTAGGAATATGAATGCTTAGTCTATGGGAAAGTTCACAAAATACACCAGGAGTTTGGATGGACGTATATCGGTTGCAAAAGGTGTGGTAGGATAGCAAAACCAGTTGACGATGATGAAGATGCATCTGCATCCAAAAAATTTGGTCAGTCGTCATCTAAAGCAGGAAAGTCAAAGACACAGCTTTGGAGTTGCAAGGACCATAAATACATGACCCACGTAGGACCAAAGTATGAACTAACATTTCCTTACATTATTTACCATCACAACATGTGTCATTTTATTGTTCCAGAATCCATTTGAGCGAAAAAATTAATTGAAATATTTGGGGCTTATGATTTTAGGTACAAAGTTATCGTACGAGTAATTGATGATACTGGCTCTGCTTCTCTACTTTTATTTGATGATATGATCAATACTTTGGTTGGTGTCCCATGCTACAAAATGAAAGAGAAGTATGGACCTGGTGCGGAAGACAGTTTCCCTGAGGAGCTCATAAATGGAATTGTTGGAAAAAAGTTACTGTTTCGCTTTACTTATACAGATTGGAACATAAACAACAATCATCATGTTTATCAGGTGACAAAGATGTCCAATGATGCTGAAATGATCAAGTTCTTTAAAAAAGACTTCATCACAGAGGTTTGTATCAAATGCATTTTTTTAATGTAATTCATACATGTTATGGCCCCCTGTTTTTCTTTTGTCTAAATAAAGACCGTTACAGGATGATGATGATGTACTTGAAACTCCTGTTGCAAGCTCTGGTTCAAATGTTGCGTCCACAACCCACCCCATAATTGTTGAAACTGTTCCTTTTAACCTAGAAGAAACACCCACAGGAAAAGCTGCAGTCCACAGTTCAGAAGACGGTTCAGGAAGCTCCGGCAAGCGGACATTCATTGACCTTGATGATTTCGATGAACTGGAGTATGATACGAGGATGTCTAAAAGGCCTCTTATTCAAGTCAAGCTAGAGAAGGAGTAATGAAATTTGTGCATCATATATCTTCTTCACAATAAGGCTACTTTGTTTTATTTCGTAATTTGTTTTTTCCAGACATTTGTGTTTTGGTATTGCTTTTTTGGGATTTCAACTTTGGTTTGCTTAATTTGCCAATTTATGGTATACCATTATTTGTAATGGTTCTGTTGGAGAAGATATAAATTATTAGACCCTTCCTTTTATGTCACATTCATGTTTTTTTAGTCTAAGTATTTGCACAATAATACTTTTTGTGCTGAACACTTCCTGAATAGTATATGCTTTATTGAGATCACAAAGGTATATCCTAATATATCAACATACATGGATAACAAACTTTTACACAAAATGTAGTGTTGTAAATATAAATGTCGCTGTAAAATACAACTTCGTACATTAAAAAATTTGTTAACCTTCTTACATATTTAGATACAATCTTTCTTTAAAATACAACTTATACACTTCAACTTTGTTTATATACATTCAAAAATAAAATTAAAAAACATCATTTCCTAAAATATATTTTTGCAAATTTTATAGCAACATATCTTTACAACTTTTTTTGATCCGCATACTATATATATGCATTCTAAATCACGAAATTATACTAATAAATTTCAAATTGTATGTTTTAATATACATTTACAAATATTTGTACAAGAGTATCATTTCCAGTTATAACAAAAACTTGAAACCTTATATAAACTGGATCATCAACACAAAAATACCAAGCAAATACTTTTTTCTAAACCTCCATTACAGAATATCATATGGATCATGACAAGTCGGCCAAGGTAAAACATTTTTTTCTAAGTTTATACTTGAAAAATGATCATTTCAAGTACTACATCACTGCATTTTTTGGGAATAGGTAATATGAACTCATAATATGTTTGTTTGATGACAATACAGCAAGAAGATATCTCAAACTCACCTAATGAATTTTGGATTGAAGATCCATCTGTTATCATAGTTTCAGATGATGAAATGGTATTATATACATTAGTAAAACATAATGAATTTTATAACTGCAAATTTCACACTAATGTATATCCGACTACTTGCAGGATGTATCCGATAAGATTGCATGTCACAAACTAACCATTGATGATTTAGTTGTGAAAAGCAATGGTGCTGATGGTGTAGATGTTCACTATGACAAATGCAAATGGATCTGTAACAATAAAGAATGCTTACACCATGCTAACAAGGAAGACAATTATGGATTGGGTAAGGTTATTGATCTTCAATATTGTGTTGATGAGGACAAAGACGAATGGATTTGCATTAACAAAGACTGCAAATATCACAATCATATTTTGGAGTCTCATGATGACAACGAGGAATCCATTGCATCAAATGTTTGTGTTGAAGATTTGTCCTCTCAAATAGTTGGCTCTTAAGTGTCACTTATTATCAATAAGTTTATTCATATGTCTTTAAACAAAATAATGTTGAACGTTTATTATAAAAAGTGTCATTGTTATCTCATTTTCATTACATGAAGGAATTTCAAGCACTTTACGGATGTTAAGCCTTACTCCTTATCAAATAAGAACTACACAAGCAAAAACAACAACAATACTTCCAACCTATCACATATGGGACAACACTGGGAAGATATATCTGATAGAACAGTTACGAATCTCACACATTAGTCATTTCATCCTAATGTAATTTGACCACATTATTATCTGGAATCGCATACTAAAATTACTACTAACAAACTTTTCAACCTTTACTTACACAATACAAATGGATATGCTATTCATATCCTCATCAACATCTAATACGACCAACACAAAAAAATAGCAATGGATATGCAACTCCTATATTCATCAACAGGACACATTTTGAAGGAAAAGGTTAGATTAAACTGCACTGATAATTGTTTTATAACCCACTGATTTATCTAATAATAAAGACACCATTTCATAATCCAAACCAAAGCAAATAACCTGACCATACCAAGTTAACATAACAAAACATACACTAAACATACATTAGTTCATAACATTAGGACCATCCAAAATAACATTACTTCAGACCATACTAAACATCCAAAACACGGACATAATAACAGTAGTGTTTTTAGCATACGTGAAACACAGGGTACTCCTCCACTTCATCGCCAGCCATATTAGTAAGCAAGTGCATGAACTTGAACCTGATCATTTTGTTGTACCCAAAATGACAATCATTTGCAAACTCCCTCCATTCGCCAAACACGTTCACATGGTTTGTCCTTCCAGGATCCTCTTTATGATACTCCATCTTCACAGTAAAAGTTCTTTCCACGAATTGGTGTATCATCATAACAGTCCTGTACGTATGCATCGGATGGTGTTCCAAGAATTCTGCAGGTATGGTCTGCGATAAACCATCGATAACATATATGATTAAGTACTTCTTCATAAACATGAATAACGTGTCACGCATACAGATTTTACACCTAACAAAAATACTTACGAGTCTTTTCATCACTGTAATCATACAGTAACTCTTATAGAATGTGTCTCTCGCTTCACCAAAGTGATCTATATGACCTGGCCAACGACATATGTGCTTCATCCTGTCATCACCTGCAAATACGTTTACCATGTTATAATAACTCCTAATACTATAGATAAAAACAACACTAATATAACAGTATACTTTTATTATTTGAGAGTAACGAATTCTATAAAGATTTATATACTTGACAACGAAATTTGCATATAAATATGAAGATCACCTTCGTCGTGAAACTGTATAGCAGGTTGTATGTGATGCAGTGGTGTTGCACCATAGAAATGAATCGGTGTATGCGGACTTCCATTAAAGTTAAAAGCCATCAACTCAGATATCTGATGTTATGCTCTTTTGTAAACACCACGATCATCCAACTTGCAAACCCTTTGTCCACTTAATAATATTCCATATAGTTTGATCCAGTTCAGATTCATCATCCGCATTAGGAACAGTCACACGGACCACAGGAACCATATAGTAGTCTTCTCCAGAATTTATCCTAATAGTTGCTTCCTGGCCTATCACACTCAAGAATTCAGCCGCAATTCTCTGTAGATGAAGTTCACGTTTGTCGTAAATACACATTTTATAATAAACGTTAACTTACAAATAAAGCTAATACAAGTTTATGTTATATTTTGAATAATACCTGAGGCCTGTTTTCAGCAGCCCAAACACGGCTCTTGAATCGATAATAACGATGGTGGTCAACATTGTAACCCCTGAATTCTGTACCATCCCTTGCATCGTACCCTGTCACGTAGAAACTGTCATCCCCTTCCTGTATGAAATGCAGCCATTCAACATACGGACCGATGTTCTCCTTAGCAAACGCAACCCAATCCTGACCCTTTAGAGTTATCGGTCCATCATTCGGTGTGACAAACCAAACTTTCTTACGAATTCGTGTTGAGCTTGTCAGATAGAGATGTTTGTTTCCATTGTAACATTCCATTTCAAACACCTCAGGCAGTTCCTAAATAATTATTCAAGACTTTAATTGGCTTCTAACTTTACGATAATACTTATAATTTTTATGATATAACGTTCTTTTATTTACCTGTTTCTTTGGATATGTTCGGCGATTTACCAAAACTACAAACTCCATCGCCATTTTCCTGCAAATAATATACGTACTTTATATTCCATATCAGTTTTACATGTTCTAATAAACACTTAACCAGGGAAATACTATTGCTTTTCCTTTCTTATCAGATTGTATTAACCATGTTCCAATGTATTCACTTAAAAGTATACAACCTAATCATATCGCAAACAGGATTTACTAACCATTATCATCACTTACACTAAATGATTTTCTTTATAAACCACCATCTATTACATGTATCCACTTATATTTGAGTAGTCTTTTATCTTAAACAATTAAACCATTAACTCACAAAAGACTACTATAAAATTATACTATTTTCATCCCTTACAGACCATTTTGAAGTTACCATCTAACTTGCTATTGAACTAATTTACAACATCATTGTTAACTATATTTCTAACATACTTTAAATAAATAATAATTTCCAACAACAACAACAACCACATGCATTAGTATTGAACTAAGATTCAAATGATTAAGGTATGGTTGATGTGTAACAGTAATATAAACCATCAAAAAACACAAAGATCAATCATTTTTTTAAAGGAACAATTATCATCCTTAACATATCTGTTACTATTATCTTACAGGAACTTAGATCATCTAAAATTTATCATCATGCAACCATTTGAAAAAGGGGTATACCTAACGACTATATACCTACAAATCTACTAATATATATCTTTGATCATGTTTTCCTTATATTTTTATAAGAAATCATCATCTTACTAACTCGGAAGAAGATTTTCAATGAAGTGATCAATGTGGATGATTTGACAGAGTTATGAGGCTAGAGCTAAAACATAGCATGTAATGATCACTTTAGTTGGGAAACTGAATATATGATATCTTGCCAGAGAAATATCTTGACTTTTCTTCGTAGCTGACCGTGGGCTTTTGCAGTCAAATCATCATTTGGGCCTCAACATTGGTATGGGCTTAGTTTTATATTTAGATGCAAATTCTTACCCTTTATAAGCCTTATTAGAATAAAAGTGAAATTCTATGTAAACGTATAAGTGGAAAACGTATTTTTTCCCAAAATACATGCTGCTATAAAAATATAACGTATATCCTAATTTAATGAGAGGATCATGGAGATTAGTGTAAACCGAAAGGTGTTTAAAACTACCTAAACACAAGTTCTTGATTGTATAAGTCTTCAATATTTGTAATTCTACCTACCATTTGATGATTCGTTTGTAAAAATAAATGGATAACGTTACACCAAAGGGTCGACTGAAAGAAGTTTATTCATCATCGAATATCCATTCATCTCAGTTCACTGCGCAAAGATCTTTGAATCAAAATCATCCACAACAAATATCAATAGGTAATGTTAATTTATTTTTTGGTTGTTAATTTTTTTCCATATTTTGTTTATAAGTCTTAATCTATACATGAAAAATTCCAATGACCAATATATGTATTTTGATGTCTGGTATACGAATACGTGTATTACATTCTAACCTTACCCTAAACAGATTTTCACAACGAAGCAACTAAAGGAAATTCCGTTATGATTGATCAAAACATAAACAATAATGTCATGTCTTTCAATGATTTGCCATATACACAACTTAATGGGCAATACTCTAACACGATGAATACTCATTACACGATACGAGATTCTCAAAATATGGATGCTACACAAAGCACAGGTATGTACATTGTATGTTTTCTCCATGTAATACCACATTTATGTATAATTTTTGTTTTAATTTGTTGACAAGTTTATTATATCGACAGTTTATAGCATTAATCACCATGCGAGCCACTTAAACTATAACCTTCTTAATTATCAACCTATATACATACCGGGTTCCAGTAAATACGGCAATACGTTTTCTACACTTTAACTATATTTGCCTTTTCCAAATTTTATTCTTTTACAAATTACATGTACAATTATATGTATACATGTTATACATTATCACACACCATTGCATTATTTCTTCATGTTTTTGCAGGTTTTCCAAACAATGATACATCAAATAAAAGAAAGTATCACTTTCATAGCAAAAACATTGACAATACAACCCCTATAAACAATAATATCCAACATAGCAAACAGTCTAAGTATGCGATCAACAATGTTACTCCCCTTGTGCAAAGATCCCCTCTCTCCAATATTACATCAAGTAAGTTTGTCCTCATACGTAACTCCTTAATGTACTATGTCTTAAATACTTAATTATATCAACTAATACCTTTTAATATTAGGTACGTTGTCGAGATTAAACCAAATTGATAAACATTCCAATCGTACTACCCCGTTGTTAACACAAGAACGAAATCTAACTTTTACCACTGAAACCTCCAATCCAATAGAACTTAAGCGGCGTCTAGGTCGTCCACGTAAAACACCTGTGCCAACCAACCTTACGTTGCAGAATTCCTCTTTTCAATCCTCACAACCAAGTGTACGAAAAACGCGTGGCAAACCATGCAGGACTACAGTCAATGTTCAGCAAACTGGTATGCTGCAAAATTCACAAAAGTTTTATCATTTATGTATTCTGTATGAAATTTGAAACTAAAAGTACATTTTTATGAGCATTCAGTTAACTCATTAACAAACATACTTGCACCTTTTTTGTTATCTTTGTGCAGATTCTGCAACCAACGTTAGCCAAACCAATGAAAATGCAAACCAAAACTTTTCTGTTTCCAATTTTTCCAATAGACTTTTAACAGAAAGTTCAAATGTTATTAATACAAATGAGGTTTCAAATTCCCAATTACCTAAGAGGAAACCTGGTCGTCCACGTAAAAATCCTCTGACCAACAACCTAACATCACAGAAGGTTCTATTGGATTATTCACAACCATTTACACAAACACCGGCTGCAAAACAATTCATGCCTTGGAAAGACTTAAGTGTTGGTTCTTCAAATCAAAACATTCGTATCCCTGAAGTAACACATGCTTCTACTAATGAAAACAATTACACAAGTAAGCTTTACAATTTATTTGTTCATTACATGTTGTATCTATTTGTTTTCAAAATTTCATTAGTTTTTTTATTGAAATTTGTAAACCAACAGGTTTGACAACGCCTACTCAGTTAAGCTACTGTCAACTTAATTATCAACCAATATCAACCCAAAATACCATGCATTATGCAACCCACCTCAAGAAACCGGTCAAAATGGAAACCAAACCTTTTTACGTCCAAACTTACCAATACACTTTTGATAGAAACTTCAAATGTTAATACTATAACTCGTGCTTCAAATTCCCAATTACCTAAGAGAAAACGGTCGTCCACGTAAAACTCCTCTCACCACCAACCTTACATCACGTAAAGTTGTGTTGGATTCTTCACAACCATTTGTGCAAAACCATTGCAAAAAAGAGGTGCCTCTGAAAGACTTAGGTGTTGGATCTTCAAATCACAACCTTCAAACCCTCAAGCAACACATGCTATACCTTCTAATGAGAACACTTATACAAGTAATTTTTGTAATTAATCTTTTTGTTACATTTTGTGTTGATTTGTTTCAACATTTTCATTAGTTTTGTTTTTTAAATTTCTAAACCAACAGGTGATGTTTCAAAGGAAAATCCAAGAAGAAAGTTCAGAAACAAAACTCCAATACCATTTGAAATTGGTGATTGTTTATTTTCAGTAACATAATTATACATAAATTCAGGCATATATACTGTCTTTATTACATATATACTAATATACTAATAAGCGGTTTATCCTTTATACAGATTATGTAAATCATGTTCATGAAAGGACTTCAAGAAATTCTAATTTTTCTTCAAATTTATAAAACAGAGAACATATCCCAGAAGAATCAATACCGAATGTTAGTAATGTTGTACTCCCAGACGAAGAAGCTGAAGATGAATATGGATATATTGATCGAATCGCAGGCATTTCTAGGGGTATTTTTTTCAACTAATTTAAAACCAACTTATCTAATTTAACTGAATGTATCTCTAACATACACTTTCATTTGTCTATTTAGATTACTTTGACCACGGAGATCCAACTTATACATGCAACAGTTGTGGTGCAATGTTGTGGTTAGCAGAAGCTAAGGTAGGATTGAACAGTGTAACTTCTTCAGATTCATTTTCCTTTGTTGTGGCAAAGGAAAAGTTGTGCTACCTATTGCCTTAAAGGATCCACCGCCGTTATTAAAGGGACTTATGAATGGAGAGCATCCAAAAAGCAAGAGATTCTTGGAGAACATTAGACGTTACAATTCTATGTTTGCATTTACATCGATGGGTGGTACTGTCGATCATAGCGTTAACACAGGTCGTGGCCCATTTTGTTTTAGAATTCAGGGACAAAACTATCACATGTTGGGGGATTTGTTACCCAAAGATGGCGAGACACCAAAGTTTTCTCAGCTCTACATTTATGATCCACCAAACGAGATTGAAAATCGAATAAATGCTGTCAGGTATACTTTATTACTCAAGATTTTAGACTATAGTTTTGCCTTTTAACTAAAACGCACTTATTACAATCACATATCAAATGGTGCAGTTCAAGAGGTAATGGGTCGTCTTCATCAAATTGTAACATGGATCGTACGTTAACCAAACAGATCAAACAAATGCTTGATCGTGAAAATCCTTTGGTTGAAGTTCGAATGGTCGGTCTACAATTGGCTGCAGGGCAAGAAAATGTTCAGATAAGGCTTTTAGGAAAACGTGCAAAGGATGGCAGACAGTATGATCTTCCAACCGCTAACGAGGTTGCTGCACTTATTGTTGGTGATTTTAATGAACAACATAACGAAAGGGACATTCTCGTCCATAAGAACAAAGGGCAAAATCAAAAGGATTAGTGAATTGCATGTCTCATACCTCCCTTGCAAGTACCCTATCTTATTCCGTGACGTGAAGATGGATATAGGATGATATATACCATCAAGGAGTTACGATCGACACCGGATCGGGATAAAAACGTGTAACCATGCGTGAATGGTTTGCTTACCGATACAAGACCGCCCTAATAAATTCTCAACCATTCTAAATGGTAGGCGTTATTTCAAGATTTTTGGTCGATGGCTACACCATGGTTGAAGCTGAGAGGATGCTATATGTTCGTAATAAGCAACAAAATCTAAGATGTGAAACTTATTCAAGATTACTTATGCAGCAGAATCATCCAACCAACAAAATAAAAACGCGGTAAGAAAGTAATTTCGCCTTCGTCCTTCACAGGAGCCCAAGATACATGATGCAAAATTACTTAGATGCCATGGCAATGTGCAAGTGGTATGGTTACCCTGACTTATTTATAACATTTACATGCAATCCCAAGTGGCCCGAAATTACAAGGTACCTGAAAAAGAAAGGTCTTAAATCAGAAGATCGTCCCGACGTCACAACCAGAGTCTTTAAAATGAAGCTTGATACGTTGATAAAGGACATTAAAGAAAAGCGTATTTTTGGCAAAGTAAAAGCAGGTATATTACCAAAATCCTTATATAACACCATCCACTGTGTATACTTTGATGTCTAAAGTATAACCAGTATGTTTGTATAACATGAAGATTACTTACAGAAACAATTTACGATGTTTATCACTATGTACTGATATGTACTTCCTTTGTCCTTTTATTTTTTTGTAGAGGTGTACACGATAGAATTCCAGAAACGTGGATTGCCTCATTGTCACCTATGCGTTTGGTTGGAAACAGGATCTAAACTGAGATTTCCTGCCGATATTGACAGATGCATATCGATTGAGATTCTCGATAAAGATGCAGACCCAGAACTTTACCAATTGGTCAAGGAATTTATGATGCATGGTCCTTGTGGTCCTGAACATAGGAGCTGCCCTTGCATGGTTGAGAATAAGTGTTCTAAAAAGTTTCCGAACCAATTTAATGAAGCTACTTTCATTGATGAAAGTGGGTATGCCATCTACAAGAGGAGTGATAATGGCAAAACTATTCAGAAGCAAGGTGCCGATCTTGACAACACCTTCGTTGTTCCTTACAGTCCGACTTTATTGAAACGGTACCAAGCTCACATCAACGTCGAATGGTGCAATCAATTTGCATCTATCAAATACCTTTTAAAATATATTAACAAGGGCCCGAATAGAGTTACGGCAGTAATGGAAGATGAAGAAAAGGATGAGATTAACGACTTCTATGATTGTCGGTATTTATCAGCATGTGAAGCTGCTTGGAGAATATTCAAATTTGATATTCATCATAGAAGTCCTTCTGTAGAGCGTTTGCCTTTTCATCTTCCAAATGAACATTCAGTATTATTTGATCCAACCGAAAGTATAAACTTTCAGCTTGAAAAGGATTCAGCCAACACAACCAAATTCTTACAGTGGATGGAAACAAATAAAACCGATGAGTTAGCACAAACGCTTTTATATGTTGAGTTTCCAAAACATTTCGTTTGGAACAAGTCTGATTTGGTATGGACTCAACGCAAGAAAGGTAAGAGCATAGGAAGAATTCATCACGTCCCGCCTAATTGGGGAGAGCTTTTTTATCTTCGTATCTTTGTTAAACCATGTCCGAGGTGCAACCGGTTGGGAAAGTTTTAAGAAGTATGATAATGTGGTGTATAGTACATACAAAGAAGCTTGCTTTGCACGTGGTTTGTTAGATGATGATAAGGAATACATCGATGGTATAATTGAAGCAAGTCGGTGGGGATGGGAGATTACTTGCAGCTTATTTTGTCAAATTAATACTCTCGATAGTATGTCGCGGCTGAAGTTGTTTGGGAAAAGTCATGGAGACTTTTAGCGAAGACGTTTTAGATAAAGAAAGGCGGAAACGAAATCATCCGTATGAGAACTGCTTTTTGTTCCTTAACTTTAACAATCAATTTTGCTTTCTTTATACGAGAAATTCAACTCTTATAAATGCGTTATATTATTTCGTCATATTCATTAATCCCAAACATTAATCATACTACTTATTCGTTAGCCCTTTTACTCATCCTATCATATACCGTCTTTGTTGGACCACGGATTAGTTTACAACAAACGGAATTCAACTATAACCAACTGTAATAATGTGTGTTATTATCTATACTAACAAAGATGTTCTAAACTAAAGTAACTCCTACTATCATACCAGACTTCAACTTTCGGATGATCAAAGATACAATATATGTCGACATATATTGAGGAATCTTACTCAAGAATTCCAAGAGCCTCAAAACATTGTTAACATGCCTTATCCTAATTCGAGTTCACAATGGAATCCTACAATAGGTTAATATATGATGAGCTCGATTATAACATTCTGAATTGGTCACTCAAGATCAACAGTTGTATTCGAGTTTAACGGTTAAGCAAAAGGAAATATATGAAACAATAAGCGATGCATGTGACAACAACAAAGGTGGGATGTTTTTGTATATGGCTATGGCGAACAGCAAGACTTTTTGTACAAGACCTCACATCTTCCTTAAGGTCTAAAGGTGAAATTGTTTTAAACGTTGCTTTAGCGGTATTGTCGCTCTTTTGCTTGATGGTGGTCTGACCGCCCATTCTCGGTTTGTTGTTCCAATAAACATTGACGAAGATTCCATGTGTACAATTATCGCAGACAATTAGCTTGAAGATTTGATTCGCAAAGCAAAGCTAATAATATGGGACGAAGCACCGATGCTTCATAGACATTGTTTTGAAGCCTTTGATAGGAGTTTACGATATAGCCACGTGATTACACGTAAACATTTCGATAACGTATTTGGGGAAAGTCGTTGTTTTGGTGGAGACTTTCGTCAAATTTTACTGTGATTCCATGTGGCAAGAGACAAGATGTTGTACACGCGCCTCTAAACAAGTCTTATTTATGGGATCATTGCCAAGTACTTAAACTTACGAAAACATGAGGCTTCGTGTTGGTTGCAATCCCTCGATGCAAAAACAATTAAGGAGTTTGCAGATTGGATTTTGAGTATAGGTGACGGAAAATGGGTGGGAAGAATGATGGTCGCGGAAATTCAATTTCTCAAGAAATGCTCATACCAAATACACCGATCATGTAGAAGCTATTATAAATGAAACTTATGAAAATTGGCGGTGAATATTTGTGGGATCCGACATATTTCCAAGATAGAGCTATCCTCGCACCCACGCATGAAGAGGTCGAAAAATAAACTCTTCTATGATGTCCAAACCGCATGGAACAGAGAAGGTTTATTATAGTTCGGATATCGTTTTCGATATTGACGTTGATTTTAACTACAATGAGTCGTTGTACTCAATCGAATTTTAAATTCAATCAAGTGTTCAGAATTCCAAATCATAAGTTAACTTTGAAGGTCGGTGCTCGTAATGTGCATGCGCAATATTGATCAAAGAGGTGGTTTGTGTAATGGAACAAGGTTGCAAATTTTGAGAATGGGAACTACTAACATCGAGGCTAAAGTAATATCGGAGGTAAATTGGGAGAAGTTTGCGCTATACCTCGGATGATAATATCTCCGTCGATAAAAAATGCATTTTCAACTAAAAAGAAAACAGTTCCCAATTTCATTTCATTTGCCATGACAATAAACAAGAGTCAAGGACAAACGTTGGCAAAGGTTGGTCTTTATTTGGAACGACCGGTGTTCTCACACGGACAACTTTACGTGGCCGTGTCAAGAGTTAAAAGCAAAAAAGGTCTTAAAGTATTGTGTTTTGACAAGGATGGTAACTACACAAATACTACAACAAATGTTGTGTACAAAGAGGTTCTACATAGATTATAAATATTCTCAAGTTTATTACGTGTTTTGTATATTTATTTATTTTTACTTTTAATAAATATTAACTTTCAAAATTTTACTTATTCTAAACTAATTCATAGTTTGCGGCATTTTATACACCATCTATACTGTTATTGGTTTGCATTTTATTCATTAATAAACAATATTTATTTAACAAATATATCATTAATACACAACATTTTTTTTAAACATCTTTTTGTATGCAAATATACAAAATGTGCTTTTCTTTACATAAAAGTTTTAACATTTTTGTCTTTTTTTGTTATAGTAGGGATTGAAGTAAATTAAAATAACTTAGAAGTGACCAAAACATATGAGACGCAACACTTGCATTAGATGCATTTCTATTCATATAGATGCAACATCTTGAGTTTTGAAAGTTAATTTGATGTATAGATGGTGCAAATTGATTTTCATGATTTTGGCACGTGCAGAGGAACAAAAAACAAAAGAAATCATGAAATGCATCTAATAGACATATATGCATCTGATTAAAAGCTAGAAAACATACTATGGTGCGTTATAATGCATCTAAGATTATAGGGATGCATCTAATTTAGGTCGGTGGATCTCGAATTTGCGGTTATAGTTCTTCTAATTCCTTCTTATTTTTAGTAATCTTTTTATTTGATCCTAACTCTATATATATATATATATATATATGGTACCGGATCTATTAAAAAGTGAAGTGAATTTGCAAAGTATAAAAGCAATCTCAACCGTAGGATGAAATCTAGTCAACCACCTTATTTTTTTTAATTAATTTCGGTCAAAGGGTAGATTAGTAATTTGACCCGATTTTCCTTTTCCACCTCAAACTTTAAACGCAAATATCTCTTAAACGACAAACTTTTACAAAAAACCGATTTCACCATAATTTTTAAAATTCGATTCTCTTTAATTTGGTATAAATCTTGATAAATATTTTGAACTTTTTTTTTTACATATCAAATAGTTCTTGATTTTCTTGATTTTTTTGGCATTTTCGGCCCTATTTTTTACCATCATAAATGTCGAATCTTGAAAAACTTAAAACATGAAAGTTATAGATTTTTGTTCACTCTTTACCCAGAAATTTAAATCACTCAAATTCGATGTCATATGGGTAAGATATCGCACGTTAAAGATGGTGTTTTACTCATATTTGTTGCATACAAGGTGTTTGATGAAATGTCTAGCTTAGATTTTTAGTGTTAAAGTTGAGTTTAATGCACTAATTTTTGTCCCACAACGCATCATTAATCATTTTATTAATGTAAGATTCAAAAAGTGATGTTTTTAATAGTTAATGTTTTTAACTATTAAAACTGATGAACCAAAGTGATGAACTGATTAACCAAATCAAATGTTAAAAAAAGCATAAAAGCAAAATTGATGAACCTAACTAAAGCGATGAACCAAACGAATAAGCGATGAACCAAACCAAAATCGAAACTATGATTGATGAACTAAACCAAATCGATGAACCAAACCAAAAGCGATGAACCAAACTAAAAGCGATGAACCAAACCAAAAGCGATGACCCAAACCAAAACTAAAACTATGATTCATGAACCAAACCAAACCGATGAACCAAACCAAAAGCGATGAACCAAACTAAAGCGAAGCGTAATTGATGAACCAAAATAAAGCGATGAACAAAACAAAACAAACACCAACATGTTGTCGAACTATGATTGATGAACAAAAATAAATTGATGAACTATGTTTGATTTGGTTCATCGCTTTGGTTTGGTTCATCGATTCATCGCTTGGTTTGGTTCATCGCTTTGATTGATTCATCGATTCATCGATTGATGAACCAAGATTAAGCGATGAACAAACGTGCATTTTTATTTTAAATTAACGACTAAAAACATCACTTTTGAATCTTACATTAATAAAATGATTAATGATGCGTTGTGATACAAAATTTAGAGCATTTAACATAATTTTAACACTAAAATCTAAGCTAGACATTTTATCAAACACATTGTGTGCAACAAATACGACTAAACGCCATTTTTAACGTGTGATATCTCACTTATTTCATATCGGATTTGAGTGATTCAAAAACTTGTGTAAAGAGTGAACTAAAATCTACAACTTTCGTGTTTTAAATTTTGCGTAAATCAACCTTTAAATTAGATAAAAGTAGGGTCGAATATGCCGAAAATTTCAAGAAAATCATAACCCACTTGAAATTTAAAAAAAAAAGTTCGATTTTTATATCAAAATGCATATCAAATTAAAGAGGATTAAATTTTAAAAATTATGGTGAAATCGGTTTTTCATAAAAATATGTCGTTTGAAAGTTATTTGCGTTTGAAGATTGTGGTGGAATTAAAAAACAAGTCAAATGACCCAAATGCCCTTAATGAAAATATTAAGAAAAAGGAAAAGGAAAGGGATAAAATTAGTGGGGGACACGTGTCACAAAACAAGTGGCTTTGCAGACTTTTTATATTTTGTGGCTTTGTAGAGGATCGCACCTCATATATATATATATGTGTGTGTGTGTGTGTGTGTGTGTGTATTTTACAACGTAAATTTCAAGTAATAACAAGAGGAATTTTCAAATGCTTACTCTTGTTTTGGTGTTTACCAAGGGACGAATCCTCACCATTCATCTAGTTTGATCTAATGGTGGGGATAAACTTAAGATTTAATATGTAAACCTAAGTTCGTGTTTTTTTTCTTCTTTTTCTTTGTCTTTTTGTCTTTCTTATTTATTAATATTTTTTTTTTCTTTTTCTTTTTTTTTGGAATTCACGTTTTTATTATAAATTCATGTTTTTTTTTGTTTTTTTTTCGCTTTCATACGTTTTCATCTGTATTCATACGTTTTCGTTCGATTTTATACGTCTTCGTCCGTGTTAATATGTTTTCCTCCGTGTTCATATGTTTTCGTCCGTGTTCATATGTTTTCGTCCTATTTTTTACGTTTTCGTCTGATTTCAGACGTTTACATACGTTTACATCCGTTTTCGGCGTTTTCGTCCGTTTTAAATGACGTTTTCATATGTTTTGCACGTTTCATACGTTTATATAAGTTTTCGCCCTGCTTTTATGTTTTAAATGCATTTTACGCTTTTGTCCATTTAAATGCATTTCGAACGTTTTCGTTGTTTTCGGACGTTTCGCTCGCTTTCTTACGCCGCCTTAGTTACATCTGCTTTCACGTTTTCCTGCTTTCTTACTTTTCCGTTTGTTTTCATACGTTTTGTCCATTTTCGTTCGTTTTCGTCCGTTTTATTTCGTTTTCGTCCGCTTTATTTCGTTTTGTCCATTTTCATACGCCGCACGCGTGTTTTACGCTTTCATACGTTTTGCCTGCATTTTCTTACGTTTCGTCCCTTTTCTTACGTTTCGCCATTTCATCCATTTTCATATGTTTTTGTCTGCTTTTTAGGTTTTCATGTATTTTCGTCCGTTTTAGACGCCGATACGTATTTTTACGTTTTCATGTATTTTCGTCCTTTTTATACGTTTTATCCGCTTTCAAACGTTTTCATACGTTGTCATCCCTTTTTACGTTTTCATCCATTTTAGGCGTTTCGTCGGCCGAACGTTTTCATCCGTTTTATACGTTTTGTCCGTTTCAGACATTTTGTCCGTTTTCACACGTTTTCATTCGATTTATCGTTTTGTCCATTTTCGACGTTTTCATTTTGATATTTGTAAGTGACACTTATTTATCTCTTGTGATATAACACGTAAGAAAGATGAAAAGTATTACATTCTTCATCATGTATGTGTTATCGGTTGTGATACTCAACTAAGTATGATGGTTGTGTTTTTGAAAATATTTAGGAAGATTTTTGTGTTTTTGATATTATGAAATATTAGAAAAGTTGTTCAACTGAAAACAAGAGATGTTATGATACTTTTGTTAGACTTGTGGTGGATTTTTCTATTTAATGGATACATTGTGCATGTTTCGATAGGTTTTATAGCGGGATTTGAAAATATCTATGGTTGAATCAGCAAACTAAATAAGTTATGGTTGAAGATAACACACATCTTTATAAACAAACTGAGAAAGCTCAAACACTTGTGATATCATAAGTGATATCACCTTACTTGTGATATCACACGTGATATCATGTGTGATAACACCGTCGATATCACCTGTGATATCATGTGTGATATTACCGGTGATAGCATGTGTGATATCATAGTTTATATCACTTGTGATATCACAAGTGAGGTGATATCACATGTGATATCATGTGTGATATCACAGGTGTTTGAGCTTACTTAGTTTGTTTATAAAGATGTGTGCTTTCTTCAACCATAACTTCTTTAGTTTGCTTATTCAACCATAGATATTTTTAAATTCCGCTATAAAACCTATCGAAACATGCCCAATGTATCCATTAAATAGAAAAATACACCACAAGTCTAACAAAAGTTTCTTAACATCTTTTGTTTTCAGTTAAACACCTTTTCTAATATTTCATATTAGAGTAAATTGCAAAAATCATCCTTGTGGTTTGGCCAATTGCACGTTTCGTCCTTGTGGTTCATTAAGTGCAAAATCGTGCTGGATTTGGCCTTTCACACGTTCACTTTGGTACTCCATCATTGCAAAACCGTCCTTGTGGTTTGCCAAATTTCTTTGTTGAAGGACCAAAAGTGCGTATGATGCAAAATAAGGACGATATTTGCACTTATTGATTTACAAGGACGAAACATGAAATTTGACCAAACCACAAGGACGAAACACAAAAATCTTCCTAAATATTTTCAAAAACACAATTAAGAAAAATGAACAGAATCATCACAGTAATATAATAAGTGATGTTTATTATCATTTCTTTCATATATACTTGGTAAAATACTAAATTCTTATAACATTTGGTATGATTTAATATTTCACATTCTTAGTTGAGTATCCCAACTGATAACACATATATGATGAAGGGTGTAATACTCTTCATCTTTCTTACAGTGTTATATCACAGGAGATAAATAAGTGTCACTTAAAAATATCAAAATGAATAAAAAGGAAGCAAACTATGAAAATAGAGACTTGACATATTCACAAAATCAAACAAGTGTTGCATTAAATTATCATTTTTTTGAACAAAATAAGATTTCACCTAAAGAGACTTTAACCCTTTTATTTCTACTAAGAGTATAATATCACAAGTGATAGATAACATTGGTCGCATTAAAAAATATGAACTTGTTAATTGCGATGAAAGGCACAAAAACTATCTTGTAATGAAAATTATAAAATATTAAAAACACATAGGTGATAATATATAAAATATACGAGCAACGAAATATCTCGGGTGATATTAAAGGTTAAAAACATACTTGTTGTTTATGAAATATCACAAGTGATATTAGACATTAACTTTTATAATAAAATATCACAATTGATATTAGAAATGTAATATAATAAGGTTTAATAATAAGCATCAAAACATATGAAAATAGACGAAACGTATACAAAGCGGAAAAACGGATAAACGGATAAAAACGTATAAAAGCGAATGAAAAGCGTGTAAGCGGAAAAAAGCGTCGAAAATGGGCGAAACGTATAAAATGGATGAAAATGAACGAAACGTATGAAAACGGATTAAAACGTCGAAAAGACGAAAGCGTCTAAAATGGACGAAAACGTAAAAAAGATACGGCGTATATAAACCTATGAAAAGCAATGAAAACGTAAGAAAACGAACAAAAACGTAAGAAAACAGACGGAAACGTGTAACATATTGGATTTCACATACACATCAAACCATAACCAAAGTAGGCGTACAAGATTAGTTCTAGAGAGAGAAAGTTAGAGGTTTAGGGAACTTTAGTGAGAGAAAGAAAAATCTTATTATGAGCTCCAACTCTCTACCTTGGGAGGTAGAGAGTATTTATAGTCATTACATAAAACGCCACCTACCGGGCTGTGGATCAGGCATACAGTGGGTAAAGACCCGTCCGTCCTCCACGGTGTTACAAAACTAAATACTACTTAACATAAAATAACTACGACTACGAGCTTTCTAACGATTACATATACTTGAGGTGACCGACACTTTAACTACTGGATTTTCCAAATCCTAACAATCTCCCCCTAAGGGAGTTCACCTCAAACACACATTAAATTACATAGAAAACAAACAGATATTACATTGAGATTGTTCTTGGACTCTTGTTCTGTAGCTCGTAGTCTTTGATTCTTCATTTTTGCATGTTTTGGATAATCGGGTGGAGGTCTTTAAGCGATCCACGTGATAACGAGTTTTGAGCCGCTTTGAGATCATTAGCAACATTAAATCTATGACTCATCCTTTGTGGTGTTGGTATTATGTGATGATGTGACTTTTGGACCGACATGCTCACATTCGGATCATGATTTCTTCTAATCGAGTAGCGGAAGCTTTCGATGATTCATGATATTGGCAACAACAGTAGCGAAGCATGGAGTGAAAATATCGAGACATTGATGCACTAATCATGATTTCCTTAGATATGAATGTGTTGTGTGAGCATGCGGCTATGGATTGATCGCTTCATTACGATCACCGAACGTCGGGTGTACCGCATAAGGCGATTAGCAATAAAGCATACGAAAGTGTCTTTGATCACTTCGATGAATTGAGGTACACCGCCCACGGCTCCCGTTGATCAAGACAAGTACTACACGTGATCGGTATAATTCAAGAATTTCCTTGACAGGTTTCGCAATGCTCTAGTCGTTCTCAAACCGAACGTCTCAAAGAAGACAACACGGAGTGAGTGAACCAATAAATGAGATTCATCGATTGATGAAAAGAGATTTGAAAAACAATCGTGTATTGCTCAATAGAAATTGTTTTGCAATACAACGAAGGTTTTAATGAAAATCAATTATCAAAATAAACACCTTTTATTTTGAGAATACGATTACTCGATCGATGTGCTAAAGAAAAAGTTTTAAGCACAACGACCGGTTTTCAAAGGTATCCGTCAATCCATAACACGAACCACGATTGATTCATAAGATTGAATCGCTCCATTGTTTCGTCCGGTTGTCACATGGTTGATCTATTGGATAGATCTCACATGCCACCTACTAGGAGCTTGTTTGATGTTGGCTCCAGAAGGATTTCCATCTTCATTGTGAATATGTGTGCATATCACTCAAATGTTCTGGCAATACCACAAGGATAATGCGTAGGACTCATAAGATATAATCTCTCTTTCCACATTGTGTGAAACAGAGAGTCTTCATTGAAAGTGTCCTAATGAGATTTATATGATGATCTCGTGGCTCTAGACTCAATTGTGCATATTTGGTTCCTATGCCGGAGACTAGAGAGGGTCTCCTTCTTCAATATCAACTATCTCTAAGAGAAAGTCGATAGATTATGTTGGTTCCCCGTGAGAATGAAACAAGTCATTTTAAGAGGAACTTGAGTGGTTTGGAAAGTTGAAGTGTAGTGCGTCACTGGGTCCATGAAGTCTTGTCTTCAATACCGATGTTACCTTGGTAACCACCAGTAGTATATGAATTGAACCGGTTTACGCTAAGGTTGAATAAATGGAGGGCTATTTCTTTCCACCCTTTTCACATTCAATTCTTTTCATTCTTCAACCCTTGAGCTTACCAAGATTTCATTACTAGAACCTTGTTGGGTTTATTCCAATACTAGCTCGGTTTCGGTCCCGCACTCTTCCCATATCTCACTTTTCTCCTTTTTCATCATACCTAAGGACTTCTACACTATCTAGTGGATTGTCCACTGGTAGATCCCTCCGATTCTCAGCGGATCATGGGACCTCAACCTAACCTTATCATCCTTATATCACCATACATAAAGTAAAGTTGGTCGGTCTTTCGGTGTAGTTCTTCTGCCTTGAAACCAATTGAAAACCATTTGAAAATCAATCAAGATACTTGTGATATAGAATCAAAGCATTTTGTATCTTAATTGTTTTGATATTTTAGAAATGCTCCCCCTTAACATATGCATAAAAATTTAGAATTTGTTTAGCACATGGAGGCAAGAGTTCTTTGAAATCGTTAGATTAAGAATGAAAGGTCCAATCTTTTGATTAACATTTTCTAAAATGATCATCATCACTTCCCAATCAATTTGAGTAGATAAAACATTTTGAGGAAGGATGAGGTTTTCACAGGTTTGCTCCCCCTCAATATGTGCCTCGAATTTTGAAAGAGTTTTGCACATATTAGAGGGAACCTGCACTTAGAGACAATTCAATCACGTTTCAATAATTTGAGGTTTAAAATAGATGCTCCCCCTCAACATGTGCATGGAAAATTTGAAATCGTTTGTCACATGCGGGGAGGAAAACTTGTACATCCTTATAAAACCATTTACCGTCTTATCAGTTTAAATCCAATTTAAATCACAAATTCTCCCCCGATCACAATTATCAAATCATTTGAGATTTGTGATCTCAGAGATTTAAATTGATTTTGAAAGCTTTTACGAGAATTGTGACTTGATTATGAAAGCGTTTTAAGCGATAAGGATTGGATTTTGAGACTTTAAACTCCATTGATTAAACATGCATAATTATCTTTTGAAAACATAAAAGTAACCAAGGTCCGGAACCAATTGTGTAACATTTTGTAAAACATTTAGAGTAGACCTTACTCATTTAAGTGCAAATTGTTTGAAAAGAACACTTTTGATTTAATTGAAAATCATTCTCCCCTCAATCAATGACGAAAGTCGTTGATTGATGAATTGAATTTTGACACTTGATAAGTTCTTTTGATTTTCAAAATAGAGTCCAAGTGTTTTCAAAACAATTGAGTTTTCATAAGATTGCAAATATTTTTCGGAGGAATCTTTAGAAGGAAAAATATTTGAAGTTAAACATTTGTCTTGTTGATGACAAACGTTTGTTTTAGAATCGAGCATTAGGTTTGAAACATGA
This sequence comes from Chrysanthemum lavandulifolium, assembly GCA_022545495.1. Taxonomy (NCBI): domain Eukaryota; kingdom Viridiplantae; phylum Streptophyta; class Magnoliopsida; order Asterales; family Asteraceae; genus Chrysanthemum; species Chrysanthemum lavandulifolium. The sequence continues at coordinate 150,114,658 of CM040243.1, forward strand.
GATAAAGCATGGCTCGTTCTTTCTTTGAAAAGCGGTTACTTCACGAAATAACGATAAACCATTTTTACTTTCTCTCAAAGTTTTTTTTTTTTTTTTTTTTTTTTTTTTTAACATTCGAACAACATCTAAAGTCCCATGTCATTCTTTGAATGACAACACAAAGACCGTAGATATAATCGAATCGAGGTAAAAACATGACAAAAAGGACAATATTTTTTGAGATATTTCAAGTTTTTCAAATTTTTATGGATTTTTGAGAGATTTATATTTTTGTATTTTGCTTTTTGAATAAGTATATACAAAATATAGATGAAGAAAAGACCTTTACTCCTCGTCTTCCTCCTGAAGACGTTTGAGTGTTTCTGGTTGAAGACTTTTCAAGCCAAGTCGTGGAAGAATAAACTCAAAACGTTCTTTTGGAAGAGCTTTGGTGAAGATGTCTGCTAAATGGTATTCTGACTTCACAAAATAGAGTTCCACCACACCGTTTTCTACTTGCTCCCTGATGAAATGATGTCGGATGTCAATGTGCTTTGCTCTTGAGTGTTGTACGTTGTTGCATGAGAGAGCAATATCACTTTTATTATCACGAAGAGAGGATTTTGTTGAATTCAAAGCCATAGTCGATAATTAGGATCTCATCCAAAGGTTTGAGCACAACAAGATGAAATGGCTATGTATTCAGCCTCGTAGAGGAAATAGAAGTACTCATTTGCTTCTTTGAAGACCGACTCACAAGCTTATCACCCAAAAGCGAGCACCTCGATGTGCTTCGACGTGTATCTTGACATCTGCATGATCGACATCGCATAGGTTGTTAGTGACATACGGTGTCCTTGGTACCATAGTCCCATATTGATGGTTCCTTGGAGATACCGAAGACCCGTTTAACCGCTTCAAGGTGCTTTTTAGTAGGCTTAGCTCGATATCTAACACACATGCACACAATGAACAAGATGTTCAGTGCGCTAGTCGTGAGGTACATCGAGGATCCAATCATGCTACGATATTTTGTTTGATCTACCATGATCCCTGAGTGGTCCTCATCCAGCTTTGTTCGTTCAATCATGGGAGTGTCAATGGTGTCACATGATACAAATCCAAATTTCTTTAAAATCTCATTAGCATATTTAGATTGATTTATAAAAATGCCTCCGGGACTTTGTGAAATTTGTAATCCCAAAAAAATGACATTTGTCCCATCGTTGACATTTGAAATTTGGAACCCATTTCATTTGAAAAACGATCACATTCATTGGGGTCGGTCGAGGCAAAGATAATATCATCAACATAAATTTGAGCGTGAATTAAATGTTTGCACGACTTCCGGTGAACAATGTCGGATCAACTGCTCCTTCTTTGAATCCGATTGGATAGAAGAAACTTGACAACAGATCATACCATGCTCTAGGAGCTTGCTTTAAACCGTAAAGAGCCTTTTTCAAGCGATAGACATGAGTAGGATGTGTGGAAAACTAGAAGGGGGGTTGAATAGTTTTATCAATTTAAAACTTCCTTTTAAATATTTAGATCGACTTATGTCAATCTATTTGATTGTTTATGTTGGACGTTGATAGATAGATATATAAACATATAATGAAAGATAAAAGTAAGAAGCACATCACCACGACACAAGTTATTTATAGTGGTTCGCTACAAGGACACCTTCCTTGCCCTACTCCACTCCCGAGTCACCTACTCGAGAGTTCGTAAGCACTACACCAACTCCTTATGGCGGAGAAGCCTTCACAACGCCGCTTAACCTTTTTCCGGTACAAAGCTAAATACCGAAGTTCTTTCACACCAAGGTGAACCACACCTAACACAACGTCGCCTACCCTTTATACGGTGCTAGGCTAACCACGAGTTCTTTCACACCTTAGGAGAACTAATCCTATCACAACGTCGCCTACCCTTTATTAGGTACTAGGCTAAGCACCTAGTTCCATTATGGAGGAACTACTACCCTTCACGACACAACACCTATTATCAAGGAGATCTACTCCTTGTTACAACACCATCAAGGATATCACCATCCTTGTGAATAAATAAACACTTATATGTATAATGATGCACCTCATCGATTATCGACCTCGCATTCTTCCCAAATGCTACTTGATTTGATTCTTGGCATCCTTCACTAATGCCTTTGACACAACGCTTGGCATCCTTCACTAATACCTTCGTCTTGACACCTTAAGCATTCTTCACTAATGCTTTGACACGGATGATCAACATCTTTCACTAATGCTTTCATCTTGACACTTTCGGCATTCTTCACTAATGCCTTCAACCCAACATCTATGGAAAAGTAAGAACTATCAACAAGAGAACCTTCGTTGTCTTGATGATGACGAAGCATGGCAACTCATGGACTTGAGCTTGCACGTCTTCAAGATGTGGTGATCTTTCCTTTAATAGGAATCTACAAGATCACACAAAACAAAAGAGAAAAGCTACATAGATCTCTTGGATCCGAGGTTAGAGGTTAGAATACTTGGGGAAGTATGTGTGTAAAGGGATGAATAGAAAGGAAGAAATGGCTCTCTATTTATAGAGGAAATTCACCTCATGTATCCCCGGATCCCACGGATCCTTCCACTGGGATCCGCTAGCACAAAGCTGAGGATCCGTGGTCCGCTCCTCTTTGCCCATGGGTATTTTGGGTTATGGGTCATGGGTCATGGGTTATGGGTTGATCCATGGTTTTCAATCTAGATACAATGTACCTTAAGGATACATTGAACTTGTGTAAGTGGTATATATAAAACCATGGGTTACGGTCAAAAACCATTTGCTAGTTTTATCTTTTAGTATATACTTACTTTTACCCATTTTAGTATATACTTGTTTTACCCATTTTAGTGTACTTAATATAAGTATGTATTAACCCAATATGTAAACACTAGTTGTTGTACATATGTATCTAACTCATAGAGTTACTTAAACTTGTTAAGCCAATATGTAAACACTAGTTGTTGTACATGTGTATCTAAAATATAAAATCACTTAATCTTGTTATAGTGTTTATGTGAAAACGTAAGTGTGTTATAAAACTATTAGTTCAAAACCATTTACGTATTTTATTTGTTTCGTTAATATGATTTTACTTTTGTTATCGACAAAACATTAGAAGATCGTAAAATATAAATAAACGTTTTTACGGCTTATTTGTATTAACTGGATGCTCTGGATTCAGAAAACCCTCTGGTTGGCTGACGTAAACCACCTCTTTTAAATTTCCATTCAGAAAGGCGGTTTTAACATCCATCTGATACACAACCATATTCTTGCTAGCAGGATTAGCCAAGAAGATTCTCGATTGCTTCAATACGAGCAACCGGAGCAAATGATTCTTCAAAGTCAATACCCTCCTCTTGACGGTATCCTTTTGCGACCAATCGAGCCTTGTTCTTTAAGACATCACCATGCTCATCAAGTTTCACTTTGAAGATCCATTTTAGAGCAATGATCATAGCACAATCTGGAGCAGGTACTAATTCCCATACATCAAGTCGATTAAACTCATGAATTCTTCTTGCATGGCATTAAACCAGCAGTCTTAATTCATGGCAGTTTTAATGTCTTTTCGTTCGACCTTAGATGGTACAGAGTTGAAGAAGCACCATAAGGCATTGGTTGCAAGTTGTTTTCGTGTGGATACTGGACGAGAGGGGTTTCAATGATATTATCTAATGGGTGATCATGTGTCCATTTTCTAAGGTGTTCATGTGGTTGTTGTTGTGGGCGAAGTAGCGAGTCGATATCTCCGATGAAGAAGGTTCGATGATGATTCGGGGAGCAAAGATATTTTCAAATGGAGCATCTTGAGGAGTAGCAAAGGATTAAATTCTTCATTGATACGAAACAATTCCATGATGTACATTTGATGATTGATGATTTGTTGTTGAGACAGAGTGATCGGCAGCAGCGCTTTGACTTAATGATATTGAGGCGAAGAGTTGACTTCATTCACGTGGATAGGAGCGACCTCTGTTGGTGGAATTGACATTCCATCAACACTTGGTTCATAGTGTTCATCAAACATTGGATCAAACAATTTCTTTAAATCATCTTCGATGGAGGTACATATGGATTCTTTGGAGATGAGTTTGGTACAAGTGATGAACCAATGGGACTGTTTTGAAGTGCGGGTCCGGCTGGATTGTCCAGAGCCATTTGACCGGTCACTCATCGAACGAACGTGAATTGTTTCCATGATATTTCGGGTTCTCTTGTTGTAGATTCGGTAACCCTTCTTGTTTGGTGCATAACCAACAAAACTCCAATATCTCGCCTTTGCTCTTAATTTACCTAAGACTTGTTGTCATTCATTGGATAGCACAAAGCACGAAACACACGAAGGTAGGAGAGATCGGGTTTTCGTTCATGAACAAGTTCATATGGAGTTTTTCCATGAGAGGTGTGTATAAGGGAGCGATTTTGGGTGTAGCAAGCGGTGGCAATGGCTTGACCCATAGAAACATTGGAACCTTCGAATAAATTAGCATTTTCTTGCGGCTTCCACAAGAGTTCGATTTAGTCTTTCAACTACACCGTTCGTTGAGGAGTTCGTGGAACACTTCTTTTATGACCGATTCCAACATTTTCATAAAGCGAATTAAGTCTTTGTTAACAAACTCGTGCCATTATGTGTTCGAACAATTACGATTGTATTGTTGAGTCGAACTGAAGTCGTTTGATTAGTTTGATGATGACATCCGGAGTTTCATCCTTTGTCCTCAAAACTTTACCCAAGTAAATCGAGAGTAATCATCAATAACTACTAGAATGTATTTCTTCCCATTTATAGTTTGCACTCTCATTGGTCCGCACGCATCCATATAAAGGGTATGAAGAACTTCCATTCTTGAATTTGTGGGTTTTGGTTTGTGGGCATATTTCGTGCTTTTACCCAATTGGCAAGTGAACAAAGATGATCTTTTCATATTTTAATTTGGGTAATCCTCGACAAGATCCTTTCGGAAAGGTTATTAATGGTGCCAAGTTCAAGTGATTGAGACGACGATGCCATAACAATGACTTTGTTTTAGAAGCCTTTGACAAAGAAGCGATTGGAGAAGACTTCATCATGTCTTCGATAGAGATGGTGTATAGGTTAGAACCACGAGTACCTCTTAATCATTCCACACCATCAAGTTCTCTAACGAAACAAGTATGTTTTCTAAAGGCCACCTCTAGATCGGAATCACAGAATTGACCAACAGAGAACAAATTATGACCAAGACCTTCCACATAATATACCTTGGAGATTACACTTTTGCCAACTATATAATCATCATAACCCATAATTGCTCCAAAATGGTCGTTCCCGAATCTAATGATCTGATGAATTTACTCACGAAGTTCATGAGCATGACCGGTCTCCAAATATATGCTTGGAACAACTCGAGTCCAAGTACCACGTAGCGATTTGAGCGATCTGCGGTTGAACACAGACAAGAATGGATAAGCGGATAATTGGGATCCCCATGCAATAGAAGCACCCATATTAGAAATAGAAGCAATGGAATCATCGAAATAGATGTAGTGCTAGTATTCGTATTTGACCTATTCAAAGTATGTTCACTTTAAGGAATAGTTCTACCAATGAGGCATCCATTTTCTAGTGGGCATTGTCTCGATTAACCTTATGGCCAAAAGGTATCCATTGATAACCTATCTTACTAAATGTTCTTCCTGTGGGTTTCCACTATTTTCTAACTTTCTTTCGTTTTTGCCTTCTAGCCTTCTTAGCATGATTTTTTGCATTAATAATTTCAACTGGGCATTTGACAGCATTAGACAAATCATTCATGCCACATTCAAGATTAGTAACAGAAACCACACAATCATCATTACATGTTTTGTCAAAAGTAGTAGAATTCGCATTAATTACAGTACGCTTAAAGCTAACACTAGAATCAACACGATTCGTTTTATTCAAATTCTCCCTACGGTGATCTTCTACTTTCTTCCAATGCACATTCTTAGCTTGAGAGGTCCTATCATTCCTTGTATTGCCTTGAGACTTTGACCGCCGCTTTAATGTCACCGATTACTCTGTAGAGGAACGGAACATTAGTTGGTTTTGCTACTTTTGCCTTTCCTGTTTTGATGTCTTGGGATGTGAACTATTTGAAGGCACACCGAGGTTCACTTTCTTATCCTTTGGAGGTCTTTGGGATCTAAACTATTTGAAGGCCTACTAAAGTTCTCATTCATAACATTGGGCAATGAATGACTTGCATACTTGGCATTAGGCATAGAACAAGGTATCAAGGGATTGACTTGCTCACCTAGAGATTTAGGGCATATTGTAATTAAGCATTCTAGAAGTTCTTGAGATCGTTTGGCATATAAGCATGCATGGCCAATTGCATTATCAAGTGGTTTCTCTATCTTATCCTCTTCTACAATCTCACAAAGACATTCTAGACTATCCTTAAGGTATGAGAAATATGTTTGAATGGCAAGTTTGTTGTTCCTAAGATGAGGAGGAACATATTTCACGCACAAAGCATATTTATTACGAGACATGCACCTTTAAAGTACCATTCTCCCATTGGTCATTGGCATTTTCCTTTTACCGACTCTTGATTCTCAATTTCCTTTTGCAACAAAGTTATTTTTTCGTTATTTTTGTTACGAGTGACTTTTATTGACTCAAATAACTCATTGAAATGACGTTTAACCTTTTCATTTTCTTCTAGAAAACTCTCATTTTCCTTTTGTAAGGCATTAACTAAGTTTTGAAGATGAAAAGTTTGAGAATGCTGAGAATCTAAAGGAGGAGGCATTTGGGATCCAGTTACATTGTTCATTTCACCCTTAAATTGAGAGATTTGGGCTTTCAACTTTCTCGATCGTGTTACAATGAGCTCGAATCGATCGTCACGTTTGTTTATCCGAAAACGCATCAAACTCGGAACATCCGAGGATGTCTTGATATTTGAGGTTTTGACATTTTCTTTAAGATGTTGATATTTAAGTTGTAAATCAAAATGTTCAACTTCTAGTTTAGAAAATGTTTTACCAAAGTATCGTGATCATCCTGCTCAATTTTATCACTTAGTTTAGAGTTTTCGATTTCAAGCTCAATGACACGATCATGGGAGACTTTCGAGCAACGAGATAATTCATGAAATTGAGAAGCATTAATGGAACAATTGTAGCGATGTAAAACACATCTTGAGCAATACATTCGAAATAAGAGACTCATTCGATGTATGCAAGTTTTCCTCTCAATCCCATTATATTTTAATGCTCTTTCATAGTCACTAACCTCAACTATCATTGCATCAAATTCCTTTTCCATTCCTTTAATATCCGAATCTATCCCTCTTTAAGACTCTCAAATTGATCTTTTAGTTGTTTAAAGAAAGGCATGACCTCGTTAGATAGCATTCTTTGTTTGTTCAAAACCCTTTCCCTTCGATTATCCAGTGGGTGTGATCCTTTTCTTACAAGTTTTCTCAAAATCGACAAATAGTTGAAGAATAACATATTGGTGATTAAGGTCTTGCTCTTAGTGGCAATAGTTCTAGGAACTAAATGCATTGGTGTATTTGGAGGATACACGATCGTCATGCAGCATTTTCCTAAGGGAGGGTTTGTTTCAACAAGATTTTCACTTTTGCATATCTAAGTCCCTTTTCCAGAAAACTTGTTCAGGTGTTAACAACGTTTGAGACTTAAATTTGTTTAAGGAGACCCAGTTTTCCTTCTTGTAATCATGGGGTTTGATCGTGATGTTATTCTTTTTACATTCAGGATCTTCTAGCTTCATATTCATTTTCTCCCTAGATGCATCATCTAATTTTCTATCTTCCTAAGTGCACTCAACGCAACTAGGTTTTTGTCTAGGTTTAAGAATCTCATTGCCATCATAGATTACACTTTGAGCTGCTTTTGCTATCTTCCGCACTCGTGGTTGGGTTTATCTATAATGGGAACACCTGTGCTTATCGCTTAAAACTCTATGCTTAGTGACCATGTGAGCGGCTTGAATGGTATTCCTTGTACGCATAACTTATTTTCAAGCTTGTTCTTCAAAGTTTTAGATTAGAAAATCATTCAAAAGTTTTGATTCCTTAGGATGAAATTCACGCTAAGCACTTTAACATTTTCTTGAAGTTCTTGTTTTGCTTAGCGCTTTTGAAAGCTTTTCTTGTAAGGAGTTTAACTCTTGTTTTAACACTTCTCTAAAATTACTTTTTCTAATAATTGTACGCATTTGGTTATCCAACTCCTGCTCACGAGTAGTTAACTCAAACTTAGCACGTTGTTCATAAATGGCAACTCGTTCTTTATAGGCATTATGTTCAGAGAGAATAGAATCATCAGGGGCACATGTAGTGTATTCATCAAAAACATAGTCATCATTGACTGCAGAAGATGCATCACTTGATACGACCTCACTTTCAATTTGTTTCACATATTGATCATATGGGACAACATTTATATTACCCATATTTTCAATATTTGACTCAATAGTTTCATTGATTGTACTTTGTCATGCATCGTTGCACATCAAGATCATCGTATAGTTTTAGTACCTCGTAAATGATTTTGTCTTTGGATGGACCACTTGTGGTGATGAAGAGACTTTAGGAGAGACCATTGGAGAAATGCTAGCCATGAAAATAGTTTGTGCAATAGGTTCATCATCAACATCAGTCGTATGCATCACAATCGACTACTTGAAAGGCATTCGATGATTATGGCTCATCTCCTAATTGGTTGCTCATCCACATCTCGCATCATATGTCTTAGCATTTCCTCACCAAAACAACAACTCCTCTTCATCCAAAGTCGCACCATTATCTTGAGCTTGCACAAGCAACATCTTATCCTCAAGTACTACGCATTACGAGGCGTTTTGGTGATGTGCGTTCCTTGCAATGTGTCCTCACCTCCACAGTTGTAACATTTGATTGGCTTTGCTTGACCCTCGGTTTCCATTCGTTCCCCTATTACGATTTGCAAGCATAACCTCTACCACCCACCTCTTCCTTGTTCGTCACCGCCTTTCTTGAACCGGCCGCACCATAACCTTCCCATCTCGACAAAGTGGCTTGATTGTGTGGATTGGATGCGCTTATGAGATTGTTGTTGGTGTGTGGAAGAGAGTTCATATTTTGACTAATCGGAGAGCCGATTGATTAATGAAGTTTCCCACGTGTGCATCAAGATCGCCTTGCTTGAACATAGGATCTGGAATGAGTTTGTGATTACCATTACCCATGGGTATAACTTGAGATGCTTTGGTGGTAATTCCAATGTTTGAGTAGAAGGCAATCGAATCATTTGATGAGCTTGTCTCTCCTCGGTTAGTTTTGAAGGCGATCAAGAATCCTTTTTCAAACATAGCATGTCTCTCATTCGAAGAAGGAAGGCATATAGTTGCTCATAGTTTGTATTCTTTAATCCTTTGGTTAGCTTCATAGAGGTGACAAACTTGTGCCATTCGGGATTCATATTGTTTACAAACTTTGAGTTCAGCTGAATGTTTGGCATAGTCATTCTGATGTTCCTCATGTCATTAACAAGCTTGTGGAATCTCACGTAATACTCATAGACACTCTCATCTGGTTTCATCTTGAAGTGCTCAAACTCATCATAGAGTTGTGATTCTCTATCTTCCATAGTTAATTCAGAACCAGACAGAAGCATCTTGACATTGTCCCACACTGCCTTGGCTTTGATGTTGTGATTGATAAGCTTGTAGATATCTTTTGGAAGACCTTGAAGTATGATGTTAGAAGCCCTGATATCAACATCGAATCTCTTTTTCTCCTTATCATTGAGCTCATCATATGTCTTTGGTCTGTCTATCCCATAGATCATTGTTCCATCTGCAGCTGTATCAATTAAGTCTCTTGTAGTCTCAATCAGATAAGGTCCTTCATCAATTGATTTGAGAATGTTGACCCCATTTTCCTTTCCAAGATAGTACAATCGATTCTTTGAGCCCAAGAGTCGTAGTCGATTACATCGAGCATGGGTGGACGAGTATCTGAACCATTGCTTGAACATCCTCGGCAACAGTGGAGATGATTGTAGGTACGTTGGTCGACATGTTAAAAGATTACACGGGATTTTATAACTCTATGATTAAACCGAGAAATAGATTCTTTCACGGGATTTTACTAAATCAAGAGAAAACCGTATTACAAACAAAAGTTAACCAAGTCGCTAAGATTCCTTGAATCAAGTCGCTAAAAACCAAGTTGCTAAGACAAGTCACTAAGTTCCAAATCGCTATGAATTTTGACAAAGAAGTCGCTATGCACCAAGTCGCTAAGAGATCAAGTCGCTAAATAGCAACTCGCCATCGGTTCAAATCGCTAACACCAAGTCGCTAAGAAACTTAAGAACAAGTCGCTATCAAAATTGAAAGCAAGTCGCTACTTACCAAGTCGCTACCGTAGTGGAGAATCCACAAACATTACTTTTGTCGGCTTGTCTCTAAAGGCAAGTCGCTAGGCACCAAGTCGCTACCACAATACACTACAACTCGCTCTCGACTTACAAAGTAAGTCGCTACCAAGAAAATAACACCGTGACTCAAGTCGCTAGCATGAAAAATTCAAAACACCACTTTTCAATCCAAAAACAACCCAACCACGATGATTCAAGCCTTCCAAATCAAAACGTAAACACCAATGATGATCCTAAACACAAAAGTACAATCAAAATCCAAACTTTAACACTAGAAATCAACCAAATGATGCAAAAACCACTAGACTTTCTCAAACTCAAAAACCACCTAAAAACCACTAGAAATCCAAAGATATGTAAGAGATGATCTAACCATGGCTCTTGATACCATTTGTAACATATTGGATTTCACATACACATCAAACCATAACCAAAGTAGGCGTGACAAGATTAGTTCTAGGAGAGAAAGTTAGAGGTTTGGGAACTTTAGTGAGAGAAAGAAAAATCTAATTATGAGCTCCAACTCTCTACCTTGGGAGGTAGAGTATTTATAGTTATTACATAAACGCCACCCTACCGGCCGTGGATCGGGGCATACGGTGGGTAAAGACCCGTCCAGTCCTCCACGGTGTTACAAAACTAAATACTACTTAACATAAAATAACTACGACTACGAGCTTTCTAACGATTACATATACTTGAGGTGACCGACACTTTAACTACTGGATTTTCCAAATCCTAACAAAACGTATTTAAACGGACGAGAACGTAATAAAACAGACGAAAAGGTATGAATACGAACAAAAACGTAAGAAAACGAACGAAAACATAGGAAAACGGACGAAAATGTAAGAAAACAGGATAAAACGTAAGAAAACGGACGGAAACGTATGAAAACGGACAAAAACGTAAGAAAACGGACGAAAACGTGAGAAAACGGACAAAAACATAAGAAAACAGAAGAAAAGGTAAGAAAACAGATGAAAACGTAAGTAAGCGAAGCAACGTAAGAAAGCGGACAAAAGCGCATTTAAAATGTAAGAAAATGACGAAAACGTATGAAAAGCGGACGAAAACGAATGAAAGCATTTAAAACGTAAGAAAGCGGAAAACGGACAAAAGCGTGAAAGCGGACGAAAACGTAAGAAATCGCATTTAAAACGTAACAAGGCGACGGCGTAAGAAAGCGGACGAAACGTAAGAAAGCGGACGAAAACGACGAAAACGAAGAAAATGGACGAAACGTGAAAGCGGACGAACGATGAAAGCGGATGAAAACATATAAAAAGCGGAAAAAGGGACAAAACGATGAAGCGACGAAAGCGAAAAAGAAAAAGAAAAAAGAACATGAAATTAAAAAAGTGATTAAAAAATACAAATAATGAGAAAATAAATAAGAAAGATAAAGGAAAGAAGAAAAAAACATTGACTTAGTTTTAGACATATTAAATCTTAGGTTAATCACCACCATTAGATTAAATTAGATGAAAGATGGAGATTTATCCCTTAGTATGCAAGGATTTTTGAGTATGCAAAATAAAGTGCCTCGAGGAATTTTCTTTTGCTTACTATTATTTTGGTGCTTACCAAGGGATAAATCCCCACCATTCATATAGTTGGATCTAATGGTGGGGATTAACCTAAGATTTGATGGATAAACCTAAGTGCATGTTTTTTTTATTGTCTTTTTGTCTTTTTTATTTCTTCACTTTTTTTTTGTCTTTTTATTTTTCTTCACTTTTTTTTTTTCCCTAATTCACGTTTTTATTTATTAACGTTTTTTTTTTTTTTTCTTTTCACGCTTTTAACGTTTTTTAATTCTCGCTTTTTCTTCGCTTTCATACGTTTTTGTCTGCTTTCACACATTTTCACACGTTTCATCTATTTTCGTCCGCTTTTCACGCTTTTTCTGCGTTTTTCACGCCGCCCATTATTCATACGTTTTCGTCAATTTTTCGTCCGCTTTCATCCGGTTTCTTCGTTTCGCTCATTTCGAGCGTGTTTACGCTTTCATCGTTTTCGTCCGCTTTCATATGCATTCGTCCGTTTTTACGTTTTCATCCGTTTTCTTACGTTTTCATATGTTTCGGACTATCACATGTGATATTCTGATCACAAGTGATATTCTATGATATTCAGAATATCATTTTGTGATATTTTTAATATCGCTTGTTATTTTCTGAATATCACTTTGTGATATTCAGAATATCACTTGTGATTTTTTGAATAACTACTAACTACCACACTTTTATTGCTAATTTTTCGTGTATCTCATTCTCATTGTAGCAACCCGTAATTTTTCATAAGGAAAAATGACTATTTTACCCTTTGACTTTTTAAAGTTGACTTTTGACTTTGACTTTTTACCATTTGACTTTTACCATAACGTAAAAGCAAATACGATAACCGGTAGTAACTGGTAATTTTTCTTGTGACCAACACAAGACTACGATAAGTCTATATATTCAAAATACTTTATTTTCACCAATAATCATAATTTATATGAACTATTACTATTTTATCATTTTTAAGTAGATATGTTACTTTTTACGTAAGACGCGTACTCAAACCTATGTTATTAAGTTTTAACGACATAGACGCACCCTATGAGACTTATCACACATTTAATATAAATAGTTAGAATATATTAATAAGTTTAGACATTTTTATAAGTATTACGTTTTTACGTTACCTAGTTTTAAGTTTCATGACTTAAGGGCATAACATTAGTAATTACCAGGACCAAACTACACCTCGTAAACTCAAAGTAGTACAAATAATACACATGTTAGGTCACCATATATGTAACACAAGCATCAATAGAAGAAATAGAAAAGAGAATAGATCGGTTGAACAATAACAAACAAACACTTATGCGTATGAATTAAGAATGGTTATGCGTATGAAGTGAAAGAGAATGAAATTGAACAACCAACCTTCAATAGAAGGTTTACAAGACTATTTATAGGAGGGAACTAGGGCAACACTCCAAGTTCCCATCCTTTTCCTTATTGGGCTTGGCCTAGGCTTATGGGCCTTCTACATAAGCCTAAGCTTAATAACAAACATAAAGGCCATATTAAGCTAACTATTACATATGAATCACTAACACTTGAATTAAGGTTTAGGAGTGATTCCAACAATCTCCCCCTAAGTGTTAGTGATGAATGAATGAGTGATAAACGTTGTAGGTGCTGATGTAATAGTAGCTTTGACGTCTTCTAACATTCTTCTTTCTTGTGAGAAGAAGTGTCTTGATTCGAACAATCTCCCGGTGTAGAAATTGTTTCCTTTGAAGTATTACGCTTTGGACGCCATCATTGTTCTTTGATCTTTGTTCTTTGTGATGGTAGTGATAGTATGTTGTTGTTGTCCGCATCGGATCGCCCGTTGCTCAAAGGTGTCTCACGTCATTCTTCAACATGCTCACACGCTCATTTAACGTTGGACTTGATCGATGTAGTTCTCTTAGTCTTTAAACTTTGTAGATTCTTTGACTTGACGAAGAATCATTCGACTCGTGTTGCCTTTTGAGAGAACTTGCATTAGTGATGATGTTGGTATGAGCATGTGAAGAATCGCACGATCATTCTTCCGAGCTTCCATAAAAGGAAAACATACACACGGTTAGTAATAAGCGGATTCGGCACTTACAAGTTTGAATTTAGAGGGTGTTAACAAAGATAGTGTGAAAACACGTCTCTAATTCTCACAAAGGCCGTTCGAACCGGAGTCCCACAAGTGAGATAACACGATGTGCGGGTACACCTACTGATTCGGATGAGTCGTTGAGGTACATCAAGCATCACCTCACGATCGTAGATCGCTTGAGACACACTAAGCGTAATCCACGGGAGTTACCGAAGTGACTGCTTTGTCGTGGTCGTAGATGTTGACCTCGGCGGGAGTTTCCATTCAATCACCGAGATCACAATTGTGAACCTCTCATAAATGTTCTCGACAGTTGCTAGGATCGTGTAGGACTCGATAACGCACCATCGTTGTTCTTATTGTTGAACGACAAGTGATGAAATGTCAAGTGTACCTATGAGATCTTTTGATGAATCTCGTGGCTCTAGACTCAATAGTGCATTTTGGTTTTCCGAGCGGAGACTAGGAGAGGGTCTCCTTCTTCAATACCGGCAATCTCTAAGAGAAAGCCGATAGTTTACGAGGGGTTCCCGTGAGAATGAAACAAGCTTTTAAGAGAAACTTGAGTGGCTAAGAAGGTTTAGTGCATGCGCCTTTGGGTCCATGACGACTTTTAATCTTCAATATCGGCATCATCAAGTGACGACCAAGAGCATATTAATTGAACCCGATTATGCCCTAAGTTGAATAACTGGAGGGCTATTTCTTTTCACCCTTTTCTTTGCTTTTCTTTTAAATTCTTCAACTCCTTCTTTCTCCGATTCTCATTTTCTCCTTTTATAATCATACCTAAGGACTTCTAATTCTAACTATTGGTAGTGTCCTTGGGTAGATCCCTCCGCTCTGGCGGATCATAGACAGTTATTCCTAACCTTAATCGCCTTTATAACTCCATTGCCATAAAATCATTTTCATGAAAATCTCTCGAAGTGTTTGTTAATGAAAACATGTTTGAACACTTCAAGAGTTTTAGATTTTTTTAAATACCCCTCAACATGTGCTTAAGAGTTTTGACGTAAATCGCCACGGTGAGGAAAGAGCTGCACTTTTGAATTGATCGACTCAAGATAGACAATCTCTTGCGAGACACGATTACGTTGCATAGTTAAAGAGATACATTGTTAGCTTTTAGGTGAAAACTAGCTCTAATAACTACCTTGAAGATGTGGACAACCCCGAAAGGTTGTCAAACCCGTCAAAGTTCATGTCTATCAAGAGTTTCTCGAATAGGTACAATTTACTTGGATAAGTCTTAGAAGACAAATCTTTTCAATGTAGGACTGTTCAGTTCCCGTCAATTCATGGGTTGAAGTCTTTTCACACGAGGATTCATTAGCAAAACACAACATATTTCTTATCACATAATTTTCTCCCCTCAAAATGGCATATAAATGTTATTTTGAAGAAATGTTCGTAATAAATATGACCATTTTGAGTTTTGTGGGAAGATTACACAAAGAACAATTTGTGAACAAAATTTTATAAGTCAAGTACTCCCCTCAACAAGTGATATAAACGGTTGAGGTTTTGAAAATCATAAGGAAGTACTTGTTCTTTTGAGCAAAACCTTTTAAAATTGAAAGGTTTGATAGGTTTTACTCAAAAGTAAGAAGCTTTCGCTCCTTTTATAAGGATTGTGGCATCAAGCGCACCACGTGGTCCTTTCATTACAAGAACGGGTTGTACACTGTTATGTGTGCACAAGCCATTGTCAGATAATCAAACAAACAAAATAACAATCAAGAGAGTACCCAATGATTATAGATGATCAACTAATTTATGACGACGTTGGAAAGTCAGAATCGGAAAGTTTGGTCATCCTCCCACATAGCTCTCCAACCGTTTCATCTGATCCCGATGAATCAAACATTCATCAATCCTAGTGATAAATCAACGAACATCCTTGCGATCCTTTGAATTCCATCTCTCAATCTGAATTATACCCAATTCAATATCCTTCAAACGATATGTCAATCCACCTGGAACCATCTCCAGGGTGACGTCATATAACTTTGTAAATTTCATCGAAAGCCATGAAGCAAGTATGATGATTTTCACATCGATGACAAACCCAAACTTTGGTTTATGAACAATTTTGTAATCGAGGTTCTTGATTGATTCCGTTGAAGTGTAGAATTTTGGTAAGATTCGACCCGAGGTGGAGATCTTCAACACGCTCTTTGATTTGATGCGATGAAAACAAGGAGTGCGAGAATGTACTTGATCTAAATTTCGGTTGAGGTTACGGTTGGGGCTCGGTATGTTGTGATCCTCACCACAGTGTATGTAGAGTGATCAACGGTTTCTCCATTGGTGGTTTGGTTTTAGAATCCTTGGTTGATCGGATGGTGGTGGTGTGTAGCTTGTCGGTAGTCTCGATAACACCTTAACCATTTGTAGAATCATTGGATGGAGTTGCCTTCTTAATGATTTTGTTGTTGACATAGGTGTTTCTTATGTTGATGGAGGTGATGATTGAGATGATGATTTGGGTTTGGTGGAAGTGTCAAAAAGTGATTCAAGACTGCTGAGTGTGTGTGTTGGATTGTCAACTATGTAGTTGTCTCGATTCCTTCTTTAACTTTTCCTCTTGACTCTAGCGACTTCTTGACCTCTTTTGCAACATTTCCTCTTGACCACCAAATTATCATCATCGATGACTCTTTCATCCTTATCGTAATCTCCTTCGTCATATATTTCCACATCTTCACCATGCTTTTCTTCTTGCGGCTATTTAAGTTGTTGTTGTAGTTGCTTCATTTCAACAGTTGTAGTGACAATGACACCACGATCCTTACCGGGTTGATTAACGGATTGGATGGGGTAAGAGATGTTTGCAATGGATCTTCCATAAGTGGAGGACTACCGCTGACCCTCCCGCCCACCGGGTGATTAATCGGAAAAGATTGAAGCATGGTATTCCATCCTTTTACGCTTTAATGTCTTACGAAATTGTATTACCTCATCCATTGAATCTTACTCATTGAGCATGAGTTTTGAATGGATGTTGCGTATGATGTCCACAGCAATTTTGCAAGATGATTATGAGCATATGAAGTTGTTGAAGATGACACGGAGATAGTTCTTGCCAATTGTTTTGTCGTATCCAATGGGAATGTGTTTGCCATCAAGAGCTCTGCTTTGGGGCATTGATGATTGCTTGATTTGCGTACCATTTTGTGATCGAAAGACATTAGACAAAAAAAACAGATATATGGAAACACAATGTGTTTGTTTTAGTCGATTTATTATCTAATTCCTTGTTTGATGGTAAAATGTTTATGTGAGTTACAAGTCCTAAGTCACATTATTCCAATTGATTGAAGTTGATGAGATAAGTTACGTGAACATGTTAATTTTGAAATTTCAAAGTCCAAATTTTCACTTAACACACAACATATTAACTTTTGTAAGCTTATACGAAACATCGTATTTGTGACTTATGCGTAACATTTAACAAGTAACATATGCGTAATAGGCCAAAATGTAGTGAGCGATTGGGTTATGAGTAACAAGGATCCTTATGCGTAAGAAAGGAGCTTATGCGTGGGAGTAAGCTAAAGCGTAAGACCAAGCTTATACGTAAGAGTTTCTTACGCGAAGACAAGTTCAAAGGCTTTTAGGCTTACGCGTAGGAATAAGAAGATGTTACGATAAAGTTTACTCGTAAGAGTAAAGCTTATGCGTAGCAAACCTTGTTTACGAATATCTTTCCAAGATACGCGTAATCCATCGTAGACCTCTTATGCGTAAGAGGTACGCGTAAGATTTCTCTTAGGCTTTACCTTTACGCACAAAAGTATTCTTTAAGCGTAACGGTTTGAACACCAAGATTCCGACATTACGAATAATTAACTCGTTAACTATAATCATGTAAACTTGATTGCGTTAATTCCAAACATCTTTTAGATCACAAAACGAGCATAAGAACATATCAAGAACACCCAAGTTCCCATCCTTTTCCTTATTGGGCTTGGCCTGAGCTTATGGGCCTTCTACATGCTATTATTTATCTTCATATTCATTAAATATGGTTGTTGATAAGGTTTTAAATGTACCTTTTGAGGGTCGTTTAAGCCCTTATTTGATCACTTTGTATCCGTTATTACTTAATATCGTTCCTTTTCACTTTTAGGTCTCTTGAAGGCAAATTGTCAGTAATGGCACTTATTTGGACGAAAAGGCGCGGATATCTGAAGAAAATGGCCAAAGTCAAGAATCGAGACACTCAAGTCGCTAAAATACAAGGTGACGGCGTCATCGCTTAACTATGACGCCGTCGGAGCATTTTGTGATGGCACGAAGCCAAATTTTTATTTTCAAGTGACGGTGTCGCTTTAAAAGAGTAGGCCGTCGCAACTCGCACGGCCTAGATTTGATCCAGACGGCGTCGAAGTTAAAAGGACGGCGTCACAAGCACAAGGTGACGCCGTCGCAAGACTAACGTGGCCAAGACGAAACCCTAATGACGGCGACCGACGGCATCACAAATCATAAGGTGACGCCGTCGCATATGTAATCTTATATATAGAATCCGAATTTTTCAAGATTTGTGTGTAGTCTTTTGGAGTAAAACCTAAACCGAACCAAGGTCTGTCTTGTACAAGATTTTAGGGTTCCAAACCCTAACTTACATCAAGATAAGTGTTTTACTTCATTAATTCAATTATGTCTTCAATTATTTGTGTGTATGCTTGCATGTTCTCCATGTCCGCTAATTTACTTGTGTGTTTGCTTAGGAATATGAAACTTAATTATTAAATATTGATTGGTTGTCTCTTATCTTAATTGATTAATGATCTAGTAATGCGATAGGTCATTCGTTGTGTAATTAATGCTTGATTAATCTTTGTGAACCTTAGGCTATAGCACTTAGAGCGGTTGTAGGCTAAACCATCCAAAGAGGCCTTAGAGTTAGAGTTTATAATCCCTAGTGGGTTTTGTAGACGAGACCCTTTGGTAAGTTCAAAGAGTTAGGGATAAACATACCCTACGACTTTAGACACACAACGCGATTAAGAATAAGGACGTGACAATTCAACCATCAATAGGAGATAATTAAGGAGTAATAAAACCTAAGTGAACACATCTTTAAACTATCATACGAGCACACAATAATTAGACATAGACTACATACACCTTAGATTAGATAATTAGATAAGTAGAGTAATCGGTAGAAATACCAACCCCAAATCCAAACCCCGAGATTCGTACCTTTCCATTTCCTAAAAACATAAAAGATAAAAATAATCTTCCTCAACCCCAACCTTAGCGTAGTAACTTCTCACTAGCATTCCTATTCCCTAGAGAACGATATCAATACCCGTGGCTTACCCTAATACTACACTACAACGATTAGGTTCACCGCCTAGGGTGTTATAAAACTTGCTCAAGAAAAGGAAGTTCCTTTGACCCCGAACGACGCGTGTAGCGTTATCAAGTTTTGGCGCACGCCGGGAATAGAATAGCTAGTTAGTAGTCCACCTCGTTTAGGTTTCTTTGCTTGATTCCTATCAAGTAAATTTTCTCAATTTTTAGCTTTCTCGTAGTCTATCCCCCTTCTTCGTGACCTTTGTTCGTAACCCCATCACTTTTCATCATGGAAGGTGATAACCAACCACCATTCATCAACCTACCACCAAATGACCCGCCAAGAGCCCGTACTCTTGGTGAATACTCGAGACCAAGCCACCTAGGCTATAGGAACACCATTGAGCTTCCCGACCAAGCCCAAACTACGGCCCTGCGATCCGACACCATCCGGTTGGTGCAAAACGGATGTGCATTCCATGGACTTCGTTCAAGATCCTAATCAAGATCTCGAGGATTTCCTCAAAATTGTCGATTCCATTGACCTTGATGCTACTACTCGGGAGACCACGCGTCTGCGTCTCTTCCAATCTCTCTACGGGACCAAGCTAGTAATTGGCTTGAGCGACTTCCACCGGCTCCATCTCAAGTTGGGATGATCTCACCTCTCGCTTCCTTGCTCAATTTTTCCCACCGGGAGAACCACTAAACTTAGGCGAGATATCTTAACGTTTCAACAACTTCAAGGTGAGTCTCTACAAAGCATGGACTCGATTCAAGGACCTACTCCATAAACTCCCCATCATGGCATTGATCTTTGGCTTCAAATCCAAATCTTCTATGACCATATCGATTTCATCACTCGACGATCCATTGATCAAGCCACGGTGGAAGGCTCGGCGACTTTAATGCAGAGAAATCTTGGGATATTATAGAAGAGCTTGTCGATCAAAGCTACGAAGACCTGGAATGAATCTCCGAAACCACCGTTAACGTGGTTAATGCCATATCAACTCCTCTTGAATCCTCCGACATCACCGAGGAGAAAATGAGTGCTATTGAGAGAGGATTGATTATCTTATGGAAAGGCATAAAAGAGCTTCCGTACAAATCCTCGAGAAGCGATCAATTCCGCCAATTCCACCAACCACCCAACACCTTTTTCGAATCCCAAGTCGTGAGCAAAACCCCAATTCGAAGGCGCCCGCCTACTTCCCAATACCACTCTCACCAAGCTTTAAGGAACAAATGAGGGAGTACATGGCAGCTCATACGGAGAGATTAGCCAAATTTGAAGAGGAGGTTTATAGGCAGAGAGAGGAAATGCAAGCAAAAATGACGGAAATGATGAACCTGGTAAAAGAATATACCAAAACAAAAGTTCCCGAAAAGGTACTAATAAGAAGCAACGATTGTCCTCCCACTTCGTTTGTTAACGCCATTTCCATCATGCCTGAGGATGGAAAGGTTGAGGTGAGGAAAACTGAGGAAAGTAAGAGGGAGGAACCTGAACCTAATGATGAGCCTGAGACCATTGAGTACTACCTTAAGCACGAAATTAACAGAAAGACCATTGCAAACCAAGTAAACAACTTTAGGTACAATGAGGTTCTTAGGGAAGCCCTTGAAGGAAAAATAACAGAAGAAGAGTATGACGCCCTGCCTATGGGACCTCTGTATGAGTTGGTTCTAAAAAAACCATTAACGAAAAAACGAGACACCACAGGGAACTTCGTGATACCATGTAGCATAGGTGATATTGATAATATAAATGCCTTAGCCGATCGGGGACCGATGTGAACATAATGCCATTATCAATTTATAATAGGTTGACTAAGGAGAAGCCAGCCAAGACCGATCTTAGACTTTCCTTAGCTAATCACACCTATGTCTACCCCATAGGAATCGCAGTGGATATTCTAATAGAGGTGGCTAATATCGTTTATCCGGTGGATTTCGTGATCATAGATGTTGAGGAAGATAGAAACATGCCATTAATTCTTGGGACACCATTTCTGGCCACCGCCAAGGCAACCATCAAATGCGGGGAGGGCATCATGATACTTAAAAGCGGAAAAGGGTACGCTAGAATACCCATCATTCCAAGATATCCTCTTAAGATCATGGAGATGATTACAGGTGAAAAACCACAAGCCCCTAGCAATATAGCTGAGAAGAAAATGAATGATTGGGAAAAAGGGCTTAGGGATTTTATGGTTCAAGGATTGTATGCAACATTGTGGAAGCCCGATAAGAAGTTAGGAAATAATCCCACCTCGATACCAAAGGCACAAAGGAACCCTAAGGAATTTCTAAAGGGAGAAAAAGTACTTCTGTACAAATCACGGATAAGGGCATTACGAGGTAGAAACAAACCAAGATGGTTTGGGCCTTTTACAGTTAAGGGAACCAATCTAGAGGATAAAACCGTCACCATAATAGACGACGTTGGCAAGGAATCCACGGTAAGCATACAACGTCTGCGCCCTTTCGACGAAGGGAAAGCGAAGGAAGGAGGTGACGGTAATGAAGTTACGTAGAGCACGACTACGAGTCTAGCTACAAGACTCTTAAATAAAGAAAAGCGCTTCGTGGGAGGCAACCCATGCTTAATTGTTTGCTTGTTTGTGTCATATATCTTTTATTGATTACTTATTCTCATGTTTAAATTTGTAAAAATGCTTTATTTTATTTTTAACCTCGCCTTAATTGCATATAAAGGTATTTTACATAAAGGATAAGTGTAGGGAGGATTACACACGCTTTCAAAGAAACGTAAACATGAGAATAGCAATTAATTAAAAGATATATATGTGTGTTTGTTCGAGTCAAATGCTTGTATCGAGTCATAATGGATGTTTTGCGAAATTTTTCCGATTCTAAAGATGTAAATTTTCCGAATTTTTCCGTAAAATCGCACCGCTTTTTGTCGGGATAACCGACGGTCGATCAGATCGCAACTCGACGTCGGGAAGGAGTAAAACAATGATTACTTTTTCTCATTTTTCGAGCTACTTATAAATTTTGGAATTTTCCGTGTCTTAATTTTCCAGAAATTCTGTAAACATCCATTCCACAAGCATTATATCCTAGTTTAGTAGAGTCTTATATATATTATTACCGCCGATTTTACGCGAAGGTTTCGTTTGTTTTCTTCGAATGTGCAGGTTTTATTTATCAAGAAGAAGAAACAAAAGATTGGAAGGAGCTTTTCACGCATACATTTTTCTTGGAAAGGATTTAACCACTACTTCACACACGGATCCTACCGAGCTAATCAGGGGAGTATTAGTTTCTTTCATTTTTAATTACCTTCCATTATCATAACTTTGATACTTTCGGGGAACATTGGGGACAATGTTCAGTTTAAGTGTAGGGAGGAAAATAAACGGAACTTTGAAACTATGCTTATCCTTGATTATTTGCTTTGTCCAATTGTATTTGTGTAATAAACCATGAGAAAATGTCGGTTAGGGTAATTTTGGCACCAAATTTAAAATTTTTCATGACATATAGGAGTGGGCCATTAGTCTTAACAAAAGCGTCTCACGGATAGGAAGTTGCATGACTAGCACAAAACCCTTTACCACCTAAATTCCACCCAAAATGTGAGGATCACCCTTAGATTAGTAGGAATTAAAGCATTCATCTTTAATGCTTAGAGTGTGAACCGTAGTATATTAGATTCTAGAACTTGTTTTGTGATGCATTCCGAGATCGCTAGTAAGACTACACTTGTGTAGTTAGGAATAACTAAATGATAAGAGGCATTAGGATAACCCTTGTTTGATACCGTAATATAATTACTTCTTCCACATCGGTTGAGTAATTCCCCACACCTTTGCGTTGTACTCATCTTTAGTACACGATACCCTAGTTAACCCCTCGAGCCTATCCTTTTCGCGGTTCTCGTGATGTTTCGGTTTTTCCGAATATCAATGAAGAGCATTGTTTACACCCCACCCCAAATATACACCCAAATCGCCTTAGCCTACCTTGTATGCACTCACTTTTAGTGCATTATTGTTATCACCCTAAACCCTTAGTTCAATTATCTAGTTGCTTGCATGAGTTGCTAAGTCGAGTCATATCCTTTGTACACGCTTTGGGACGATTGGGACTCATGGGAAAAAGTTAAAGTTTATGAAATGACCGGAAGGGAACGTTAAATTCCCTTATTTGCGTAATAACGCACCCCAAGTGTTTTGATCTTTTCAATTCGGGTCAAATTAGTGTTAGAGTAATAAAAACTCAAGTGTAGGGATGTGCCTATAAATCCCTATCATTTTGATGTTACCGTAGAGGATGGTAGAGTAAAAGTGTATGAAAAAAAAAAAAAAAAATAGAAAAGAAAAGAAAAAATATAGTGTTCAAATATAAAAAAAAAAATACGGGCTACCATCCTACATCTATCCTTTAAATTTATGTTTGTTTGTTTCAGTTATCTAGAGTTTAGAGTGTCGAGTCTTGGCTTAGCAACGCCATTCTTCGTATGCTTGTAACATAAGAGATTTTGACTTGCCACCACTAAATAGCCTATCCCACCAAACCCTTTGTTTCCTACCGTAAGCCTAACATTACAACCCTTTAAAGACCTCTTTGATAGTCTTTCCTAGGTGCTTACGCCAAAGCGATGGAGGTTTGATCTATTCTCAAGCCTATGGTAATCTATGTACTAGGACCGGTTAATGAGTGTTTATCTTCCATTTCCAACTTGTTATATTTCATATACACCGAGAGATGTGAGTATCCAAACACCCCATGTGAGGTGCTAGTATGTAATTTCCGTGCTTGTTATGACTTTTATGGGCTTATATGTGTTGTGGACTGTTTTAAACCAATGCTTCATGACCCCTAACTTATAAATTAATTGGCTAAAAGCACATTTGCTTGAGGACAAGCAAATACCAAGTGTAGGGATATTTGATAAGGTTTTAAATGTACCTTTTGAGGGTCGTTTAAGCCCTTATTTGATCACTTTTGTATCCGTTATTACTTAATATCGTTCCTTTTCACTTTTAGGTCTCTTGAAGGCAAATTGTCTGTAATGGCACTTATTTGGACGAAAAGGCGCGGATATCTGAAGAAAATGGCCAAAGTCAAGAATCGAGACACTCAAGTCGCTAAAATACAAGGTGACGGCGCCATCGCTTAACCGCGACGCCGTCGGAGCATTTTGTGACGACACGAAGCCAAATTTCTTATTTTCAAGTGACGGTGTCGCTTTAAAAGAGTAGGCCGTCGCAACTCGGACGGCCTAGATTTGATCCAGACGGCGTCGAGAAGTCGAAGAGGACGGCGTCACAAGCACAAGGTGACGCCGTCGCAAGACTAACGTGGCCAAGACGAAACCCTAATGACGGCGACCGACGGCGCCACAAATCATAAGGTGACGCCGTCGCATATGTAATCTTATATATAGAATCCAATTTTTCAAGATTTGTGTGTAGTCTTTTGGAGTAAAACCTAAACCGAACCAAGGTCGTCTTGTACAAGATTTTAGGGTTCCAAACCCTAACTTACATCAAGATAAGTGTTTTACTTCATTAATTCAATTATGTCTTCAATTATTTGTGTGTATGCTTGCATGTTCTCCATGTCCCGCTAATTTACTTGTGTGTTTGCTTAGGAATATGAAACTTAATTATTAAATATTGATTGGTTGTCTCTTATCTTAATTGATTAATGATCTAGTAATGCGATAGGTCATTCGTTGTGTAATTAATGCTTGATTAATCTTTGTGAACCTTAGGCTATAGCACTTAGAGCGGTTGTAGGCTAAACCATCCAAAGAGGCCTTAGAGTTAGAGTTTATAATCCCTAGTGGGTTTTGTAGACGAGACCCTTTGGTAAGTTCAAAGAGTTAGGGATAAACGCATACCCTACGACTTAGACACACAACGCGATTAAGAATAAGGACGTGACAATTCAACCATCAATAGGAGATAATTAAGGAGTAATAAAACCTAAGTGAACACATCTTTAAACTATCATACGAGCACACAATAATTAGACATAGACTACATACACCTTAGATTAGATAATTAGATAAGTAGAGTAATCGGTAGAAATACCAACCCCAAATCCAAACCCCGAGATTCGTACCTTTCCATTTCCTAAAAACATAAAAGATAAAAATAATCTTCCTCAACCCCAACCTTAGCGTAGTAACTTCTCACTAGCATTCCTATTCCCTAGAGAACGATATCAATACCCGTGGCTTACCCTAATACTACACTACAACGATTAGGTTCATCGCCTAGGGTGTTATAAAACTTGCTCAAGAAAAGGAAGTTCCTTTGACCCCGAACGACGTGTAGCGTTATCAGTCAAAATCTACACACCAGATTTCATTTGGGAAAAGCCCGTGGTTATGATCATTTCTGGAAGTCGATTCAGTTTTATGATTTGGTATCCAAGACTTAAACTTGAAGTTTGGCTAAAGCCTCGTGTCAAAACAAGTTGTAGAACTCAACTTATGGTCCTTTTGGCAGGACTGAATGTGCAGCCAAACGTTTTGCAATAAAATATAAGTAAATACTTGTAATTAGACTATTGATATAAATAAACTTTGGACCTTAGACTTAATTAAGCTTAAGAAGCTGTTAGAGATAATAAAAATATGAACTTAAGCTTTTGAATCACTTAAAAAGGACTTATGGTTAAAAAGTTATGCCTAGTTAAGTTTTACTAGATGAAAATATAGTGTTGGAATAAAAGCTTGTCGATACGATTTTAAATCACGATTTTGACCCTTTTTGGTCCGAATCGCAAAAGTGTAAAACACGAAAGTTGCTCGAATAAGTTTTTACAAAAATCATGAGCACATAAGAAGAAAGTGAACGAAAAAGCCTAAAAACGGAAAAAACTAAACTGACCTGTTGTTGACTAGAAAACAACCTTAGTAAGAAACCTTAAGTGATATATTGATTCTTTGAGGCCAAAACAAAGCCAATGTTAAGCAAAGGCTGATGTCTCAAGGTATTTTAACTTAAATATAGCCATTAGGTTTGACCTTAATTTTTGTTTCAAGTTGCTTAACCGTAACTTAGCCGCACGGCTAGTTTGGGTTTGTTAATCCGAAACTTGTTTCAAAAACTTGTTCATTAGATTGAACTTTACTAGAATTTGACAAAACTAGATAAATGACCATATCACATATAAACTATCTAAATACAATTTTCACAAGTCTTAACTCTTGTTTAAACCTATGAACTTATATTAACTTAAAAACTATTTTTGAAACCTTTGTATTTCATGACATTATAATATGACACGCCATAATTATTTTCATCACAACACTCATTGAGTGAATAACATTTATACATAATAAATGTTATGCTAAACTACACGACCTCTTGATTTTGATAGCCAAACAACATTTAAGGAATACTTTAACTTAAGGATTCATGTACAACATCATAAGCCAACAAACTACATATACTTGTACACTTATAACGTACAATATACTAAAACACGAATACTATGCTTTCTTAGGTAATCGTTAAAGATCGTGATCTTGTCATACTCACGTTGATGACATTATATCGTTACACCCTGGCGATCACTCACCGTGAGTTCATAGCCCCACTTGTTATTACTTAAATGTTTTATAAACCCTTTGGGGAAATACATGCTTTATTTTAAATCGAACACATTGCTTTGAAATTATACTTGAATGTATTATTTGCACTAAGTACCACTATTGCCAATCTTAAGTCCCTATTATCATGAACCATTAATCACTTGCGGGTGAACGCGAATAATGTGGATAGCTATTGGGATTGACAAATCCCGTTTGTTTGACGAAGTCCGGTAAACAAACGCACTATATTTGAAGATCCATAGGTTAATTGGCAAATTAACTATTAGGGCAACTGTTACTATTATATCAATTGCGATTGATAAGCTGTTAACGTTTAGGTGTCATGAGCTTAGTGCAATAATATCTGTTTTGTTTTCTAAACTATGAATGTGAGACTAATTACCTCACGTTACAAATATTGTGTTCAACTGATTTCCTAAACTCTATGAATTTCACTCAACCTTCGTGTTGTGCTTTTAAGCATGTATTTCGGGTCCATAATGTCTGACTGACGGCGCGGAGGAGCACGGATACTCAAGAAGGCTATAAATTTTATTATCATTCGAAAACCCATTTAATGTATTTTGTAAACTGTGAAACTACAGGACCTCATTTTGTAAACTCGATATTTATATAAATCGAATGATAAATCTTTTAAAACGACTCCATTAGAGTTCGCTTTCTATTGTTATGATCACAGTACCATGGAGTAACACCGGTTTGAATTCATTGCGTATCACGAAATTGGGGTGTTACACTCATGATGTTCAATTTTTTGGAGGAGAATTTGGTATCACTGGTGACATCACAGATGTGTCAGCTTCTTCTATTTTGTTGAATCATGCGTGATATCACAGATGATATCACTTGTGAAATCACCTGCGATATCACGTGTGATATCACAGATGATATCACGTGTGAAATCACCTGTGATATCACGTGTGATACCACACGTGATATCACCTGTGATGTAACATGTGTTTGAGCTTCTTCAGTTTGTTTATGAAGATGTTGTGCTTTGTTTAACCATTGCTTCTTCACTGATCAACCATAGATATTTTCAAATCCCGTTGTAAAACCTATTAAAATACTCAAAATGTATCCATTAAACAGACAAATTCAATCACAACTTAAATAATAAACAAAAGTACACTAAATAACTATGTGTTTAAAGCAAAATCAACTTGTTTAAGTTGTTTAATCTAAATGTAAACAAATGCAAACAAATGAAAACGTAAGAAAACAGACGAATACGTATGAAAGCGTAAAAACACGCCTAAAAGCGGATGAAACGTATGAAAATGAAAGAAAGCGATGAAAATGGACGAAACGATGAAACGGGCAAAAGCGTATGAAAACGGACAAAAACGAATGTAAGCAGATGAAAACGATGAAAGCAGGATTAAAACGTAAGAAGGCGAATAAGAAAACGCGAATTAAAAAGCGTAAATAAAAACGCGAATTTTAAAAAAAACGTGAATTAAAAAAAAAAAAAAAACGTGAATTTAAAAATAAAAGACAAAAAAAATATTTGAATGAAAAAGAAAGACAAAAAGACAAGAAAAAAAAACATGGACTTAGGTTTACCTTTTAAATCTTAGGTTAATCCCCACCATTAAATCAAACTAGATGAATGGTGGAGATTTGTCATTTGGTAAGCATAAATTTGTTGGTAAGCAAAATAAAGTGCCTCGTAATAACAATTTGCTTTTGCGAATAACTCGTTTTTGTAATGACCCATTTTTATACACGTGATATAACATAAAAACAAACGAAAAGGTGTAGTAAGGATCCTCACGAGGCGAGAGGCTAATTTTTGTGTGTGAGTGTGTTTTCTGTGTATGTGTGTGGTTACTGGGGTAAAGTTAAATGGTGATGGATAAGTGGTTGTTACGGTGATAAAAGTGAGCGAGAAGTAAAAAGTAAAATGTTAATGTGGTGCTGAAATAAATTTAAGAAAGTGCCATTATGTTTAGCCTAGGTTGTTGTATTAAATCCAAATGCTTTAAATTATATTAATAAGTGATTTCCCTTTAAAGTGAATATAACTTAATCAACCTAAGTTAATCCACTTTCCATGTATATTTGATACTTCTTTAAAGGTCTAAAGATAAACAGTTTAAACAAAATAAGTACAACAACGTTTTCAACGTTTAATTTCTTATTTGAATGAATAAAGTAATTTATTATGAATGTTTGCAGAATAACAATCAAAGTTGAATGATAAAGTTGTGTGATCTTCTCACTTTCTTAACACAAACCAACATTATTGTTTAAGTAGGACCTATGCTAACCTCTGAAGATGTTCAGGTACTTAGTTTTAGGAAAAGTAAATGCTTTCGTAAATGTTTGCACATTAATTGTACGAGATAAACGTTTACTCATTTACAACATTCCTTCATATAGGCAACCTCAAGGTGGATACTAGCGGGTTAAAAGCGACGTGTCAAATATCTAACTAGAAAGGTACACTAATACCTTACTGCATTTAATGCTTCTATTATTGGGGCACGCCTAACGTTACTTTAGGGTACACCGCTAACAATTGTTTTATCTTTTTATACCAACTCTTGTACTTTATTGATTTTCTTGATAAGTAGCTTTCACTTATCACTTGAATAAAGTTCTCGCATATTTATTTCAAGGACTTAAGATACTTTTTTTTAAGTATCTATGTTCAGGATGTCTTTGTAGTTAAGGAGATCAAGAGGAGTCAGTGAACTATTATCACTCAGTGACTCCATCATCTTTTTCTTGGTTAGGGACTTGTAGTTAAGGAGATCAAGGAGAGTCAGTGAACTATTGTCACTCACTGACTCCATCATCTTTTTCTTGGTTAGGGACTTCATTTGCTGAGTTTCGTCTCTAAAAATGATAAAACTTTCTTTAATTTTTAAAAAACTTTGAAGATGACTCTCTCAATGTTTTATCAATAAAGATTTTCATTTACACCTAAATTAATATTTTTATATTGTAAAATATTATGGGCTTATGGGCTTATGTATATTCATCCTAATCTTGATTAACAAGTTAGGTTTTTCCTATAAATACCTCCTATTGTAACATTATGAATACATCTCAATAATAAGAATTCTCTTCCTCTATCATTCTTGTGTTTTTGTTCATTACATTTATAACACGTTATCAGCACGAAAGCTTGAAAGAAAAAAAGGTAACCTCGATGGCTGGGAATGAACTGTTTTAGGTTTGCGTATATTTTTGGTCAAATACATGCTCATTATATTAACTGTTGTATATTACCAATTGTCCTAGTGTGATACTGTTGTATATGTGCTCTATATCATCGATTGTATATCTTGAAGTTTTCTGCATATTTAAGTTACTAATGTTTTGACATACGAACCTGCAAACTTTGGTCATAATTTTCATATGAATATTACAGTAATTAATTGAACATAAAGCAAGAAATCCGCATGTATGGAGTTGGTATTCTTGAATATTGCTTGACCTATCAAACACCAATCATAACACATATCATGCTTTATCTTATTTTATATATTTCTTTTATGTGTTTTGTGTTGAAAATCTTGCACATATGTTTCTATATCTGGTTATATGTTTATTATACTATTGTTATATATTTGAGGATAACTCTTAAATTTGATGATCCACTAAAATTGATGGTTTGATCGGTAGAGCTTAGCATTACATTTGAGTCTTATATTAGTCTCATGTTACCTCGTAATTAATGCAGATCATAACTTGGTTTTTTTGGTAAAACATTAACAATTAATGACGTAAGAACTAAATCCCAGTTTATAACTAACATAGGATATTGTGTTTTATTAGCTTTATGGCATTCTTTATTGTAATGATTATCTCATAGAATATACGGATTGTGTTGTAATTAATCTAATCGTATCCATAATTGCAATAGTAAGATTTTAGACTTCTTGATCATGCTGCTATAAATATTATGACTATGGGTGGTTGAGTTCACCTGTTTGTTTCGTTTGTTGATATTTAATATTATAATTATGTTCGATGAATTGACTATATTGCGGCACATCTCGTCTATATAGAAAAGCCTCGGTGGTATATAATTTTGTAAAGGTAAGAGATTAGTAATTCTTGCTGTTTCTTTTCAATTTTTTTTTTTTTTTTTTTTTTTTTTGGTTAATTTACAAGAATAATAAATGTTTTATTATTATCAAGAAGAAAATCAAAGCAACATAACCTCATGTTATGTTAGAGAAAAAGAAAATTAGAACCTCAATTTCTACTATGATGCAATTAAAATAATCAATAACATAACCTCGTGTTATGTTAGAGAAAAAGAAAAATAGAACCTCGATTTGTATTATGATTCCCTCAAGAGAATCAAAATATATCATAACATCATGTTATGATTATTATAGAACCTCAAGTTCTATTGTGATTATATAATGAAAATACAATAACCTCAAGTTATTGTTAAAATGTTCAAATATGATTCCCTCAAATGAATCACGATAACATAACTTCAAGTTATGATTAGTTTTGTTTAAAGCCTAATGTGCTTTGATGATTCCCTCAAGTGAATCATAATACCATAACCTCACGTTATGTTTAAAAAAAAGAGTATGAACCTCAAGTTCTACTACGATAAACATAATAAAAATGCAATAACCTCAAGTTATTCTTTTTAATGTTGAATCATGATTATCATGAAAGAGTCAAAATACCATAACATTGTGTTATGATATTCAATTAAAAAAAAGGATAAGAACTCATGTTCTATCATGATTCTATCAAATACATAACCTCAAGTTATGATTAGAATGTTCTATGATGATTCTCTCAAAAGAATCAAATAACATAATCTCGTTATGTTAAAGAAAGAAGCTAGAACATTATTCAATCAAGTGAATCAAATAACATAATCTTATTATGTTAAAAATGTATATATAGAACCTCAAGTTCTATTGTTGTTAATTTTATTTTGTCTCGTTTATTTTATTTTATGTTCTTTCTATTTACAAACCTAACACAATCTTTAACTTCATGTCAATACTCTTATATATTTTTTAGATGTGTTAATGTGGAGTGTGGATTTTTTATGTTAAGATTTAACTGTAAATTTTTTTTATGAGAACCTTGTCTTCTTCGTGAGGACCTTAAAAGGGAATACTTAACGATTAAAGATTCGTTAAGTTATGGTAAGACCTCAAGGATACATTACCACACAAAAGAAAGTAATATTCCCAAAAATCTCGCTATGATTGTATGCACTTCAAGCTGCATTAAAAAAAAAGCATAAGCGAGTTCGGTATCACAATTTCAGTGTTAGATCTGAATTAAAAAGAAAATATATAACGGTGAAAGATCCGTTAAATGCATGTCAAAATCTAAAATAAAGATTTGACCATCATAAGCAAGAGATTCTTGCAAATGCGAGCACATTTTTCGCAATATTAAGTAGTACATCTGAATGATGAAAAGAAAAAATGTGATGAGATGATTAATGCCTCGAATATACTTAGATATCGAGAACGATGCTTTGATATAAAAGAAATCGGAATGTTTGAACAAACACGATAAACCCGTTTACTAAATTTGCTCCATATTGTCGTGTTAAAAGAAACTGGTTGGCAACCTCAAGTTGCAACATAAAGATCTCCATTCCTCAGTGAATGAGATAAAATGATCAATATGAGATCCGTGATTCCCTCATGTGAATGTGATAATGTAACGATAAATGGTTAAAGATCGTTTATCATGGTAAATGCTATGGTCAAGTAGTATGACAATGACAAACTACTAGTAGTGGCGAAAATACAATAAGAAAGAAAAAAATGCTATTTATGCAAAATGCAATGTGATGTATATAAAATACAAGTGTGTCAAAGATATTACACACTATATTCATAGATTTAAAAATGTGATAGCGCATTTTGCTCCATGAAAGAATTATGAAATTGTCATGAGAAACGAAGTTAAGTATTATAAATACATTATATTCTTTTATATCTTCCTCGACATGCAAAGATTAGTAAAAGCTAATCACTGCCATAAACTTAAGTTTATGAGCAATAATAATTATAATATTTTTGGCATGACCAGTTACACCATCCTGAGTCATTAATGATGCGAAAGCTATAGAAGAATAAAATTCTTCAATCTAATGTTATTAGGGTTAATAACCTATTAAAGCATCATACTTGTCACAAAAATCAGTTCGACATAGCAAATAAAAAAAATACCCCTTTTGGCTATTTGACCCAACTATTTTGTCCTTTATAGGCATTTTACCACTTAGACAACCGGTATCCGGTTCATAACATCCAAGTCAGCTACTAAACCATGTGCACTTCTTGATTTTATACATTTTACCACTCACCAACCATCAAATCCTCATTTCCGACCAAAAACCACCACCGGCGAACCACCGTCAAAACCATCATGTTACCGCCGGATCTCCAACCACGCTCCTTCCGTCCGTACATCTTAACCTCAATCAGTACCTACTTTCACCCGCGGAATTCAACCCGACGGGTTCTTGGCCAATGATGATCCTCATTGGGATAATCCCTTGAATTCAACCCGATGTGTTCTTGGCCAATGACGAGACACAAAAATATGGTTAAAATGGGAAAAAAATCAAGTTTGTTCCATTTGGATCTGGGAGAAGAGTGTGCCCAGGTATTAAATTAGCCGATAAAATGCAAATGTATATCTTGGCATCCTTCTTGCATTCATTCGACTGGAGCTTGCTCAAGGGTGAAGCACTCCACCTCTCCGACAAATTTGGCCTGACAGTAAAAAAGATTAAACCACTCATCTCATACTTATCCGGTTTTTTTCTGTTGGGATGATGCATTATGATATGCAGTTGTGTTTATATAGTGGTGAATTGAATTGAAATTAATGGTGGGATTGTTGTTAGTGGAGTGAGATAAATTTGGAAGATAGCGATTAGTGTGAGTGTGAGTTTTGGAGTGAGTGGAATACCATTTCTGTGACTGTGAGTGATGTGGAAGATACCACTCGGTTGACTATTCCCATGTTTATTTTGACTATTATCATGTTTTGTGTGATGTGGAGTTTTAACCGGTTAGTTGGAACTTTACCTGCTATTGTGGGTACTAAATGTATCATAGATACAAAATAGACAAGTTAAGTGGCCAAAAGGGCTATTTTTTTTGTTCGCTACGTCGAACTGCTTTTTGTGACAAGTATGATGTTTTAATAGGTTATTAGCCCAATGTTGTTATCTCTCAACGAAAGTTGATTATTATTCTATCAACTAGAATGGGGATTAAATTCCTCAATTATAATGGAAAGAAAACAAATGGATATATGTAAGCATACAAATCCATGGTATGAACCATTTAGAGTTTAAAATCGATGCATCGTCTAAATGGTCATTAAATCGCAACCTCAAGTTTTCATGATTAAGAGCTCAATGCGAGCCTAACATTCCGGAGTGAGTATTTCATCATGAAAATACGATGAATTACTTCCAAATTATCAAATGAAACTGAGAGAAAAAAACTTGTGTTGTTGTATGGGGCCATATTATAATATGCACAACAACAAAATTAGCATCATGCCAATATGTTATTATAAATCCTCTCTTTTATAATTGGTTTTGGTTATAAACCAAACATATCTCATTTTGTTTTTTGTGCAAATTACTCCACCTAAATGCACATATATGGGATATAGAAGATGGATAATTCCTTGGGAGGAGAAGAAGTAGTGCAAATTCGAATGAATTATCATATTATGTTGATCCTCGAAAGAAATTTTTTATGAATTGATTATTCAATGGATAATCTAATAGCCATAAATAAACATTGGCTAAAACAAAATTTCACTACTCATGCTCTAATTAGAAGTTGTCCTCAAGGACACTATTTTATTATGACATGCCTCAAGCATGGTAGACAAATCGATTCCAAATAAAATCCTCGATGAAAAATATGGAGCATGAAAACAAGATGGTTGTTCGAGGTATAAAAGACCCCACGATAGTCTCATAAAGAGACACTAGACATTAAGGTTCAAAAGAACCTCAAAAAGCTAATGAGATCTCAGTAAATTCTATCTTGTTTTGAGTTATTATGGAATCAACACCGACGTCGATAAATTTGTTTACATACAATATAGCGCTTGCTATTACGGATAATGAGGATCATAAATCAATTGTTATTCGAAAGTGCGCTCAATGAAACGTTTGGCCAACGTGAAAAGACGCAATCTCGGGAAAATACGAGAAGTATTGGGACATGAAGTCCATACACATGAATGTGTAAAATCTATATAAATCGGTTTTTTGTGCTAAACCGAAATAAGATCTCTAAAGTTATGTATTTTAATACTTGAATTGTGAAATAAATAAATTTACAAAACAATTTGATTATTGAGAGACAAATTATCTCAAGGTGGATGTAAATATCTTATTAATATGAGATAAGTATCTATTTTTCTTGAAATTGGGTTTATTAGAGCTCTCGTATTCTATGAAGGATATGTAATATCTCAAATATGGCTTACAACTTCAACTTCTAGATACGATTAATAAAGTTCTCAATAACTTTATTTGATAAAGTTGAATGATCCGTATATGGATCAAAATGATTTTGGACGCATATTATATAAATTGCTTTTGCACATGTCTCAAAGAAGTAATTAGTCCTCAAGTACCATACATAAGTATAATTGAGGTTTGGATGCCAATTTTGTAATTAATATGCGTCACGAGAGTGTATTTTCTCTTTTAATATTTGTACATGCATTGTATACTTTCCAACCAATTGATTTGATATTGGGTTGGAAGCTACATATATTTTGTCATTTTGCAGGACTTATTCGTAACATCACCAATTTGATGGACTTCATTGTAAAGTTGTTGCCAACAAAAGTATCTGAGCAACTCGTTTAGAAGATTAGCATGCGATGCTTGAAATATATACATTATTGAGGAGGAGGAGCATTGTATACTTTCCAACCAATTGATTTGATATTGGGTTGGAAGCTACACATATATTTTGTCATTTTTGCAGGACTTATTCGTAACATCACCAATTTGATGGACTTCATTGTAAAGTTGTTGCCAACAAAAGTATACGAGCAACTCGTTTAGAAGATTAGCATGCGATGCTTGAAATATATACATTATTGAGGAGGAGGAGCATTATACGCACTGCACTCTTTTCCTTCATCAATTTTTTTTTATCCCATTGGGTTTTTCTTGATAAGGTTTTTGATGAGGCAGTGTAGGAAGTATAATGAACGATGAATATCCAAGGAGGAGTATTGTAAAATATTATGGGCTTATGGGCTTATGTATATTCATCCTAATCTTGATTAACAAGTTAGGTTTTTCCTATAAATATCTCCTATTGTAACATTATGAATACATCTCAATAATAAGAATTCTCTTCCTCTATCATTCTTGTGTTTTTGTTCATCACATTTATAACATTTTACAAGTTTTGAATGAGAATTATTAGGCACTGAATTAGCCCAAGAATAAGAATAATTGGAAAAAAGGGAACAGCCAAGCAGAAGAAGTCTGCAACGCTTTAATCCATTTAATTAAATAATCCTGAATCTTTTGCCTTTTCATTTTCTTTTAGCGGACAGCTAACTAGGCTTTTATATGTTATTCCATCCTGTGTAACAAAATTAAAATCCATAAGAAAATTCCACATATATTACACAGATAACATTTATTAAGATTGGTAAACTAGCTACCTTAAAAAGTTAATATATTATTACATTGATATCCGAATACAAAACTATATTGTTAATTTGTGAAATGAGTTTAAGTATGTGTATACAGCGTTTGGTACCTCGCGACAAACGAATTCGTCGCCAAATGCCAAAAAAGTCGTCGCTATAAGGATTAGCATATTAAACATAGGGGGTATGATGGTTTCTTTCTTAGGTTTGCTTGTATGATACTTACAATGAAGAGTTTTTCCTCCTGACAGAATATTTATTATCTTGTAAAGCTTATGTTTAGAAGATAGTGCAGTTTACATTGATCTAGCAATGAAACAAGCATGTAAGCTTTTGTTGTCCAAGTGTTGATGTAATTGCATGTTCGGTCAGTGATTGACGTATTTCAGCAAACTTAACATCGTTCAATTCCAGAGTGTATTTTTTTTGAACGGCAATTTTTTCACACTTATACTACCTATCTCACAATATATCTTACAAATGACTCCACCGATGCTTGAAATCACAACCTCTAGGTTAATTGGTGGCCAACTCACATATCACTAGACCAAAGTATGCATTATTGTTTGGTATTCAGCATGGACACAAATGTACGTATGCGGTATGATATGAAGATAGTTAGATACCAAGACCATAACTTTCAGCGAATAAGGGCGTATAATGATTATATTATTCTGGGACTTGGAATTGCTGGCGTGTCATACCTGATTCCTAGACGTGTAGGTTATTTAGATTATGTCAATACTATAGGATTATTAGTGCTAAAAGTAAGAATGAACTGATCCAAATGTGTGCCCCAAACCCTAGATGACTATACGACTTTTTCTTTTCTTTTTTTCTCTTTGTTTCCTTTTGTTTTGTTTATTAAGTATCACATCAAACCCCAACTTTTCATACCTACTATAAATCTTGGGTCTCCCTCGTACAATTTTAACCAATTAACCAAAGGCACATAAATCTGCTTCTCAAGAGAAAGGAAAAGAAGAAATATCAACACAAGGTGATCCAGCTAGATACAAAAGTTAGAGAAAGATGGGAAGAGCACCATGTTGTGACAAAACCAATGTGAAAAAGGACCTTGGTCTTCTGAAGAAGATGCTAAGCTCAAGGATTACATCGAAAAGTATGGTACAGGTGGTAACTGGATCGCTCTTCCCAAAAGATCGGTATATATTGTTCAAATTATCAGTTTCTTATTCACTTTTTGTTTCCTTGTGACACCCTTTGAAGCCTAACTTGAAAATAATTTGCAGGGCTTAAAAGGTGCGGAAAAAGTTGCAGACTGAGATGGTTAAATTACCTTCGACCGAACATCAAACACGGGGGTTTCTCAGAAGAAGAAGACAACATCATATGCAGCCTCTATATTAGTATAGGCAGCAGGTTTAATTCTAAGTCTTTCTCTCTCTGTCATGTGCTTATGGAAGTTGTGGCTTTGTTGGTTTTATGTTTTAACCCTTGTTACTTGTCCTTTGCATTTGTACGTCATGCTTTTGTTCAATTGTTCTAAGAATATATACATCCCATCTCAGATTCAAATTAAGTACTGTATTTTTTTGTTCATTCATATATGGCCCTAAGCCCTAGAGATTTAGTTTCTTGTTTTTTTGTCCCTTTTTTGTATATATGATTTGATTTATGTCTGATTAGATGTGGAACCATATAGGTGGTCCATAATAGCGGCTCAATTGCCTGGCAGAACAGATAACGACATCAAGAACTACTGGAACACCCGGCTGAAGAAGAAATTACTCGGAAGACGCAAACAATCTCAGGCTAATAGGATCTCCGGTTCAAGCCAGGATCCAAAAGATAGAAGCGGAATAGAAAGCCTAAGCAACTCAGCTATTGAAAGGCTACAGCTTCACATGCAACTCCAAAGCGTTGAAAACCCTAATTTTCATAACTCTGATAATCGCCTAGTTTGGCCTTGCAAGTTGAACCCTATTCAAGAAAAGTTGATGCAAAATCTACAGCTTGTGAATGAATCCTCTAATGCTCTCATGATGCAAAATTTCTCACCTGCTACTCCTCAAAAATTTGAATACTATGCACAATCTAGTAACCCTCTTCAAAAGGAGTATTCCTCAATGAGTTCTATGATGCTCTATGGGACAGAGAATTCCATGGGAATCAACATTCCTGAGTCATCATCTCTTGTCCCCGAATCAGATGGCACAAAACAGCCTCCAAGCATTGAATTACAGCAGTGTTTGGCGTTTCAAGCTGAAATCGACGAGCTCTTGAGAAACAAAGGATCTACTTCACTAGAGGGGCCACATATGAATGATTTTCAAGGTTTCAAGGAGATGCATGGAGCCAAACACGATATGACTTGGTGGTCCAACGAATTTGAAGCAAATTCTGGGTCTTCAAACTCTTGGGATACAACTGGTGTTCTTGATCACAAGTAGACAGACGTAAAGTAACAAGTATTAGTACAACGAAGATATAGAGTACAATGATCATAAGATGGCCCAACGATTGTGATTCATCAAGTTTTATTCAAATTTAATTGTATTGCAATTATGTATAAACGTAGACGGTACAAGGAGAAGAAAAAACTATGAAATATGTACATTTGTTGTAATAATGCGCGTAGTCTTAATCTTGTTAAGTTTGTCGAATATATTAACATCTAATATGATTTTGTTTTTCACATCTATGTATATTTCTTCGCTTTCGATAGAAGTTCAGTTACTTCAACATAAACAGTATACAATGCTATTGTGTGGTATGCCAAGTAACTGACTGAATCATGACACAAACTCATGTCACATGTTACAAACGAGATGTTTGTTAGTGGGTTATTCTTACCAGTGATATTATTATTATCTCCGCTCATATTATTACTAGTATTATAATATATCTAAGCTCATTGTATTGTTTTTGGGAGGCATAGCCCATTCTAGATTTCTAGTATTATTTATATTCAAACCTTATTTGTCATTCAATACAATTACATATTACAACATGGTATACCTGCCAATCTCCTACAACTTCTCTCTAAACCGATCCTAACTAAAACCAAAACACCCTAACGCGATTCTTTGTTTCTTTTCTCAGTCGACTGCTCCAAAAACAAAACAAAAGAACCCTAATTCAACTTCTATATACCATTCGTTTATTTGCTTTTCTCTAACCTACATCAATGACAGGTCCAACTCCTATCCCATCTTGTCCCTCGCGGATAAACTTCTTGCTGTCCATAATAACATCACATCTCTTGTACCCATAAAGTTGGACGTTGATAAACTCAATTATTCTTCTTGGTGTTATTTGTCTAAAATTCTCTGTGAAGGCTTTGAGGACTATAAACATATTCAAGAAGAATTTACTAGTGGTGTTGATGCGCCTCCTCATACCGCTGAATGGTTAAAGGCTGATTCCGTTGTCAGGATCTTGTTAACCTTTTTTTTTTTGAACGGCAGGATCTTGTTAACCTTTAACCATTCAGCGGTATTAGGAGACGCAGCATATGTAGAAAACTTGTTAATCGACACAGTTTTGGTTTTGGTTCGACTGAAAAATCTGTACAGGGGTGTTTGGGATAGTGGGTAAATCATGTATATATGCAGAAAAGTAAGACATAAACTTGTAAACAAAGCGTATATTGAATTGATGAATTGATTACAGAAACTTGTCCTATATATACTAAGGAAACGCTGCCATCAAGGGATACAATGTTTACTTTTTCCTAAACGATATACCTATTCTAAGAAACGGTTTTATGCCGTTCTATTCTATTGACCCACTTTGACCCAGCCCATAACCCAAGTGTTTACAGGCTTTACATATTACAAAACATAAAAACATAATATACATTAACTATCCTAGACTTTGCTTCTATAACATTAATGGTCCAATATTCACCCCCTAATGTTATAGACGGCAATCGACTTCATAGACTTCTAAGTTCTTTTATAGCAATGGTGCAACAACTACTGGTTCATCATCTTCGCATTGTGTGAAGTTAACTTCTTCCTCCTTCCTTGTGCATTCATGTTTGTAATGTCCAAATTTGTTGCACTTGAAGCATTTTATGTGACTCTTATCCTTTTGTAGTTGATTACCATCTTTATTCCAATTTCTTTTGCGGCTTCTTCCTTTGTTATCCTGATTCGACTTCCTATAACCACAACGTTCGCAACTATGCTGTTTTTCTTCTTCCTATTCGACTGTTTTGGTGTATAGAAGTTTGTCACGTATATCTTCTTCTTTGCTTTGCCTCTTAATTTGTTCCTCATATGCTTTTAATCTTCCAGTAGCTTCTTGAAATGTCATGGTATTAAGATCAGCAAATTGTTCAATTGCAGCAACAATCTGGATAAACTTTGTTGGGACAGATCCTAGAAGTTTTCGAACCAATCTTTTGTTTTCAATTGTGGAACCAAGGCCTTGTTTGTGACACGAGTAGACTAATCTTCCGGTGAATTCATTAAGTGATTAAGAGTCTTTAATTTTCAAGGTTTCAAATTCGACTCTAACGCTTGTAGTCTAGCCTCCTTGACTTTGTCTATACCCACTAATCGAGCCTTCAAGTCCTTCCACATATCGACCTTCATATGATGAGAAACTTGTAATGTGAGTGGTTCGGGCAAGGCTTGAAATAGATAAGCAATAGCCATTGTGTTTTTCTTTGTATCCACTTCTCCTTCCGGTTCGAGGTCGGCCATATTCCATAAACATTAAATAGTGCTTTAATTTTTACGGCCCAAATAGTATAATTTGTAGAATCCAAAATTGTGCATTGGAATGTTATTGACATCCCTCTTTCGTCTTTCTTTGATGTTCCAGCAACCATCCTTCTTTAGAGTAAAAAAAATTCTTTCTTGTTTGCGCGGCGAATCAACCAACTGTCTCTTGCAGTTCTTTGGTTTTCTAATTCCCGGGCAAATATAAAACTTTTTCCTCCTGTTTTGCGGGGCGAATTAAACCAATTGTCTAAGGAGTTCTTTGGTTTTCTAATTCGCGGGCAAATATAAATCTTAATCGGCTTGGGTTCCTAGACTATGTCTATCCACAAACGAATTAAGGTTTCCAAAGTATATTCAAACTATTTTATGAACAAAACTAAAAGAAAAAGTGCAGATTTAAAAAGAAAAAAGGAATGTATCTGTTGTGATTCTTCTATGATCGGTTGTCTACTTGCACTCGTTGTTCCCTTTGTAACTGCCTTCTTGATTGGTTTCAGGAATTGAACCTTGGGCTCTGATGCCACTGTTAGATGGCCTTCGATCACAACTTGTTAATCGACACAGTTTTGGTTTTGGTTCGACTGAAAAATTTGTACAGGGGTGTTTGGGACAGTGGGTAAATCGTGTATATATGCAGAAAAGTAAGACAAAAACTTGTAAACAAAGCGTATATTGAATTGATGAATTGAAAAAATATTTCTTGATAACAAACGTACAATGATTGTTGATTTGAAGGATGAATTAAGGATGCTTCAACTTGGTGACGTCACCTTGGACGCTTACTTTAGGAAGAATGAGTCTATCACCACCATCTTGACTAATCTCGGATTCCTTATAGCAACGATGATGTTGTATTTATGCTCTTAATAGCGGAATTTTGTAAAACCTCAAGTTTTACAATCCTCCTATGCATTGTACCTAATCGTTGTAGTGTAGTATAGGCAAGACACGGAGGATTGATCATTGTCTAGGGGAATAGTGTTGTGAAGGCCGAAGTGTATATCAAGATAGGTCAAGGTGAGGTAGGATTCTTTTGTATTTTTATAATTTTTTATAAAAGCAAGTAAAATCTCGGGGTTTGAAGAGTGAGTGTTTTAACTACTAATTAAACTAACTAAGACTAAATTAAACTAATAAACGGAATAGTAAATTGGTTGTAACACTTATGATAGGAGAATATGTTCACTTAGATATCTTTACTCCATAGTTATCTCTTATTAATTAGTCTATTGTCACGTCCATATTTTAATTGGAGCGTTGTATCCTTTATTATTGGTCGTAGGGAGGTGCCATATGCCCTAACTCTATGAACGTATAAGTCTCTCCTAAGAAAGCTTAAAGTCTATTAAGTCTCCTAGGATCTACAAGCCGCAATTCACGCGATAAATACAACGAGAAAAACCACTAGCGCACTCTAGGGTTGTGTTTAATAAGATGAACAAGCTAGTACATATAAGAGTTATGTTACACCCTGTGTTCGCTTAGACAAAAACATTGACTTTTATGCAGAAATGACCAAACTTTAACGAAACTTTACACGGAAACGACATAACCCTAAACTGGCCTCTTGTTACTCTTTTATGAACTGACAACAATCTGATGGAAACCAACCTTTAAGAATATTTTTAAATGAATTTAGACTCAAATACTTTTAAAACGACGGGTAACACCCTAAAGTGCACTATGACCCGTCCTGTGCACTAGGGACCCCTTAAGTGCACTATAACTCCTCTTGTGCACTGAGGACCCTAAAGTGCACTATAACCCCTCTTGTTCACTAAGGACCCCTAAAGTGCACTATAACCCCTAAATTGCACTTTTGACTCATTTTTCGGAAAACGACTTCTATAACATGACATAACGCCAAAATTTCCAGAAATCATTAGGACAATATAAACATTAAATATATGCATAAACTTGGTCATAACGACCCGAGGAAATGTATTTCACAAAGCAACGGGTATTATGCCAAAATACCCGTTTTGACCCATTTTCACGACATACATCCTTTACCACTTCATTTGCCCACCAAACTTAACCAACATCATTAATATAACATATTAAACTTATTCCATAAACAAATGACCCATTTACAACTCAAAATGGGTATATTTACACTTAATCCAAACACACCTTTAATTATAACCATAAACATACTTTTACTTTTTTTACTCGTGACTATGACATACCATTGCCAATCAGATACTATGATGACCGTGACAAATACTCTGACACATGACGACTAATTTACAACCAATAAGAGACTCATGTGGGTACAACGTGGACATGAGCTCAGTATTCTATACTAACCTCCTTTCACATATCAAACCTTCTACCTTCCGCATATCACATCCTTAATCCCTGCCATGGTACTTCCAAATAACCTGCAAAACGTTGGTTAACTATAACGTAAGCGATAACGCTGAGTAAGTAAAACGGATATAATACAACATCATAATTCATTCATACATTACGCTTATAAACCATTAAACCATCATAACATTAAATCATTAATACATACCTTATCAACTTAAAGCATCAACTTTCCTTTCCTAATCCATTCTTGGCTAACACATCACATTAACCTTACACTCACTTACACATAAACACATATAGCCAAACCATACAGTATCCTTAACATAACAAGTTACATAAACACAAAATGTATAGAAATCATTATAACACCATCTTATAACCGGTTTACTTACCTCGACTCCAATCTAACCCAAACAAAGACATCATCAATATTATCATTATCTTCCATCATCATCATCATCATCATCATCATCATCATCATCATCATCATACTTCCTAACAATCATCTTCATTCTT
Source organism: Chrysanthemum lavandulifolium (assembly GCA_022545495.1). Classification (NCBI taxonomy): domain Eukaryota; kingdom Viridiplantae; phylum Streptophyta; class Magnoliopsida; order Asterales; family Asteraceae; genus Chrysanthemum; species Chrysanthemum lavandulifolium. Next base: position 150,158,866 of record CM040243.1, read on the forward strand.
CTTAATTAAAATCAATACCTAATAATACATTCAAGTAACATCATCAACAAGGGTTTACATAACCCAATCTAACTTACCCATCTTCCATCATTACATCATAATATGATCATATGTTGAAACCTACTTAACTCTTACATCTTAACCTCATTAATTAATAAGAAAGGTTACTTACCTAGGAAGATTATAACTAGAGCTTCACCTATGATCACATCTTTAATTCTCTAGCTATTTCTTATCAAGCTCATCTTCCCTCCCTTTTCTTCTTTCCAAAACCGGACACACAAGCACACCCTAGAGGATGATAGAAACTAGTGGAAGCTTAAAGAAACTAGATATTTATCTAGGTTAGTTGAGAGTTTGGCCATTGGGCAAGATTGGCCCCTCAAGTCCCTTTCTTCCTATTTTAGCCACACTTCATCTTATAATATGTTTTCCACTTGACAACTCTATTCCTTTAAGTCTATTTCCTCATAACTGTGACACATCATATCTTCTATAGCCATTTACACATTCTTTTACTATTAGATTGACCATCGGGTTTGACTAGCCAATCACGTTAAACCTTAGTCAATTTCATCTAGGGTGGGGCCTATTTGTATCCAGGATACGGGCCTAAGAATTCTACCCCTTATTTAGATTTCGTCCTTAAAATCTCTTGTCTATTACGTTCCAAAACTTAGCCCCATCTTACTCCCGTTCTTACCACTTTCCATTACTTAGCATTCCTTTGAAATGATCTAATTGATATCGCAACACAAGGCACACTATAACACATTTCATACCCTTGTCTCATTCTATTTCTCGCTTAACCTTTCTAATCATACGCTTCTACTTCATCATTATGTCATTCAAGACATAATTATTACAGCTAAAGTATACCATTTAACCATCTCTATGACTATTACCTGACTTTCAAATCATTCCATTTTAACTATCCCTTCAAGGACTATATGTCACTTGAACATTACACACCATCCTTACCACTATTACCATATTTCACTCTAATCATTTTACTATCCCATTAACACTTTTACTATTACGCTTCATTTATCATTACTTCTTTACAATAACTTCCATTCACTTTATGACCACCACGGTCATTTCTCACATTACAACAAGCCACAAAGCAATTTATAACATCATCTACAATTCCTTAATCGTTCAACTCACACCTTAGATACCTAAATCATATGTATCACATGACATCTCTCATCTAATGTCGATATCCAACTCTTTCGCTATCCACTTATCTTAGTTCTTATGACCTCTAGCTATTACTAGACACCCGTTTCTACCCCTTTACCCTACTCATGCCCTGTTAGGAACTCATAAGCCCACTCATTTACACTTCTTCATTTACATAAAAAGGCGTCTGAATCGATGTAAATCAAGAAGCATAAACTCGTGGTTTGGTGATTCACAACTTCTTTATTTAAATGAGAAGGCGTCTCAATCTATTTAAATAAAGAAATTATAAACCATCCTATTCATACACTTCCGATACAACACTCATAACTCTCCATTACACGTTTAGCTTTTAAATCTTTTTGTTCTTTTTATTCCTCACATCACCTTTTAACTTTTTCAACTTGGATCCATACCATTACCACATTCACTTTGGGGGTATTTTTATATGCCAAGGATGTAGGGTACCCCTTGCCGATGAAGGCAATACTTTTATCCTAAAGGATCTTTAACACATCCCGAAGGATTCTTTAACATGCATTAACTCGGTCATCCCGAAGGATACCTTCATTCATCATCATTAACTCGGTCATCCCGAAGGATTCCATCTTTAACCTTTCATATTTCAATCTCGGATCCAAGTCATTAACATTTTAACGCACACATCATTTCATCCATTTTATTTTGTTAAAGCAAGCGTCGTAGGGCATATGAAACTTGCTTATAATATTTACACCTTTTCTATGTGTTTATACTTCTCACTACACCTTACATTCTTTAGCCCGCATTAATCATTTCTACATTTTTACATTACACTTTAGTCTACTCAATTCTTTTACATATAGACCTTACACATGTCGTCAACTATAACACATTCATTAACATTCAATTGCCATCCTTACACATTTTAAACATATTTTATTATTCAATATTTTCATTATAATAATCACCGCTAATGGGGCACATTAGCCGTGATATAATAATTTCTAGACAACACCTTAACCTTATACATACTCATCTCATTCTCTCTTACATTCTTAACTCATCACATTCTTATTCTCATATCTTAACTCATCTCATTTTAGTTATTACACACTTAAGCAATATTGTATATTTCATCATTTATGTACCATCATACTTCAATCCCATTCTATACTTTCACTATTATTAATCATTTAACAATCAAAGTATCAAATGCAATAATTCCATTACCACATACTATAACACACTTATCATCATTACACATTTGCACTTACGCATCACACACTTTAACTCATTAATAGCCCATCTTTAATACCACTTGCCATTTCTATTCACATTCGATTACCGCTACTCTAACACACGTTCATATAATCACAATACGATCACCAGCACTAACCGAGGTGCACGCCGATCTAAACACTTAAACACCTCAAGTCCTCCATGGACTTATACTCACATATACGTCAACACTATAAAACAAATTCATCATTTATCAACTTAGATTCACATAATCTGTCAGATAATTCGCTTCAGAACTTAAACGTTTACTTCCCCACATTAATTACTCTTACATCCAACGCATCTAATAGTGGTTTAAGTCTAGGAAACCTAAAATGGAAACCTAATTCACTTAAACTGAAGCTCTGATATCAATTTGTCACACTTCGTGTCTGCTTAGACAAAAACTTTGATTTTTACACGGAAACGACCCAACTTTAACAAAACTTTTCATGGAAACGACATAACCCAAAACTGACCTCTTGTTACTCTTTTATGAACTGACAACAATCTGATGAAAACCGACCCTTAAGACTATTTTTAAATGAATCTAGACTCAAATACTTTTAAAACGACGGGTGGCACCCTAAAGTGTACTATGACCCGTCCTGTGCACTAAGGACCTCTAAAGTGCACTATAACCCATCTTGTGCACTGAGGACCCCTAAAGTGCACTATAACCCCTCTTGTGCACTAAGAACCCCTAAAGTGCAATAAGGACCCCTAAAGTGCACTTTTGACTCATTTTCCGGAAAATGACTTCTATAACATGACATAACGCCAAAATTTCCATAAATCATTAGGACAATATAAACATTAAATATATGCATAAACTTGGTCATATCAACCCGCGGAAACGTACTTTACAAAGTGACTGGTATTATGCCAAAATACCCGTTTTAACCCATTTTCACGACATCCAACCTTTACCACTTCATTTGCCCACAAAACATAACCAACATTATTAATTATAAAATGTTAAACTTATTCCATAAAAAATGACCCGTTTACCACCCAAAATGGGCATATTTATACTTTATCCAAACACCCCTTTAATTATAACCATAAACATACTCTTTACTTCTTTTACTCATGACTATGATATACCATTGCCAACCAAGTACTATGACGACCGTGACAAACACTTTGACACATGACGACTCATTTACAACCAATACAAGACTCACGGGGGGTACAACATGGACTTCAGCTCGGTATTCTATATTAAGCTCCTATCACATATCAAACCTTCTACCTTCCGCATATCACATCCTTAATCCCTGCCATAGTACTTCCAAATAACCTACAACACATTGGTTAACTATAACGTAAGCGATAACGCTTAGTAAGTAAAACGGATATAATACAACATCATAATTCATTCACACATTACGCTTATAAACCATTAAACCATCATAACATTAAATCATTAATACATACCTTATCAACTTAAAGCATCAACTTTCCTTTCCTAATCCATTCTTGGCTAACACATCACACTAACCTTACACTCACTTACATATAAACACATATAGCCAAACCATACATTATCCTTAACATAACAAGTCACATAAACACATAATGTATAATAATCATTATAACATCATCTTGTTACTGGTTTACTTACCTCGATTCCAAGCTAAGCCAAACAAAGACATCATCAATATTATCATTATTTTCAATCATCATCATACTTCCTAAAACTTATCTTCATTCTTCTTAATTAAAATCAATACCTAATAATACATTCAAGTAACATCATCAAAAAAGGTTTACATAACCCAATCATACTTCCCCATCTTCCATTATTATATCATCATATGATTATAACTTGATCATATGATGAAACCCATTTAACTTATACACCTTAACCTCATTAATTAAGAAGACAAGTTACTTACCTAGGAAGATTATTACTAGAGCTTCACCCTTGATTACATCCTTGATTCTCTAGCTATTTCTCATCAAGCTCATCTTCCTCCCTTTTCTCCTTTCCAAAACCAGACACACAAACACCACCCTAGAGGATGATAGAAACTAGTGGAAGCTTATAGAAACTAGATATTTATCTAGGTTAGTTGTGAGTTTTGCCATTGGGCAAGATTGGCCCCTCAAGTCCCTTTCTTCCTATTTTAGTCACAGTTCATCTTATAATACATTTTTCACTTGAAAACTCTAGTCCTTTAAGTCTATTTCCCTCATAATTGTGACACGTCATATCTTCTATAACCATTTACACATTCGTTGACTATTAGATTGACCATCGGGTTTGAGTAGCCAATCACGTTAAACCTTAGTCAATTTCATCTAGGGTGGGGCCTATTTGTATCCGGGATATAGGTCTAACAAGTTAAGCCAGTTTTCTTATCCTAACGCGAGTCAACCAATTAAACAAGAGACGACGTTCAATAATCAATAACTAGGTTTGATTAGATTTTAAGGAAACACTATCTTTAGCCTAGCATGTTGAAGTGCAGAAAAAAGGCATATGATCAAACAACACATAGATATATTGAATGATTAAAGAGGGATTACTTAACTTCAATAAAACATGAGCAAAAGTGGTTATAAAAGCTTTACAAAAGCTGGAAATTTGTCTAGGGTTTTGCATCTCTAAAGTGTTACATCAATAATGGAAATCATACGAAAATATATATAGTTTTACAATTGAAACGGCGTCACTTTATGGTTGTGAGGCCGTCAGCTCGCCGTCATTAGGGTTTCTTCAGTTGCATCGCCGCCGTTGTGATGGCGTCGCCTTGTGTTATTGACGCCGTAAGGATGTCTCAGGCCCTCACTCTTTAAAAAGTCTAAGCTATCTCATGTAATTTTTACTCTGAATCTTGGTCTTCAAATGCAAGTGACGCCGAGATAATAAACTTGCTCAAATGTTCTAAGCCGTCACATGTAAAATTTCCACCAAATCATCACGTCCAAATGCAAGTGACGGCGTCACGTGGAGGTTGTGACACCGTCTGGAGCCCTTTTCCAGACTGTTTCGTGACTTGGTCGTTTTCTTGTCCAAATTAGCCCAAAACGTGTTGGTTTCCATCTTTTGCGTCCAAGTACCTAAAATGTGAAAATGAGCAATTTAAGGTAATAATTGATCACAAATATATGAGTTTAGAGCTTAAATGACCCCCTAAAAATGCACGTTTTAAATCCTTATCAAATATCCCTACACTTGGGATTTGCTTGTCCTCAAGCAAATGTGCTTTTATCTAATCGATTTATAAGTTATGGGGCATTTAACATTGGTTTAAAGTAGTTTACAACATCCATAAGCTCTACAATAGTCAAAACAAGCACGGAAATCATATACTAGCACCTCTCATAAAGTGTTTGGATTATCTCATCTCTTGGGTGTATAAGTTGTATAACATGTATGGAAATGGAAAAATTAAACACTATCTACTTGTCATAGCACATAGATTACCATAGACTTGAGAGAAGATCAAACCTCCACCGCTTTGGTGTAAGTACCTAGGATAAGCTATCAAAAAGGGCTTTTAAAGGGTTGTAACGTTAGGTGTAAGGGTATGAAAAACACGGATGGTGGATATAGGGAATTTTATTGGTGGCAAGTCAATAATCTAGCTAATCACATGTAAAATGTGGCGTTGCTAAGCCAAGACTCGACTCACTAACTTCTAACTCTTTTTTTTATTTTTCTTGACACTATCTTGACTTAAACAAAAATAAAAATGCGGGATGGTAGTCCGTATGTTTTTCTTTCTTTCTTTTTTTCTTTTTTTTCTTTATTCTATTTTTTTCATTTTTTTCATATTTTTTTTATATATTTTTTTCATACACTCTTGCCCTACCATCCGCAAAGTAATACATCAAAGGGATTTATAGTTGCATTCCTACACTTGAACTTTTAAATATATAAAAACTAACTAATGACCCGAATTTAGAGGATTAAAACACGTGAAGTACTTAAACATTTACGTAGATATGGAGATTATAATTTTTACTTCGTACCCATTACTCCATAATAAATATCACTAAACTCATAAGTCCCAATCATCCCAAAACCATATACACAAGATATGACTCGACTTAGCAACCATGTAATCAACTAGACAATTAACTAAGGGTTTAACAAATAACAATAATGCACTAAAAATGAGTGTATATAAGGAAGGCTAAGGCGATTTGGGTGTAACATTTAAGGGTGGATTGTAAACAATGCTCTTCATTAATATTTCGGAATCCACCAAAATATCACGAGAACCGCGAAAAGGATAAGCTCATAGGGGTTAACTAGGGGTATTTTGTACTAAAAATAAGTACATAGCAAGGGTTTGGGGTAATTACTTGACCGATGTAGCCAATGTAATTATATAAACAGGTTTAAAACAAGTGTTATCCTAGTGCCTCTTATCATTTAGCTAATCCTAACTACACAAATGTAGTCTCACTAGCGATCTCGGAATACATTACAAAAATAAGTTCTAGAATCTATATACTACCGGTACACTCATAAGCATTAACAGTGAATGATTTTATCCTAAATATCTAAAGGCGAACCTCACATTTTGGAGGTGGAATCTGAGTGGGTTTTTGTGCTAGCTATATAACTCCTATCCATGAGACGATTTATTTAAGACTAAAGTTTTACTCGTAAATGTCATTAAAAATTTTAAATTTGATGCTAAAATTAACCTAACAAGTATTTCTTTTGGTTTATTACACAATTAGTAGAAAACACGACAAATATCAAATAAGTGATTAGTTTCTAAGGTGTCCGTTTTTCTCTCCCTACACTTAAGTTGAATATTGTCTCCAATGTTCTTAAAAAGTACCAAAGATATGATAATGGAGAAAATAAAAGAGATATGAGAAACTAATACTCCTCTGATTTACTCGGCATGGACGATATAGACATTTGGTTAAATCCTTCTCCAATAAGATAAGATCAATGATACACTTCTCTTCTAATATGCATTTGAATCTTCTTGTCTAATATAACATGTAAATCACTAAGAAAACAAACACGAAACCTCGTATAAAATCGGCGGTAAACACTATATATAATAAACTATACTAGAAAGCGAATAAGATATAATGCTTTCAAAATAAATGTTTACAGAATCCTGAAATTTTAAAACTTCTGGAAATTTTCAAAAATTAAGTTTTGACAGAAAAACAAAAATCTAAGAAACTATTGCTACAGTGCCTGACGTCGTCAGGTTGTAAATCTGACTCTGTCAGGATTGACCTGATAGAATTTTAAGTTTCATTTTCTGGAAAATTTCTGGAAAAATCAATATTTTAAAACTAGGATTTTTCTGCAAAAATATTCATTATGACTCAATACAAGCATTTAACCCAAACAAATAAACAAATATGATAGAATATATGTTCATCATCAATGTAAATTTTCATGTTCGATTTTTGTTCTTTTAAACAAATGTGACCTTGCCTATACTTATCTTTTTGTAAAATACCTTTATATGTAGTTAAGACAATGTTAAAAACAAAATAAATCATTTTCACAAATTTATTCAAACAAGAAAATTAAACAATAAAGATAAAACATATATATGACACAAACAAATATAAATAAACAAGCAAACAAACAATTAAATACATGGGTTGCCTACCAAGAAGCGCTTTTCTTTATTTACTTAGTCTTGTATCTAAACTCAAAGTCATGACTTACCTTCTAGATAACTTAAGATCCCATTCGAATGTTTTGATCCTTTTTGATCACGCTTATATTCGGGCCTAGGGTTAAACAAGATGTATAATAAACCTTATCCTCACAACAACCTCAAAATTAGGTATATTATCAACATCTAAATCTTCAATGTCCTTAAAATTTTTATTCTTATAAGGCATTATATATTTAACAATTTCTATTCCGTTATAAAACTCAAAGGTTCCTTCATCATGGTCATAAATCATCTTAGATTCTTCTACAAATGGTTTTCCTAATACTACTGCACCTAAGATTCCATCTATAATGCCTCTGACTTCTTCCAAGATTATAAAATCACACCTATAAGTAAATTTTCCTACAAATACATGTAACCCTTTAGCTCTCCCAACAAAATTGCACAACTGATTAGGGTCATAAGGATCCTTCCTAGGTTTCAATTCTTCATTCATGATCCAATTGTAATAAAGCCTATACATAATATTCATAGGAGCTTTTAAGTCAATGGAGTGTGTCTCTATACACATAATGAACCATGCAAGGTATTTTAATATTCATATAATTGCATTTCTTATTCCATGGTATTTTCCAATATTTTAAGAGGCAAAAGTATTTTAAAAGAAACTTATAATAGTCTAATTCTTCATGTGTTGGAAATAAATTTTAAATAAACTATAATCATCCTCTAGTTCCTCTTTGAATCATCGCTAGAGGTAGTGTTACTCATAATAGGACCAGCTTTCAACTCAATTTCTTTCTTTATCTACCTATTAAGCTCTCTAAGTTCATTAATTTCCTTCTCAATTCGGTCACGCAACGAGATCATTACATTGGGTAAAATGGATGGATTCACGTTTTCCATAATGGCAAACGGAATAGCTGATGAAAGTTTTTACGAACAAAGACACAAAGAAAAATATAGACTACGAGAAATCTAATAAAAAGAAAATTAAAATCTCACTTGATAGGAATCTAGTAAGTAGACCTAAACGAAATAGAAATTGAAACCTAAACTATTCCCCGGCAACGGCGCTGATGCAGGTTTTACTGACCAGGTCTTAATATTTATAGTGTCTCGCTATGCCTATGGTCTACCCTAGTGCACTAACGGGCAGTGTACCCGGTTGCGTGTAGTGTAGTAAATGGTAAAGCTGAGGTCGTCCCAAGAGCTATGTGTGTTGGATTATTACTAAGTCTAGTGTCATAGAATAATAATTGTTTCGATAGGATTTAATAATTAAACTACTAATGCGTAATAAAATAAAAGCGAGATAAATGGATAAAGGGAAATCAATAGAGAATAGTGGTGCTAACCTAGTCAATCCTCCTAGCTAGTTATGTCTACGCTCTACCTACTTCCAATTACTTGGTGGGGTCAAATTTGAGAGGACAACATTTGGTCAATTCGCCCTAACCTATTAGCAAAGATGCCACCATTGTGAGAAATCAGCGCACCGTCATAAGTCCCGTTGTTCCCGGTCCCAAGCCAAGTCATTAAGTACCGCTTACATGCTAGATTCATAATAGTGAGTGCCCGGCCGTTAGGAACTTAGACACTACACCCCGATTCTTAAGTTTATCTAAACGATAGGTGATCAGTCAAATCGCACAAGTAGAAAGTGGTCGTCAATTGGTCATATCTACCCTTTCCATCTCAATCCGCTCACCTAGGGTCATTGGTCATATCTCCAGGCAATTGGCCTCACCGCCATTGAAAACTATCGAACCAAGGGTGACTACCAATGAACTATGCATACATACACTTAGAAATAATTATAACGAAAGTAAAGGTAAATGCAAACAAAACAATTAAGGAATCATAACTAGGCTAGCACCAAAGGGTGCTTAGCTCATATTAATCATGCAAATCAATTCAATATTCAAAGGTACGAAATACATGAATTGAAAGTAAAGAAATATAAAACGCTAAAGCTTATCGTAATGGAGTGACTTCTCCTTTGAAACAGCTATGATGCTCCCCTAGACCGCTTGATCTTTTTCCCACATTCTCGTAATGTTGTGTGTGGAATGGGATGATTAGAAATGCAGAATTCGGGTATTTATAGGCAGTCCGGGTTATGGCGTAACCAATATAGGAGTTACGCAACCTTCTATTTCTTCAGAATGCACTAGATCCGCTAGTTACGGCGTAAGTGATGCAGAGTTACTGGCGTAAGTATCGCCGCGTGGAACCTCTTGACCTAATGGAGTTCGTTGTAACCTTTGGGAAGAGTTACCAGAACCTCTCGATAAGTCGGCTTTACGGGTCACGCAATAGTTACGCGTAATGTGAGAGAGTTACGCCATAACTTCTTCAAAATAGGCATACCGTGATAAATCTTTAGTTATGTTTCCATTTCGCGTCTCTTTAGCTACAATGCTCCGTAATTTACCTGAAAGTGGAAAACAATGGAAAACAAGCGTAAATCCATATAAATGATATAAATAACGAGCATTATCGGAGGAAATTGACACTTAATATTCAGGACTATTTGATATTATCAGGCGCCAAAAACTTGATAGCGGAATTTTGCAAAACCTCAAGTTTTATAATCCTCCTAGGCAGTGTACATAATCGTTGTAGTGTTGTATAGGCAAGACACGGAGGATTGATCGTTCTCTAGGGGAATAGTGTTGTGAAGGCCGAATTGTATATCGAGATAGGTCTAAAGGTGAGGTAGGATTCTTTTTGTATTTTTGTAATTTTTTATAAAAGCAAGTAAAATCTTGGGGTTTGAAGAGTGGGTGTTTTTATTATTAATTACACTAATTAAAACTAAATTAAACTAATAAACGGAAAAGTAAACTAGTGGTAACTCTTATAATAGGAAAATGTGTTCACTTAGATGTCTTTACTCCCTGGTTATCTCTTATTGATTAGTCGAATTGTTACGTCCTTGTTTTAATTGGAGCATTTTATTATTTATTATTGGTCGTAGGGAGGTGTCATAAGCCCTAACTCTATGAGCATATAAGTCTCCTCTAAGAAAGCTTAAAGTCTATTAAGTTTCCTAGAATCTACTAGCCGCAATTCATGCAATAAATATAACGAGAAAAACCACTAGTGCACTATAGGGTTGCGTTTAATAAGATGGACAAGCTAGTACATATAAGAGTTAAGCCAGTTTTCTTATCCTAACGCGAGGCAACCAATTAAACAAGAGACGACAATCTAGGTTTCATTAGATCTAAGCAAACTAATTAATTTATCCTAGCATGTTGAAGTGAAGAAAAGAAAAGATATAATCAAACAACACATAGACATGTTGAATAATTAAAGAGGGACTACTTAACTTCAATAAAACATAAGCAAAAGTGGCTGTAAAAGCCTTACAAAAGCTGGAAATTCGTTTAGGGTTTTGCCTCTCCAATGTGTTACATCAATAATGGAAAACATACGAAAATATGTATAGTTTTACAATTGTGACGTCGTCACTTTATGGTTGTGACGTTGTCATTTCGTCATTCGTGTTTTCTAGGATTGCATCACCGCTGCAGTGACAAATAGGCTTGTGTTATTAACACCGTCAGGATGTCTGACGTCGTCACTCTTTAAAAATTCTGAGCCGTCTCGTGTAATTTATACTCTGAATCTTGGTCTTTAAATTCAAGTGACGCCGTCAGGTCATAAACTTGCTCAAATGTTCTGAGCCTTCAAATGTAAAATTTCCATCAAATCATCACGTCCAAATGCAAGTGACGGCATCATGTTGAGGTTGTGACGCCGTCTGGAGCCCTTTTCCAGACTTTTTTGTGACTTGGTCGTTTTCTTCGTTTTCCTGTCCAAATTAGCTCAAAATGTGTCGGTTTCCAGCTTTTGCGTCCCAAGTACTTAAAATATGAAAAAGGAACGATTTAAGGTAATAATTGATCACAAATATATGAGTTTAGAGCTTAAATGACCCTCTAAAAATGCACGTTTTAAATCCTTATCAACTCTTAATGGCTTAACGTGCCAAACATGATCATGTTGCGGGTATGCTCATAGGGATCATTTTCCGGATCTTAGCATGGTTCGGTCAATGGTAACCACGGAAGAAATGTGGTTGAAGTCTAGGTATCAAGCCCCATCCGCCGATGCTACATCATCATCTCTTAATGTGCTCATGGCCGAAACTAATACTAACACTCACCGTGGTAATGGTCATGACAATTGAATTTCTCAATGCTCATATGAACCTCGGAATTTTTTAAATTTGCTAAAGGATTTTGTCGTTTTAGTGAAACATGCTAATTTATGCATGATAGTCCAACTCATAATTTCCAATTCATCTTTGTGGTATGCCAATACATGTCCTACAAGAACTGTTCCAAGCATTGGACCTCATGTTGCCACTTTTAATAATTTAAATCCAGCCCATATGGTTGCTCTTATCCAGGACCAACAAGAATTATTGGCCTACTATGGACACAACTAGTCTTCGGGCAAGGCCCACTCTTCTACTTTGGTCCAGTCTGGCCGTGGGTCCACCAGGCCCTCGTCCACTACTTCTGGTCATCCATGTTCTGGGCCTACTGCTTCCGGTCGACACGCGTTTGCTACTCCGGGTCCACACAGCTTTGGGCCTTCGGCAGTTCGGCATCTACTACTGGATAGTGGAGTAACATTGCAAATATGGAACAAGAAACTATCCTACCACATGATTTTAGTTCTATGACACTTCAAGATCCAACTATTGGTTCATGGAATACGGATACAGGTGATTCATCTCATCCAAACTCTTCTGTTAATTTTCTTAGTAGTATTTTTCATACATGCCTTTATCCATCAGTCTATGTTGGTGGCGGATTTTCTATTCCCGTAATCAACACAGGTCATAACATATTTCTAACTCACAATAAACCACTTCACTTGCATCATGTTCTTGTTATACCTAACATTGTAAAAAATCTAATTTATGTTTGTCAATTTGTTTGTGATAATTAATGTACAGTTGAATTTGATGAATTTGGTTTCTCTATTAAGGATTTTATGATCTGTCAGGTTCTTCTCTGATGTGAGAGAACATGTGATCTCTATCACCTTACGAAGTCTTATCCACTCCCTCAAGTTTTTCTTATGAGTCTGTTAATACAAATAAACCGTAAAAACGTTTATTAATATTTAACGATCTCTTTGTGTTTTGTTGATAACAAATATAATATTATCATAAGTAAAATTATAAGGATACATGTTATTTTTGTAAAGCATTTACATATAGTCACTTAATACAAAGTGTTGTAATAAATTATTTGTTGTAATAGTTTATTATGATGGGTAAAAATCACAACCCATGAGCATATCCATAACCCACAGTATTGACCCATATCCATTTGACTAGATGATTGCATCTATTAGATACATCAGTATCTAAGGAAATACCCATGGACCAACCCATAACCCATGACCCATGACCCATAACCAAAAACCCATGGGCAAAAGGGAGCGTCCCATCGGATCCCGCTATAATAATCTGACGGATCCCTTAAAGGAGGATCCGGGAGCAAGAACTAGTTTTTGTTCTATAAATAGAGAGCCATTTCTTCATTTCTCTTCACCCTCTTCTTACTAAATCTATCATATACTCTTTACTCTTCTAACAAAAGATCACTTGATCTGAGAGTTGTTCTTCTTCTTCTATTGTGATTCTCATATAGGTCCTTCTACAGGCGAGATCACGAGCTTACTACAAGTCATCCAAGCAAGGGTCCTTGATTGATTTGTTCCTTCACAAGATTTATGAGCGAAGATCTTGTATTTTTATTTCACATATTTGTTGTGTAATAGTAGTGTTGGTTTGGTCCTCCATTGTACGGACTCGGTATTTAGATTTGTACCGAAAAAGGTGTAAGCAACGTTGGAAGGCTTCTCCGCCAAGTTGAAGGAGTTTGTTGACATAGTGCTTGAACTCTCGAGTAGGTGACTGGGAGTGGAGTAGGGCGAGGAAGGTGTCCTTGTGCCGAACCACTATAAATCGGTTGTGTCATTTCTATCCCTTACTTTACTTTATTTACTTGCATTACTATTAGATCTATATTTTCTCTTCATCCATACGATTTCACATAATATCGAATCTAAAGTTTTGAAACTAAATTAAAATCGCAAAACTATTCAACCCCCTTCTAGTTTTCCACAATTGGCATCAAGAGCTAAGTTTATAAAGTTTTAAAGTAAACCAGATTTTAAAAACTTTTCGATCACTATGGGTTACGAAATTACAAGGAAGGCAATCTATGCAACGACCTCCGCTACTTGAAACTAATGGTTTTATATATTGGAAAAATAGATTCAAAACGTATGTGAAGTCTAAAGATATTGATCTTGGTACATCATTGTTGAAGGCAATTTGAAGTCACCGCAAAAGATGAAAATGGGTTTTAGTTAACATACCTCATGATAAACTCACCGATGAAATTAAGAAAAAGATTTCCAAAAATAGTGAAGCTAAAATGGTTTTGTATAATGCTTTACCCAAAAAGAAATTCGGAAGAATCTCCATGCTCAAAACCTCTAAAGACATTTGGAACTCTTTAGTTGTAACTCATCAAGGTAATCAACAAGTGAAAAACAATAAAATAGATCTATATGTTCAACAATATGAACAATTTTCAATATCGGATGAGGAAACTATAAATCATTCTTTTTCTAACTTTAATACTATAACTACATCTTTACAAGCACTTGATGAATCTTTTTCCAGTCGTAACCATGTTAGGAGATATCTAAGGCACTTCCATCCAAGTGGAGATCTAAGGTGACGGGCAATCAAGAGTCAAAAGATTTGACAATCCTCACCCGATGAACTCATAGCAACTTAAAGGTCTATGAGCTTGTCCTGCTAAGGATTCTCAAGCCTTAAAAGTGAAATAAAAGCACAAATCTCTTGCCCTCAAAGCCAAGAAGGCCTCAGTGATGAAGAGAACTCTCTTCGGATAGTGATGACGAGGAGTATGCCATGACAGTAAGGGACTTCAAAAAGTTCTTTAGAAGGAAAGGAAGATACGTCAAACAACCGTATGACGACAAGAAAGGATTCCGGAAAAGCAAAGAGGACGAGAAGCCAAGGGATGATCGCGCTTGCTTCAAATGCGGGGACCCAAACCACTTTATTAGTAAGTGTCCCAAATGCATTGATCAAAAGGCATTCGTGAGCGGTTCATGGGGAATGAGCGAGGAGGAGGACGAAGAAATTTGTCTCATGGCAAATGAAGAGGTATGTCACGAATACTATAGTAGCTCATCATTAGATGATGACTCATTGCATAATGAATACGATAAACTTTGCAAAATTAGTTTAAAGGTAATCAACAAAAACAAGTTTTTGAAAAATCAAAACCAACGTTTAGAAAAGGAAGTCATAGAGTTAAAGGCAAAATTAAAACCTATAGAAAAGGCAAAAATAGCAAGTGGTGAATGTGAACTTTGCGTTCAACTTCAAACACTAGTTGATCATCTAGATTCTAAGATTGCTAGAATGAACACTAATACTTTTGATATGATATTAGATAGTGTTAAAACAGGTAACAACCAAAAAGGTGTAGGTTTTCAGGAAACTAATGCATCAACTAGCGAAAACAAAGAAACACAATTTGTTAAGGCACTAGAAAAACAAGCCATTGTTGTGGCGGATCCCATGAATCCCACAAAAGGAACCAAGCAGTGTACGACCAGGGGATCCGTGGGTCTCATTAAGCAAACATTGGTAATAACATAGCTTCTCTTCTAGAACCTGGTTTTGTCATTGTTAATAAGAAGAAACCAACTCATATTACAATTAGACAACCACCCCAAGATATAATCAAAGTTTTGTAAGAAACAAAGTGTTGGGAATTATGTGAAGTAGGATTTACTAGCATCATCGCCGATGGTTTCTGCTTTGGAGAAGCAGAATCGCTAAAGAGGTGATTCTCTTGAAGAGTACAAGCATTGTCGTGTTATCTTTGAAGGGTGAAAGTCGACTAGGATCAAGATACGCCTATGTATTAAATGCTCACTCATTATTATCTTTGAACGCCCAAGGTTGCATGTGCGATTATTAGACTACTCTATAGTTGTTTAATGTTTTAGTCATTAAATGCATGCAAACATGTTTAGTCGATTGAGTAGTAAGAGATTAGGGTTCCTTGTTTATAAAAGGAACCAAATAGTATGTAATAGATAACTCATCCGAAACATAGAGTTTCGATTAATAAAAAGATCCATAGAGGATCTATGTTCTTAGTTATAACATCTTGTATTTACTTTCCGCTATAGAATACAAGTGTTAGAGATCGCTATTAGTTTGCTTATGATTACATAGGCAACACTAACGATCCACGAAAGTGCTTAAGATCCGCTAAGGTCCGAGAGTTTTCAACAAGTGGTATCGAGCCGGAGAGTCTCTATGATATCGAGAACCTTATTTACCTCACCCCCATACAACCAAAAACTTATTTACCATGCCTGGAACTGATGATGAATCAGAAGTCTCCAACAACAACACCAAAAACAACACCACCTGTATGCAGCAACTTAGTCTCTCAAATAGTAATGGCAAATTTCCTTATTTGAAAAAGGAAGAGTATGATTTATGGACCATGAAGATGCAGAACTGGATCTCCAATATTGATTGGAATCTGTGGGAGATTGTGAAGAATGGCAACAGTCTGAAGAAGACCATCCCAGATCTAGATGGTAAGTTTACTATTGCTCCTCCCAAAACTGCTGAAGAGATTCTAGCAGTACAAAGAGAGCATAAGGTTAGAACCATCCTCCTTCAATCTATTCCTGAAGATCACTTGGGTGATTTTCATCACATGGTTGATGCAAAGGATATCTGGATGGCTCTGAAAGCAAGGTTTGGTGGGAATGAAGAGTCCAGGAGGATGAGGAAGTCTATGCTGAGACAACACTTCCAAGAGTTCAACATCTCTGAGGAAGAAGGTATCCACAAGGGATATGACAGTTTCATTAAGATTCGTAGTCACTGAATCACCGAATGCAAAGCTCGACAATGATGATAGCAACTCAAAGTTCCTTCGATCTTTGCCTCCATCATGGTTACATGCAGCATAGCCCCGAAAGCTAAAGGTGGGTTGGACATGCTCACTTTTGATGAGCTATACAAAAACTCGTGAGTTTTGAACTCGATGTCGATCTCCTACTGCATCCTCTTCGGGTCATTCACCTTTGTTGGGACATCCCACTCGATATGATGATGCATACTTCAAGTCCATCTTACTTACCATCATCATCTTATCGTCCCACTCCTTCACATCCTCAAGCCAAAGGTGGCAAGATATTGGAGGATGTTCTTCATTCATTTGTTGCAGATTATGATACTCAAAGAAGATCGGTATACGAAGATTTTGATCAGTGGACCTACTTGATATGGAGGAGATGAAGCCGAAATGGCAGTGTCCATGCTTCGGTGGATATCAAGAGGTTTCAAGAGAAGGCCGGAAGGAAGTTTGGGTTCAATGGAAAGGATCCAACTCGCTTTGACAGAGAAAGGTCAAGTGCTTCTTGCCATCGATGGGTCACTTCTCAAGGGAGTGCAAAGACAGAAGAGTGGGAGAGTACGAGCTACAATTCCTATCGGTAATCGGCGGAGCTAACACTTCATCGCCTTTGGTCACCATGGATGAACAGTCAACTGGTCGCTCATGAACCCGTGATCGAGGAAGTCATGCAGTAAGCTTGGATTGTCTGGCTAGATGCACTTCGTAAGATAGGCATGATCGCTTTGCCTTCATGGGACTTTCTCGTACACAATCAGTATATTTGGTTGTAGGAAAGATACAATGAACCGAAAGAAGCTTATGATACTATGAAACCTAAATACAATGCATGCTATGTTGATAATGAAGCTTATAAACTTTCGTTAAAAACATTAGAAAGACAAAAGGTTTGGTTTCAAAAGAATCAAGGTGTCAGTGATTTGATCTAGATATTGCTAATATTAACATTAAACGACCGAAAAGAAAAAGGCGATACTATTATCGAGAATCTAGAGCTTAAAAAGAAACTTATCGAGAAATAGCTAGACATAAACAATGGTTGATATCTCGTGACAATCTAGCTAGAGAACTCTATAATAGTCGGTCTGTGAACTCGTGAATAGGTTTAGGCTTTAAGTATGTAGGATTGGAAGCTAGGCAGATGGGCGAAATCTACACCTCAGAGATTAGAACACTTTAGAAAGGAAGGTGATTTACATGTCGCCCTCGGTCCTATTAGAGGTGAATTCATGCCCACCGACCGTCCATTAAAATTGACTTTGATGGATCACACCATCCGTATGGCAAAAAGTCAAAAGACTTGCCGACAATGATGCTTCATCTTAAGACTTTGTCTCTTTCTCGACAAAGGTGACAATTCATCGGATCAAGGATCTACTTACACCGTGATTCAAGTGATAAGTCGACCTGTCAAGCCCTCTCCGAGCCTACACCCAAGCTCGCACCCAAGACTATCTACAAGCCTTCTAGGATAGTGCCGAGGACTCCACTTCCAAGCCTATTTCCTGAAGCCTTGTCTTTAAATCTTGCATAATTTGTCCAGAAAACAATTCCTTTAATGTTTCTGGGTTAAGTTTTTCTACATGTAATCGAACATCTTCTTTGTTGAATACATCTTCCAAGAGGAAGACTTGTTTTGTTTGTGGAAGTAAACTTCATTTAATTAAGGATTATGATTTTTATGAGCAAAGATTGGGTGCATGTGCTCTTCAGCAGAAACCTAGACCAATATGTACCAATGTTAAGAATATTCCACCTTATGTCCCACAAGCCAGAACCGACTCTTCTTGGAGGAGATCACTGATAGACCTTTATGTGCAACCAACTAGCCCATATTTTAAACATGGTTATTGGCTGCATATGTTGGACTCTATGAAAATTGGGAAGGGTGTTTGGGGCACTTGTCAAGTCCTCAAGAAAGTTGTTCTTGGAATAATAAGAGACCTAAATATCAATGGAAACCCAAGAACAATGGTGGATCTTACTCTTTGCTAAACCTAAATCTAATGATCCACAAGGTGTTCAAGTCGAAATGACTTGAGCCTCCTCGATATACTAACATTCTTTTGTATATATGTTTGTTTCTAGGATCATCCCCTTAAGCATAAAGATATTGGTATTGTTGATAGTGGTCGCTCAAGAAGTATGTCCGCAATAAAGATATGATGCACAATTTTGTTCCTATTGAAGAAGGAGGAATGTGACCTTTGGTGGAAGTGACGGTAGAATTATCTGGGAAAGGAACCATCAAAACACCTCTATCGAACTTTGAGAATGTACTATGTTAGGGAACTTGTAACTTCAACTTGTTTTCGCCTCACAAATTTGTGACACCAAGAACAAGGTACTCTTTCTCGAAGATGAATGTCTTGTGCTTTCTAAAGAGTTCAAGCTTCCGTAAGATACTTCAATCCGCTGAGTCCCTCGAACTCACAATCTATACATATTCAACCTCAATGAAGTTCATCCCGAAGGTGACCTCACTTGTCTGCTGGCTAAAGCATCATTGGATGAGTCCAACAAATGGCATAGGAGAATGGCTCATGTGAATTTCAAAACTATAAACACTCTCCAAAAGAGGTCTTGTCGAAGGTCTTCCTACCAAAGTGTTCTCCAATGATCATAATTGTGTTGCATGCAACAAAGGAAAGCAACACGATCATCCTACAAAGTCACACTGCGGTGAGCATCATCTCTCCGAGCTCTTCACCGTTACATATGGATCTATTTGGTCCAACTCAAGTCGAAGCATTGATCACAAGTTCTATTGTTTGGTCATCACCGATGGATATAGCGATTTTTTGCAGGGTGTTCTTTCTAAGGACTAAAGATGAAACAACTCCAGGTCCGAAAGACTTCATCACCCTCGTTGAAAATCAGTTGAACAAGAAGGTTAAGGAATTCGGTGTGATAATGGGACAGAGTTCAAGAATGCCATTATAATAGAACTCAGAGGTCTAAAGGGATTAAGAGGGACTATAGCAATCCAAGAACCCCATAACAAAATGGGGTGGTGAAGAAAGAATAGGACATTGATAGAGGTGCGAGATCAATGCTTGCAGACTCTAAATTGCCCACTATGTTTCGGATCAAGTTGTTGGCACAACTTGCTATGTGTATGATCTCCATAACTAGACCTCACCTCAAAACACCATATGAACTTCTCTTTGGGAAGGTTCCAGTCATTCATTACCTCAAACCTTTGGTTGTCAAGTGAGCATTCTAAACACCAGGATCCTTTGGGGAAGTTTGATGAGAAGGTCGATGATGGTTATATTGTGGGTTATTCAACTAATAGCAAGGCTTACAGAGTGTACAACTTATCTCGCCAAGAAGATAGAAGAGACTTTGAACCTCGGATACCTAGAAGATAAGCCCAATGTTCAGGGCGTGGTCATGTGTAGTCTTTTGATCTTGACTACCTAACCGACTATCCGGGTTATACTAGACATATGGCTAACCAAAGTGCGTGCTCAAGAAACTCCCACTAACAATGCAGTACCTTGATGTCGACTCTGGAAGTGAATTTGAAGATGATGAACAACCCATTCTTGTGCCTTCTTTCTCCCCTAACATTGTTGTGTGAAACTCTTCAAGAGATAATTCGGTGAAAGTGAAGATGAATCACTATCTTCGAGGACCTTGCTAGGCTTCAGACTCAAGAGTTTGCAGCTAAGCTTGAAGTCGAGAAGGTGGATGGGAGTTTGCAAATGAGATCGCTGGAAACCACATTTGGCACGACATTGATGCGATCTCCCATCGTCACCAAATGCCGAAAGCTCGTCTCGCTTTCTACTCATATTCCTACTAGAGTGTCCACGGACTTTGGTGACCAGATACTCGCTTCCAAGTCCTTCGTGATCTTGGAAATCATCAACCCAATCGGCATTTTCACCACACCTTCCTATGACACAACTTTTGTACCAACTGTGGTCTAATCTTGAACCTACCATTGATGTAAACCCCATCGCTACCATAAGAATCAACATCACTCACCCTCAATCCAATATCATTGGTGACATTCTAGCTCCGTTAGAACTCAAGGGCTATCTCTAGTCCTAAATTTGGACAGTTGTTTTTCTCTATGTCTCTAATCAACAAAGAGACAATCACACGTACTTCAAGCATTGTCTGCTTGCGTGTTTTCTTTCTCAAGTAGAGCCAACCGTCACACAAGCTCTTGAAGACTCAAGTTGGATTGAGGCAATGCAAGACGAAATGCAACAGTTTGAACCAACAAGTTTGGATCTTGGTACCATTACCGGATGGCAAATATGCCATTGGAACTAAATGGATTCAAGAACAAAAGAGATGCAAGGGGTGTGGTTATTAAAAACAAAGCAAGATTAGTTGCTCAAGGTTACAAGCAAGAAGAGGGATTGATTATGATGAAGTGTTTGCACTGTTAAAAGAGTAGAGGCTATTCAATTTTCTTGGCATATGCATCATACATGGATTCATGCTATATCGATGGATGTTAAAGGTGCTCGTATGGTGAGATTGAAGAGGAATTTTATGTCACACAACCAAAAGGATTTGAAGACCTAGATCATCCTAATCATGTCTCACGTAGTCGTTAAAGCTCTCTATGGACTTCATCACACCAAGGGCATGGTATGCTAGGCTTTCATCATTTCATCAAGCATGGCTACGTAAGAGGTGCCATTGATAAGACTCTTTTCTCAAGAAGAACTCACAGTACATCATACTTGTGCAAGTGTATGTGGATGACATCATTTCGGATCCACTAAAGAAGCTTGGTGTAGGAATTTGAAGATCCGATGAAGCGGAGAATTCGAGATGAGTGCATGGGAGAGCTTACTTTCTTTTTAGGTCTCCAAGTTCGCCAGAAAGCAGGATGGGATATTTATCGGTCAGATAAATATGTGAGGACATGTTGAAGAAATTCGCATGGAAGCTGTCAGATCGCCACAACACCTTATGAAGCTCCAAAACAAAAGCCAACAATGATCCGGATCTACCTCGTGAATGTTCACTTATACGCATCAATGATTGGTTCATTAATGTATCTAATGACTTCAAGGCCCGATATTACCTTTTGCCGTGAGTGTGTGCTTCTCGACATCAAGTCACCCACTTACTTCCCATCTCAATGCAGTCAAGAAGATCTTTAAGCACCTCAAAGGCCAATCACTCTTGGGCCTTTGGTACCCAAAAGAGTCTCTTTTAAGTTGGAAGCATATAGTGACTATGATTATCTTCGGTGCAAATCGGATAGGAGATCCACAACCGGAGGTCACAATTCCTTGAAAGAGACCGATTTCTTGGCAATGCAAGAAACAAACCATTGTTGCCAATCTACCATCAAGCAGAGTATGTTGTCAAGAACCGCTTGTAAGCAGCGGGTGCTTTGGGTTCAAAACCAATTCTTTGGACTATGGGTATAACTTCATGAACACAACTCTTTTATTGATAATCGAGTACCATATGCATTGTCAAAACCCAGTGTTTCACATTAGAACCAAACATATTGAAATCGACACCACTTTATAAGAGATGCATATGAAAAACATTTGATAAATGTGGCTAAAATTCACACAGATGATAATGTGGCTGATCTATTAACTAAAGCTTTTGATGGACCAAGGTTTCAACACCTTGTGGTCAATATTGGGATGCTTAACCCTTAACTGCAAAGTTTAAGGGAGGCATAGGCCTCAGGGGAGGCATATGCCTCAAGGGTTTGTTTGTACATTAGATTCTTAGTTATAAAAAAAAAAAAAAAAAAAAAAAAAAAACTAACTTTCTCTTGCAGGCTTGATGCTATTTTTGATGGTTTTATCTCACCGATATACCTTGTGTATGTCAAAGAGTTAGCTAGTCCAAAGGGTACTGACTTTGGTAAAGACATGTCAAATCTGTTGATAGTCGTAATGGTTTGCTCAAAATCATAGGGTCTCGCAACCACCCATGCTTAATTTGAGAGTTGTATGGTCATCAACTCACCATGGTCTATTCCTTTTGGAATCCAAGAATTGGCTAGCCCACAAGTATATGGATTGTGGTAAAGGTAACTATCTCCATTTTTGGTTATCAATTCGCCAATTCTAAGAATTGACTAGTCCTGAGCAAACGACTACAGGTAAAGACACCTCAAATCCGTTTATATGGTTTCTGGTTTGCCTATAAATCAGATGGTTATCAATGTACCATAGTTTTCGGACTTAAGCATCTGGCTACTCCAGTAGTAATGGCTATTGGTAAAGAGACATCAAATCCATTATTTTCAATGATTCACCTCTCACAGGAGTTAACACACCTGGATGTGATGAGAATAGATTGCAACCGATAAGTATTGATGTACATTATGTCCTTTGTTCTTCGCAAAGACACAGGCGTTTCAAAGTCGATCATCATAGAGATGAAATTATCGGAGGTTCTTTGCTAATGATGTGTGAAAACAATCCTCTAGTCTTGAAGTATCAAAAGATCTTTCAAGGTCGAACCGGAACTTAACCTAGTCAAATTCCGGTTTAGGGAGGATTGTTGGAAATTATGTGAAGTAGGATTTATGTCACATCACGCTGATGGTTTCTGGAAGGAGAAGCGAGAATCTGTTTGAAGAGGTGATTCTCTGAAGAGTACAAGCACTGCTGCAGTTATTTGAAGGGTGAAAGTGACTAGGATCAGCATGTGCCTATGTATTAAATGCTCACTCATTATTATCTTTGAACGGCCCAAGGTTGCATATGCAGTATTATTAGACTACTCTATAGTTGTTTAATGTTTTAGTCATTAAATGCATGCAAACATGTTTAGTCGATTGAGTAGTAAGAGATTAGGGTTCCTTGTTTATAAAAGGAACCAAATAGTATGTAATAGATAACTCATCTGAAACATAGAGTTTCAGTTAATAAAAAGATCCATAGAGGATCTAAGTGTTCTTAGTTATAACATCTTGTGTTTACTTTCCGCTATAGAATACAAGTGTTAGAGACTGTCTATTAGTTTGCTTATGATTACATAGGCAACACTAACGATCCACGAGTGCTTAAGATCTGTCAAGGTCTGAGAGTTTTCAACACAAAGGTCCATCATTTTCAAAACCAAACACATCTAGGAGACATAATAATGTTTTCCCGAGAAGTAACCATCAAATGGGATGGAACCCAAATATGCAAAATAGTTTTCCATTTCAAAACTTTGCACCATGAAATGCATATTCACCTTATCCATACATGTCTAACATGAATGGAATGTTTAACACTAATGGACCCATGAACAAATGGGGACCAAACTTTTGAGTTAATTGTTTTCTTAGGTGTGCTTAAAGGTCGACCTAGATCCGGATGAATGGGTCAAGGATAGCGGTGCACGAGGCACATGACCGCAATAAAGATCTATTCTCCACATATGAATCCTTCAATGGAGGAAATGTGGTGTTTGGAAATAGCAAAAGCAAAATCATCGGTAAAGGTACCATTTCTAAAAATCTCTAACAATTAACGATGTGTGTCACGTGAGAACCTAAACTTTAATCTCTTAAGTATAGGACAAATATGTGATAAAAAGTGCAATGTACTTTTACGAAACCGTAGTAAGATATTTAAAAGCGGCATCACCATAGGTAGGGGAATTAGGAAACATGGAGTCTACGTCATTAAAATTGGTAATGAACCTAAAGACAAACTTTGTCTTACCTCTATGGATGATACTTCGACCTTATGGCATTGAAGATTGGGTCATGCCAATATGCGACTTCTTCAATCGCTATCATCCAAAGATCTAGTAAGAGATCTACCGAAATTAAAATATGAACATCACTTTTGTGATGCTTGTAACATAGGAAAACAAGTCCATTCTAGTCACAAAGCTAAAAACATGGTGTCTACAACTAAGTGTCTAGAGTTACTACACATGAATTTATTTGGTCCATCTGCTATCTAAAGTTATGGAGGCAACTACTACACTTTGGTTATAGTGGATGATTATTCTAGGTACACATGGACTAAATTCTTAAAGAACAAAACTGAAACATTCAATTATTTTGAAATATTAAGTAAGAAAATCCAAAGACAATTAGGAAGTCCTATAGTGTCTATTAGAACGGATCATGGTAGGGAATTCGATAATGAAGTGCAATTTGGAGCCTTTTGACGCTTAATGGTATTACTCACAACTTCTCGGCCTCGCACTCCATAATCGAATGGGGTAGTTGAAAGAAAGAATAGAACCCTACAAGAAATGAGTCGCACAATGCTAAATGAGCAATCCATACCTCAAAAGTTTTGGTGCAATGTCGTTGATACTTCAACGTACATACTTAATCGAGTCTTAATTAGACCAATCTTGGGTAAAACTCCATACGAGTTACTTCGAGGCAAAAAGCCTACGCTAGATCACTTTAGAGTCTTTGGTAGCAAATGTTTTCTTCTTAACACTAAAGATTACCTTACAAAATTTGATCCTAAATCAACCGAAGGTATCTTTTTAGGTTATTCTCCTAATAGCAAAGCTTACGTCATATTAAATAAAGAAACAATGAAAGTTAAAGAGTCATTAAACGTAAAATTTGATGAAAGTCCACCCAAACCTACTCCACCTCTTGTCGATGACGAGATTGTAGAAAGCGAAGCTATTGTAATAAAGAAAAAGATAAATTAAGAAGAAAAAATGTTAAATGATGAAATCATAAATATTAAAGAGTCCAAAGATCACCCCGTAGATAAGGTAATAGGAAAGTTAAATGAAATAACTTTAAGGTCTCAAGTCCAAAACCAAAGTAGCCTATTTTGTTTTGTCTCAACCATAGAACCTAAGAATACACAAGAAGCCATAAAAGATGAAAGTTGGGTAATGGCTATGCAAGAAGAGTTAAATCAATTTGTTTCTAACGATGTTTGGACACTTGTCCCTCCACATAGTAATCAAACCATAATAGGAACCAAATGGGTATATAAAAACAAGTTAGATGCAAACGGTGTAGTGTCTAGAAACAAAGCTAGACTCGTTGCCCAAGGGTATAATCAACAAGAAGGAATAGACTTTGATGAGATCTATGCCCCCGTGGCTAGATTAGAGTCTATAAGAATACTTCTTGCTTGTGCTTGTGCTAATGATCTTAAGCTTTATCAAATGGATGTCAAAAGTGCCTTTTTAAATGGTTTTACTAATGAAGAAGTATATGTAGCTCAACCTCCGGGCTTCATCGATTTTGAAAAACCTAAACATGTGTATAAGTTAAAGAAAGCCCTTTACGGTCTTAAACAAGCTCCAAAAGCTTGGTATGATAGACTCAAGTCATTCTTAATCAAACACAACTACACCAAGGGTTTAGTTGATAACACACTTTTTACTAAGAAAAAAGAATCACATATAATCATTGTTCAAATATATGTAGATGATATTATATTCGGATCTACTTGTCAAGACATGTGTGATGATTTCTCTAAAATCATACATGACGAGTTCGAGATGAGTATGATGGGAGAACTTAGTTTCTTTCTTGGTCTACAAATCAAACAAGTAGAAGATGGTATCTTCTTTAATCAATCTAAATACATAAAGGAGATGTTAAAGAAATTCGGTTTAGAAGAGTCGAAACCCATTAGGAAACCAATGTCATCCGACACTAAACTCACAAAAGATGAAGACAGCGAATCCGTTGATAACACAAAATATCGTGGCATGATTGGTAGTCTTCTCTACCTCACGGCTAGTCGGCCGGATATCATGTTTAGTGTTTGTCTATGTGCTAGGTTTCAAGAAGATCCTAAAACATCACATCTAGAAGCCATCAAAAGGATATTTAGATATATTAAGGGTACAACTCAATTAGGATTGTGGTATACTAAGGGTACGGGGGTAGAAACAATTGTATATGCAGATTCTGACCATGCAGGTGATTATGTTGACAGAAAAAGTACAAGTGGGGTATGTACTTTTATGGGATGTTGTTTAACATCTTGGTACTCAAAGAAGCAAACGGCATTGGCCATTTCAACAACCGAAGCCGAATATGTCTCCGCCGGCAAAGCATGCCAACAAGCACTATGGATGAAACAAGTGTTAGTTGACTACGACATTCATCTAAGTGACATAGCCATTCTATGTGACAACAAAGGTGTTAGGAATTAGAAAATTCAGTCGTTAAAGAGTCGGTCACCTCAAGTATATGTATTCGTTAGAAAGCTCATAGTCGTAGTCAAGTTATATTATTAAGTAGTTTTTTATGTAACACCGTGGAGGACGGACGGGTCTTTACCCACTGTATGCCTGATCCACAGCCCGTAGGTGGCGTTTGTTTGTAAGAAACTATAAATACCCTCTACCTCCCAAGGTAGAGGGTTTGAGCTTCAATACCATTTTTCTTTGTTTCACATAGTTCCCAACTCTCTTCCCTTTCTCTCTCTAAACTACTTGAACGCCCCATAGTGATTATGGTTTAGTGTGTTTGTGAAATCCTATATCTTACAATTGGTATCAAGAGCCATGGTTTGATCATTCATCTTTCATGCTCTTTGTTTTGGTGGATTTCATAAGGTTTTTGGGGTATTAAGTGTTTAGGAGAGTTTGAATCATTTGGAAAAATTCTTGTGTTAAAGTTTGAATTTTGCTTGTACTTTTGTGTTTAGGATCATCATATGTGTTTATGTTTTGAATTGGAAAGCTTAAATCATTGTGGTTTGGTTGTTTTTGATTGATAAAGTTGTTATTTGTGAACTTTGTACTAAGCGAGTTGAGTCTCGGACTTGAGTTTCTTCGAAGCGAGTTGCTTAGTTACTGGAAGCGAGTTGATATATGCGACTTGGCTATTTAGTGAGTTGACCTTTTAAGCGACTTGGTGGTTAAGCGAGTTGTGTCCGTTTGCGACTTGCTACTAAGCGAGTTGATTCTTAAAGCGACTTGTTTCATTAAGCGAGTTGATTGTGTTGCGAGTTGATACTAAAGCGAGTTGGCTATTTAGCGACTTGTTTCATTAAGCGAGTTGATTGTGTTGCGAGTTATACTAATGCGACTTGGCTATTTAGCGAGTTGATTCCTTAAGCGACTTGTTTCTTTAAGCGAGTTGGTTGTTTAGCGAGTTGATAACTAAGCGAGTTGAGTATTTAGCTACTTGTCTATTGGGATTTGTTACTTCTTCGTGACACATTCTTACGGTTGTTCTTTTGGTTTAGTAAAATCCCATGAAAGAATCAATTTCCGGTTTAATCAAAGAATAGTAAAATCCGTAGAACTTGTAATCATGGCAAACATCGTTCCTACTATTGTTTCTTCCATAATGAGGACGTTCAAGCAGCAGGTCGTGATACACGCCCACCTATGCTTGATGTAATCGATTATGACTCATGGGCACAACGAATCCGATTGTATTGTTTGGGAAAAGAAAATGGAGTCAACATTCTCAAGTCAATCGATGAAGGAGCTTATCGATTGAGACTACTAGAGACTTAATTCATACGGTGCAGATGGAACAATGATCTATGGAATAGGCGGACCAAAGACGTATGATGAGCTCAATGATAAGGAGAAAAGAGATTCGATGCGGATATCGTGGCTTCTAACATTATACTTCAAGGTCTTCCAAAGACATCTACAAGCTTATTAATCACAACAACAAGCAAAGGTTGTATGGGATAATGTCAAGATGCTCCTCTCGTGTTCGAATTAACTATTGAAGACAGAGAATCACAATCTGTATGATGAATTTGATCACTTCAAGATGAAACCAGATGAGATTGTCTATGAATACTATGTGAGATTCCATAAGCTTGTGAATGACATGAGGAACATCAAAATGACCATGCCTAACATTCAGCTGAACTCAAAATTCGTGAACAACATGAATCCCGAATGGCACAAGTTTGTCACCTCTGTGAAGCTAACCAAAGAATTGAAAAATACAAATTATGAGCAACTCTATGCTTTCCTTCTTCAGAATGAGAGACATGCTATGTTTGAGAAAAGGATTCTGGAGCAATTCAAAACCAATCAGGGAGAATCAAGCTCACCAAATGATTCAACTGCTTTCTACACAAATGTTGGAATTACCACCAAAGCTTCTCAAGTTATACCCATGGGTAATGGTAATCACAAACTCATTCCCGATCCAATGTTCAAACAAGTCGATGTTGATGCATGCGTGGACACTTCATTAATCAAGCGGCTCTCATGATTAGTAAAACATGAACTATCTCCCACACACCAACAATAACCTCGTAACAAAGATCCAATCCACACAATCAAGCTACCGTCCGAGATGGAAAGGTTGTGGTGCAACCAGTTCATGAAAGTATGAGCATAGGGAAGAGGTGGAGTTGGTAGAGGATATGTAGCAAATCATAATCGTGGAAGGAATGGAAATCGGGACAAGAAAAGGCGATCAAGTGCTACAACTGTGGAGGTGAGAGACATATTGCAAGGCGCACATCACCAAAACGCCTCGTAATGCCGAGTACTTGAGGATAAGATGTTGCTCGCAAGCTCGTGGATAATGGAGCGACCTTGGATGAAGAGGAGCTATTGTTTCTCTTTGAAGGAATGCAAAGACATATACGCCGATGTTGATGAACAACCAATTCGGAGATAGGTCACAATCATCGAATGCCTTTCAAGTCGCTAATCGTGATGCATACGACTGACGTCGATGATGAACCCATGCACAAACAATTTTCATGGCTAGCATTTCTCCAGTGGTTTCTCCTAGAGCCTCATCATCTAAGCAAGATGGTCCATCCAAGGAGTCAATCATCTCGCAGGTATTAAAACTATCGATGATTTTGATGAGCAAAAGATACATGATAAAGTACAATCAAGCTGAAACTTTTGAGTCGATATTGAAAATATGGGTAATATCAATGTTGTCCCATATGATCAATATGTGAAACAAAGTGAAAGTGTGTTGTACAAGTGATGCATCTTCTGCGGTCAATGATGACTATATTTTGATGAATACACCGCATGTACACATGATGATTCTGTTGTTCCGAATCGAATGCCTATAAAGAACAAGTTGCTATTTATGAACAATGAGCTAAATTTGAGTTGACCACCCGTGAGCGGTGAAATGGATGACCAAATGCGCATAATTATTAGAAAAAGTAACTTTAGAGAAGAAGTATTAAAACAAGAGTTAAACTCCTTACAAGAAAAGCTTTCTAAAGCGCTAAGCAAAACAAGAACTTCAAGAAAATGTGAATATGCTTAAGCAAGAATTTAATGCTAAGGAATCAAAACTTTGAATGATTTTTCCAATCTAAAACTTTGAAAAACAAACTTGAAAATAAGTTGTACGTACAAGAGAACACCATTCAGACTGCTCACTTGATCACTAAGCATAGAGTCTTAAGCGATAAGCATAGCATTCCCCTTGTTGAGGAACCAAATCCAGAGGTCATTAGGTAATTTATGATGGCAATGAAATCCTTAAACCTAGGTAAATACCTAGTTGTGCTGAGTGCACTAAAGAAGATAAGAAATCAGATGAGGTCACTAGGGAGAAAATGGATAAAAAACTCAACAATCCTACATGTAAAGAGAAAAACATAATTATCAGACCTCATGACTACAAAAAGGAAAATTGGATTTCCTTGAACATGTTTAAGCCTCAAACGTTGTTAACACCCGAACAATTGTTCGAAAAAGGATTTAGATAAGAAAAAGCGTAGAATCTTGTTGTAACAAATTCCCCTTTAGGAAAATGCCTCAAAAGAATGTATCCTCCTAATACACCAATGCATCTAGTCCCTAGGACTATTGCCACTAAAAGCAAGACCTTAATCATCAATATGTTATCTTTCAATTATTTGTTGATTTTGAGAAAACTTGTAAGAAAAGGATCACACCCACGGGATAAGCAAGGGAAAGGGGTTTGAGCAAACTAAAGAATGCTATTTAACCGAGGTCATGCCTTTCTTTAACCAACTAAAAGATCAATTTGAGAGTCTTAAAAGGGTTGGATTCATATATTAAAGAAATGGAAAAGGAATTTGATGCAATGATAATTGAGGTTAGTGACTATGAGCATGAATTAAAATATAATGAGATTGAGAGGAAGAACTTGCATACCTTGAATGAGAATCTTATTTCTGAATGTATTGCTCAAGATGTGTTTTACACTGCTACGAATCACTCCATTACTGCTTCTCGATTTCATGAATTATTTATTGCATTGAAAGTCTCCCATGATCGTGTCATTGAGCTTGAAAGCAAAAACTCAGAACTTAGTGAGAAAATTGATCGAGATGATCACGATAATTTGGTAAAACATTTTTCTAAACTAGAAGTTGAACATTTTGATTTGCAACTAAAATATCAACATCTTAAAGAAAATGTTAAAACCTCAAATAACAAGACATCCTCGGATGTTCCGAGTTTGATGCGTTTTCGAGATAAATAAACATGACGAGCGTATTCAAGCTCATTGTTGCACGATCAGAAAGTTGAAAGCCCAAATCTCTCAATTAAAAGGTGAAAAGAACAATGTGACTGGCTCCCAAATGCCTCCTCCTTTAGATTCTCAGTATTCTCAAACTTTTCATCTTCAAAACTTAGTAAATGCTTTACAAAAGGAAAACGAGAGTTTTCTAGAAGAAAATGAAAAAGTTAAACGACAGTTTAAAGAGTTATACGATTCAATGAAAATCACTCGTGACAAAAACAATGAAAAAATAACTTCTTTACAAAAGGAAATTGAGAATATGAGGAGTCAGGAAAAAGGGAGACTGCCACTTGTTTTTAATGAGAATGTTGCTTCAAGGTCATCCTCGACCGCAAATATATCTTTGGATCGTTAAATACATTCCTCCTCATCTTAGGAATAATGAACTTGTGTTTCATAACTATTGTGCTTACCTTAAGGATAGTCTAGAATGTCTCCGTGAGATTGTGGAAGAGGATTTCATAAATAAGCCTCTTGATAGAGAAATTAGGTTTGCTTGCATTCGTGACAAACGATCTCGGAGTCGCTAGAATGTCTAATTGCAACATGTCCTAAATCCTTAGGTGCGAAAGGTAAAGCCGTGATGCCGTGTTCTATGCCTAGTGCAAGCATACAAACCATTCCATGCGCAGACTTTAAGAAAGTGAACACTAATGTGCCTTCTAGTAGTTCGGAACCCTGTACATCTAGTTCGAGAATGCAAAAGTAGATCAACCAACTAATGTTCCCATAATTCCCTCTACAGAGTAATCATGACATTAAAGCAAGCGGTCAAAGCCTCCGAGGCAATACCAAGCAAGATAGGACCTCAAGCTAAGAATGTGCATTGGAAGAGAGAAGATCATCCTAGGAACTTTAAGTTTGAGTTGAATAAAATGAATCGTGTTGATTCTAGCATTAGCCATAGGCGTCTTCGTAATTAATTGATTTCGATACTATTTGCAAACCATGTAATGATGTCTCGCTTGAATTCATTGCTAATCATGAATGTGGTGTGAATGTTTTGTCTAATCTTTGTCAAATGCCCGATTAATATTGTTAATGCAAAAATCATGCTAAGAAGGATAAAAGGCAAAACAAATGAAAGTTAAAAAGTGGAAACCCACAGGAAGAAAATTTAGTAAGATAGGCTATCAATGGATACCTCTTGGCCATAAGGATAATCGGTTTGTCCTCAATCGCTAAGACAATGCCCACTAGAAAATGGATGCCTCTTGGTAGAACCATTCCTTTAAGAAGTGAACATACTTTGAATAGATCAAATACGGACACCAAAGACCGCATCTAATCCTAATGATTCCATTGCTTCTATTTCGATATGGATGTTTCTATTTACGATGTGGGTTTTCCATTCATCACATTACTAACCAAGTGGAACCAATTATTGCATGGGGTTCCCAATTATCCGCTTATCCATTCTTGTCTCATGTTCAACTGCAGATCGTTCAAATCGTTATGTGGTACTGGACTCAGCCGTTCCAAGCATATATTTGGAGACCGTCGCTGCTCATGAACTTCGTGAGTAAATTCATCGACGAGTTAGATTCGGAACCACCATTTTGGAGCAATTATGGGTTATGGAGATTATGTGGTTGGTAAAAGTGTAATTTCCAGGGTATATTATGTGGAAGGTCTTGGTCACAACTTGTTCTCTGTTGGTCAATTCTGTGATTCCGATCTAGAAGTGGCTTTTAGAAAACATATTTTTTTCGTTAGAGAACTTGATGGTGTGGAATTATTAAGAGATACTCGTGGTTCTAACCTATACACCATCTCTATCGATGACATGATGAAGTCTTCTCCAATCTGCTTGCTGTCAAAGGCTTCTAAAATAAAGTCTTGGTTATGGCATCGTCGTCTCAATCACTTGAACTTGGCACCATAAACAACCTTTCCGAAAGGATCTTGTCGAGGCTTACCAGTTAAAATATGAAAAGATCATCTTTGTTCGACTTGCCAATTGGGAAAAAGCACGAAATATGCCCACAAACCAAAACCAACAAACTATGTAATGGAAGTTCTTCATACCCTTCATATGGATCGCATGCCCAATGAGAGTGCAAACTATTAATGGGAAGAGATATGTGCTAGTAGTGGTTGATGACTTCTCCGATTCACTTAGGTTAAGTTTTTGAGGACAAAGGACGAAACCGAGATGTCATCATTAAACTCATTAAACAACGGATCCGACTCAACAAAGCGGTTCGAATCGTCCGAGCGATAATGGAACCGAGTTTGTTAATAAATGTAAGATATAACTTTTCACATACACATCAAACCATAAGCATAAGGTGGCGTATAAGGTGATATTCTAGAGAGAGAAAGTTAGAGGTTTAGGGAACTTAGTGAGAGAAAGTGAAAGATATTATTATGAGCTCCAACTCTCTACCTTGGAAGGTAGAGAGTATTTATAGTCTTACATAACTCGCCACACTTTGGGGCATGGATCGGGCATCTGAGTGGTAAAGACCCGTCTGTCCTCCACGGTGTTACTTAACTAAATACTACTTAACCAATTGAACTACGACTACGAGCTTTCTAACGATTACATATACTTGAGGTGACCGACTCTTTAACACCGGAATTTCTAATTCTAACAATCTCCCCCAAGGAGGTCACCTCTATCATGTACTAAAATCACATTGAATACAACAGATATTACATTAAAATTGATCTTGCATTCTTGATGTAGTCCTTTGCTCTAAGCTCGTAGTCATTGATTCTTCACATTGCATGTTTGGTTATTCCAAGTGGAGGTCTTTTCTTGATCCACGTGATGATAAGTTTGAGCCATCTTTGGAATCATCGACTATCAACAATCTCGACACATCCTTTGTGGTGTTGGTATTTTGTGATGTTGTGACTTTGGGACCGACATGCTCACATTACGGATCATGATATCTTCTCATCGAGTAGCGGAAGCTTTAGGCGATTCATGATATTAGCGCTAGCGTGGCGAAGCATGGAGTGAAAATATCGAGTCATTGATGCACTAATCATGATTTCTTTTGAGATGAATGTATACGGTGAGCATGCGGCTATGGATTGACCGCATCATTTCGATCACCGCAAACGTCGGGCGATACGCATGTGACATAGCAATAAATTGCACGAAAGTGTCTTTGATCATTTTCGTTGAATTGAGGTACACGCCCACGGTTCCCGTTGATCGAGATAAATACCGCTTGTGATCGGGTAGGATTCCAAATAATCTCCTGAGCAGGGGTTTAGCATTTGTTCTAGTCGTTCTCAAACCGAACATCTCAAAGAAGACAACACGGAGTGAGTGAACGGTAATTTTAAGTCCACGATTGATGAAAAGAGATTTGAAAAACAATCGTGTATTGCTCAATAGAAATTGTTTTGCAATACAACAAAGGTTTTATTGAAAATCCATTATCAATCATAAAAATACCCTTTGGTTTGAAAATGAGTACACGATCGATGCTAAAGGAAAGAGTTTATTAAGCACAACGACCGGTTTTCAAAGGCATCCATCAATCCATAACTGAACTGTGATTGATTCAAGAGATTGAATCGCCCCATTGTTTACATTCGGTTGTCACATGGTTGATCTATATAATAGATCTCACATGCCACCTACCGGGGAGCTTGTTTGATGTTGGCTCGAAGGCTTTCCATCTTCATTGTGAATATGTAAACACATCACTCGGATGTTCGGCAATACCACAAGGATAATCGTGGGACTCAAGATATAATCTCTCTTTCCACATTGTGTGAAGCAGAGAGTCTTCATTGAAAGTGTCCTAATGAGATTTATTGATGATCTCGTGGCTCTAGACTCAATTTGTGCATATTTGGATCCCGTGTCGGAGACTGGGGGAGGGTCTCCTTCAATATCAACCATCTCTAAGAGAAAGTCGATAGATAATGTCGGTTCCCATTGAGAATGAAACAAGCCCTTTTAAGAGGAACTTGAGTGGTTTGGAAAGTTGAAGTGCGATCGTCCTTTGGGTCCATGACGTCTTGTCTTCAATACCGATGTTACCATCGGTAGCATATGAATTGAACCCGGTTTACGCCTAAGGTTGAATAAATGGAGGGCTATTTGTTTTCACCCTTTTCTCATTCAATTCTTTTAATTCTTCCACCCCTTGGTGCTTACCGAGACTTCATAGCTAGAACCTTGTTGGGTTTAGTCCGAGACTAGCTCGATCTTAGTCCATTTCTCCCATATCTCATTTTTCTCCTTTTCTCATCATACCTAAGGACTTCTACACTAACTAGTGGATTGTCTCAGGTAGATCCCTCCGATTACGGCGGATCATGGGAACCAATACCTAACCTTATCATCCTTATATCACCGTTCATAAAGTAAAGTTGGTCGGTCAATTTGGTATTGTTCATACGCCATTGGATCCAATTGAAAACCATTTGAAAATCAATTCGGATACTTGTGATATATTATCAAAGCATTTTGTACACGAATTGTTTTGATATTTTAGAACGAGAACTCCCCTCAACATGTGCATCAAGTATTTGAAAATGTTTTGCACACGGAGGCAAGAGAAAGAATTAACTTCTTTGATTACCATTTTCTAAAGATATCAACATCACTTCCCATATCAAATCAAGTAGATATAGCATTTAGGAAGGATGAGGTTTCCATAAATTCGCTCCCTCAATATGTGCCTCGAGGTTAGAAAAGAGTTTTGCACATACTAGAGGGAACCTGCTATACTAGAGGTTAGAAAGGTTTAAGATAGATGCTCCCCTCAACATGTGCATTGAAAATTTGAAATCGTTTGTCACATGTGGGAAGGACAACATGTACATTCTTGTGAAACCATTTACCGAATTATCGGTTTAAATCCAATTTAAATCACATTCTCCCGATCACAATTATCAAAACATTTGAGATTTGTGATCTCGTAGAATTAAATTGATTTTGAAAGCTTTTAAGGAGAATTGTGACTCGATTGTGAATGCGTTTGAACCGATAAGGATCGGATTTAAGACTTTAAACTCCATTTATAAAACATGCATGTATATCTTTTGAAAACAATTTAATGCCAAATAACTTTTAATTTAATTGAAATCATTCTCCCCTCGATCAATAGCGTGGGTTGTTGATTGAGAGATAGAGATTTTGACAAATAAGTCACGATGATTATCAAAAATAGAGACCGAGTTATTTTTCAAAGCATTTGGTTTTTGGCGGATATATGTTTATAGAATCGAGCATAGAATTTTGAAAACATGATAACACATGGCTCGTTCTTTCTTTAAAAACAAGTTATTGCCTGAAAATGACAATAAACCATTTCTCTTTCTCCCAAAATATTTTTGATTTTTGATTTTTTTTTTTTTTTTTTTTTTTTTAATTTTGAACAACATCTAAAGTCCGTGTCATTCTTTGAATGGCAGCACAAAACCGTGAGATATAATCGAACCGGAAGAAACATGACAAAATGACAATAATTTTTGAAGATTTTGAATTTTTCAAATTTTATGGATTTTGAAGGTTTTATATTTTGTATTTTGTTTTCAAATAAATATATACATGAGATAGATGAAGATAGACCTTTACTCCTCGTCTTCCTCTCGAAGGCGTTTGAGAGTTTCGGTTGAAGGCTTTTCAAACCAAGGCGTGGAAGAATAAACTCAAAGCGTTCTCTTGGAAGAGCTTTGGTGAAGATGTCCGCTAAGCGATATTGAGACCTCACAAAATATAGTTCCACCACACCTTTTTCCACTTGTTCACTGATGAAATGATGTCGAATGTCGATATGCTTTGCTCTTGAGTGTTGAGCGTTGTTGCATGAGAGAGCAATAGCACTTTTATTATCACAATGCGAGAGGGATTTTGTTGAATTCAAAGCCATAGTCGATAATTGAGATCTCATCCATAAGATTTGAGCACAACAAGATGACATGGCTATGTATTCGACCTCTGTAGAAATAGAAGTACTCATTTGCTTCTTTGAAGACTAGCTCACAAGCTTATCACCCAAAGCCGAGCACCTCGGCGTACTTGACGTGTATCTTGACAACTTTGCATGATCGGCATCGCATGGTCGTTAGTGACATACCGGTGTCCTTGGTACCATAGTCCCATATTGATGGTTCCTTGGAATACCGAAAGACCCGTTTAAGCGCTTCAAGGTGCTTTTAGTAGGCTTAGCCGGTATCTACACACATGCAAGCAATGAACAAGATATACGCTCTACTAGCGATGAGATACATCGAGGATCCAATCATACTCCGATATTTCGTTTGGTCAATCATGATCCCTGAGAGGTCCTCATCTAGTTTGGTTCGGTCAATCATGGGGGTGTCAACAGGGTCACTTGAATCAAATCCAAATTTCTTTAAAATCTCTGTTGCATATTTAGATTGATTTATGAAAATGCCTCCGGGACTTTGTGAAATTTGTAATCCCAAGAAAAATGACATTTGTCCCATCATTGACATTTGAAACTTTGAACTCATTTCATTAGAAAAGCGATCACATTCCATTGGGTCAGTCGAGGCAAAAATAATATCATCAACATAAATTTGAACATGAATCAAATGTTTTCGACTACTGGTGAACAATGTAGGATCAGCTGCTCCTTTGATGAATCCGGTTGATAGAAGAAACTTTGTGATGTATCATACCATGCCCTTGGAGCTTGCTTTAAACCGTAAAGAGCCTTCTTCAAACGATAAGCGTGAGTAGGATGCTCTTGATTCACAAATCCTTGAGTTGGTGGCGTGAGCGACTTCTTTAAGATCTCCGTTTAGAAATGCGTCTTTACATCCATCGATAAACTACCATGTTCTTACTAGCGAATTAGCGAAAGATTACGATTGCCTCGATTCGAAAGCAAGCTGGAGCAAAAGATTCTTCAAAGTCTATACCCTCCTCTTGACGATATACTTTAGCAACTAATCGAGCCTTGTTCTTCAACACATCACCATGCTCATCAAGTTTTACTTTGAAGATCCATTTAGAGCTATAATCATAGCACGATCTGGAGCGAGCACTAACTCCCATACATCAAGGCGATCAAACTCATGAATTTCATCTTGCATAGCATTGAACCATTTGTCTTCATTCATGGCGGTTTAACATCTTTTGGTTCGATCTTAGATAGTGCGGAGTTGAAGAAACACCATAAGGCATCGGTTGCAAGTTGTTTCGGGTTGTCTACAGAAAGAGGATTACCAATGATGTTGTCTAATGGATGATCGTGAGTCCATTTTACGAGGTGTTCATGTGGCATTTGTTGAGGCGAGGTAGGCGAGTCGATGTCTCTGAAGAAGATGGTTCGATGATGACTCGGGAGTAGCAAATATGTTTTCAAATGGAGCATATTCAGGGAGTAAAGGGATTAACTTCATCATTGATGCGAAACATTTCCATGATGTACATTTGAAGAATGATGATTTGTTGATGAGGCAAGGATCGTGACGGTGCTTTGACTTAAAGATATTGAGGCCCGAAGGATTGTCTTCATTCAACGGAATATGAGCAACCTCATTGTAGGGATCGGCACCTCATTAGTAATTGAATCATCTGATTCATCAAACATAGGATCAAACAACTTCTTTACATCATCTTGGATGGAGGTACATATGGAGTTTCTTGAGAGGAGTTTGGAACAAGGGATGAACCAATGGGTATTTTTAAGTGCGGGTCTGGTGGAGTGTCCAGAGCCATTTGACGGTCGACTCATCAAAGCGTAACGTGAATTGTTTCCATGATATTTCGGGTTCTTTTGTTGTAGATTCGGTATCCCTTTTGTTTGGTGCATATCCTACAAATACTCCAATGTCGACTTTAGCCTAAGTTTACCCAAGTCTTGACCTCATTAGTTGGATAGCACAAGGCACCAAACACACGAAGGAAAGATAGATTAGGTTTTGTTGTGGACAAGTTCATATGGGTTTTTCCATGAATAGTGTGAATCGGGGAGCGATTTTGTGTGTAGCATGCGGTGGCAATTGCTTGACCCGGAGAAACATTGGAACCTTTGAGTAGATCAACATTGTTCTAGCGGCTTCAACAAAGTACGATTTCGTCTTTCAACTACACCGCTTACATTGCGGGGTTGTGGAACACTTCTTTGATGGTGATTCAACGCTTTCATAGAATTCACTAAGTTGTTTGTTGACAAACTCGGTTCCATTATGCATTACGATAATTACGGCGGTTTTGTTTAGTCGAACTGCATTTGTTTGATGAGTTTGATGATGATATCGAGTTTCATCCTTTGTCCTTAAGAACTTGACCGGTGAATCTAGAGTAATCATCAACCACAACTAACACATATTTCTTCCCAAAGATATTCTTGCCTCATTGGTCCACATAAATCCATATGAATCATATGAAGAACTTACGTGTGAGTTAGTAGGTTTGGGTTTATGGGCATACTTCTTGCTCTTTCCCAATTGACATCTTTGAACAAAGATGATCCTTTTCATACTTTAGTCTAGGTAAACCTACAACTAAGTCCTTTACGGAAAGATCGTTGATGGTGCGAAGTTCAAGTGATTGAGGCAGCGATGCCATAACCATGACTTTGTTTTGAAGCCTTAGATAACAAGCGGTTGGAGATGCCCTCATCATGTCATCGATAGAGATGGTGTAAAGGTTTGAGCCACGAGTTCCTTTCAATAGTTCCTTACCGTTAAGATTTCTAACAAAGCGGTATGTTTTGAAGGCTACTTCTAGATCGAGAATCACGAAATTGACCAACAGAGAGCAGTTATGACCTAAACCTTCCACATGTACACTCGGAGATGACACTATCACCAACAACATAATCTCCATAACCCATAATAGCACCAAAATGATCATTACCAAATCTACGGTCCCGATGAATTTGCTCACGAAGTTCATGAGCGCGACGGTCTCGATCATATGCTTGGAACGGCTGAGTCCGGTACCCGAGAGCGATTTGAGCGATCTGCGGTTGAACACGAGACAAGAATGGATAAGCGGATAATTGGGATCCCCATGCAAGAATGGGTTCCATTTGGTTAGTTACAATGGTTGGACCACCCACATCGAAATAGAAGCATTCATATCGAAAGTGAGGCAATGGAATCATTGTGAATAGATGCGATACTAGTGTACATATTAGCCACATTCACGGTGTGATCACTTAAGGAATAGCTCTACCGGTAGGCATCCATTTCTAGTGGGCATTAATTGATTAGTCTTATGACCAACGGTATCAATAGAAGCCTATTTTCTTTGAATGTTCTTCCTGTGGTTTCCACTTGTTTTCTAACTTTCTTCGTTTTGCCTTTTAGCCTTCTTAGCATGAATTTTAGCATTAACAATATTAAGCTGGACGATTAACATCATTAGGCAAAACATCGACACCACATTCATGATTAGAAGCGAATTCAGCGATCATCGATTACAAGGTTTGCAAATAGTATCGAATTGAATTAATTACGATGCGCCTATGGCTAATACTAGAATCAACACGATTCGTTTTATTCAATTCAAGCTTAAAGTTCTAGATTGTTCTTACTCTTTTCCGATTGCACATTCTTAGCTTGCGGTCCTATCATTCCTTGTATTGTCTTGAGACTTTGACTGCTCCCTTTAATGTCCTGATTACTCTGTAGGGAATGTGAACATTAGTTTGTTTTACTACTCTTTACCACTGTTTAGATGTCTTTGGGATCGAACTACATGCGGTGTACTACGGTTCACCTCTTAAAACTAGAGTCTTGAGATTTGTACTCCTAGAAGGCACGCTGAGTTCTCTTTCTTAGCATTGCGGATCTAGAATCGGCCCTTTAACGACACCTCTGATTCACATTTAAAACATTGGGAATCGGTGAATATCATACTTGGCTTTAGGCATTGAGCATGGAATCAAAGGTTAACTCTCTCACCTAATGTCTTTGGGCATATTGTGATCAAGCATTCTAAGATTTCTTGAGATCGTTTGGCATATAAGCATGCATGTCCAATTGCATTATCATGAGGTTTCTCTAGCTTATCTCTTCCAACAATCTCACATGAGACATTCTAGGCAATCCTTAAGGGATGAGAAGTATGTTTGAATGGCAAGCTTGTTGTTCCTTAGATGAGGGGACATATGTCACGAGATAAAGCATATTTATTACCGAGTGAACCTTTGATACAACATTTTCCTCATTGATCATTGGCATTTTCCCTTTTACGACCCTTGATTCTCGATTTCCTTTTGCAATGGCGCTATCTGTTCGTTGTTTTTGTTCTGAGTGACTTTAATTGATTCAAATAACTCATTGAAATGACGTTTAACCTTTTCATTTTCTTCTAGAAAACTTTCGTTTTCCTTTTGTAAAGCATTTACTAGGTTTTGAAGATGAAACGTTTGAGAATTCGAGAATCTAAAGGAGGAGGCATTTGGGAGCTGTCATATTGTTCGTTTGACCCTTTAATTGAGAGATTTGGGCTTTCAATTTTACGATCGTGTTACTTGAGCTTGAATCTGTTCATCTCGTTTGTTAATTTGAAAAGCGCATCAAACTGGAGCATCACGAAGATGTCTTGATATTTGAAGTTTTGACATTTTCTTTGAGATGTTGATATTTTAGTTGTAGATTAAAATACTCAACTTCTAGTTTAGAAAAATGTTTAACCAAATTGTCGTGATCATCGGTTCAATTTTCTCATTTAGTTTAGAATTAGTTTTCAAGCTCAATGACACGATCATGGGAGACTTTCGAGACCCGCAGATAATTCATGAAATTTGGAAGCATTAATAGAGCAATTTGAAGCGGTGAAAAACACATCTTGAGCAACACATTCGATAATAAGATTCTCATTTAAAGTATGCAAGTTCTTTCTCTCAATCTCATTATATTTGATCTGCGCTCATAGTCACTAACTTCAACAACCATTGCATCAAATTCCTTTTCCATTCCCTTAATATCGGTTTCTATCCCTTTTAAGACTCTCAAGTGATCTTTTAGAAGTTTAAGAAGGGCATGACCCAGTCAAATAACATTCTTTCATTTGTTCAAAACCCTTTCTCCTTGATTATACACATGGGTGTGATCATTTTCTTGCAAGTTTTCTCAAAATCAACAAATAGTTGAAATATCACGTATTGACTAATTAATGTTTTGCTTTTAGTGGCAATTTTCTAGGTACAAGATGTATTGGTGTATTAGGAGGATACACAGTTGCTCTAGGCATTTTCCAAAGGGAGGGTTTGTTTCAACAATATTTTCCGCTCACGCTTATCTAAATCCTTTTTCCGAAGACTTGTTTGAGTCAACAAAGTCGAGGCTTAAAATTGTTCAATGAAATCAGGTTTTCCTTCTTGTAATCATGAGGAGAGATAATTATGTTTTCTCTTTGCATTTGGGATCATTTTGTTTCTTATTCATCTTTTCCTAGTGATTTCATTTGATTTATTATCTTCCTCGATTGCACTCAAGCAACTAGGTTTCGCCTAGGCTTAAGATTTCATCACCATCATAAAGCACCTTATGAGCATTTCTAGCCTTTTTAATTACCTCGGATTCGGTTCCTCAACAAGGGAATGCTATGCTTATCGCTTAAGACTCGATGTTTGGTGACCATGTGGCGATCTGAATGGTGTTTCCTTGTATGTACAACTTGTTTTCAAGTTTGTTTTCAAAGTTTTCGATTAGAAAAATCTCTCAAGAGTTTTGATTCCTTTGCATTAAATTCTTGCTTAAGCATTTTCACATTTTCTTGAAGTTCTTGTTTTGTTTAGGCTGTTTTAGAAAGTTTTTCTTGCAAGGAATTTAATTCTTGTTTCAATACTTCTCTAAACTTACTTTTCTAATTCTTGTACTCACTTGGACATCCATTTCTGCTCACGAGTGGTCAACTCAAATTTTGCACGTTGTTAGTAAATAGCAACACGTTCCTTATAGGCATTTAGTTCGAAATTATGGAATCATCGGGAGGGCATGCGGTGTATTCATCAAAGACATAGTCATTGTTGATGTGAAGATGCATCACTTGGTACAACTTCACTTTCACTTTGTTTCACGTTTTGATCGTATGGGACAATATTGTTATTACCCATATTTTCAACATTTGATTCAATAGTTTGATTGATTGTACTTTGTCATGCATCATTGCACATCGACATCATCGTATAGTTTTAATACCTTGAGATGAGTTTGTCCTTTGATGGGCGACTTGTGGTGAAGAAGAGATCTTGGGAGAAACCATTGGAGAGATGCTAGCCATAAAGATTGTGTGTGCGATGGGTCCATCATCTACATCAGTCGTATGCATCACGGTCGGCTGACTTGAAAAAGGCGTTCGATGATTGTGACCTATCTCACGAATAGGTTGCTCATCACATCGCATCATAGGTCTTGGCATTGCCCTCGGAAGAAGCGACAATTCCTCTTCATCCAGCGCAACACCATTGTCACGAGCTTGCCGCAACATCTTATCTACGAAATAATCGACGTGCAGTGGGCGCTTTGGAGATGTGCGGTTCCTTGCAATGTGTCCTCACCACCACGGTTATAGCATTTGATCGGCTTAGCTTGACCTTGGTTACCATTCCTTCCTCGATTACGTTGCCAACATAACCTCTCCGACTCCACCTCTTCCACGATCATGTCATCACGAGGCGGTTGCACCTGCGATCCTTCCATCTTAACGGTGGCTTGATTATGTGGGTTAGATGCGATTACGAGGTTGTTATTGGTTTGTGGGAGAGAATTCATGTTTTGACTAATGAGAAGAGCAAGTTGATTAATGATGTTACCACGTGTGCATCGGCATCGACTTGTTTGAACATAGGATCGAGGATGAGTTTGTGATTACCATTACCCAAGGGTATGACTTGTGATGCTTTGGTTGTGATTCGATGTTTGAGTAGAAAATTTGTTGAGTCATTAGGCGAGCTTGTCTCTCCACGGTTGGTTTTGAGCGATTGAGAATCAATTTTTCAACATAGCATGTCTCTCATTACGAAGGAGGAAGGCATAGAGTTGCTCATAGTTTGTATTCTTCAATCCTTTAGTGAGTTTCACATTTGTGACAAACTTGTGCCATTCGGGATTCATGTTGTTTACAAACTTTGAGTTTAGGCAGATGTTAGGCATAGTCATTCGATGTTCCTCATGTCATTCACTAACTTATGAAATCACATAGTACTCATAGACACTCTCATCGGTTTCATCTTGAAGTGCTCAAATTCGTCATAGAGTTGGGATTCTCATCTTCCATAGTTAGTTACGACACGAGAGAAGCATCTTAACGTTATCCCAAGCGCCTTTGCATCGAGTGTTATGATTGATCGACTTGTAGATGTCTTTAGGAAGACCTTGAAGAACAATGTTTGAAGCCACGATATACGCATCGAATCTCTTTTCTCCTTATCATCAAG
This sequence comes from Chrysanthemum lavandulifolium, assembly GCA_022545495.1. Classification (NCBI taxonomy): domain Eukaryota; kingdom Viridiplantae; phylum Streptophyta; class Magnoliopsida; order Asterales; family Asteraceae; genus Chrysanthemum; species Chrysanthemum lavandulifolium. The sequence continues at coordinate 150,203,699 of CM040243.1, forward strand.
CTCATCATACATCTTAGGTCCATCCATTCCGTAAAGCAGAGTACCATCTTCATTAGTATCAAGTATGTCTCTAGTCGTTTCAACTCGATATGGTCCTTCATCAATGGATTTGAGAATGTTGACACCATTTTCCTTTCAAGGCAATCTGATCGATTCGTTGAGCCCAGAGTCGTAGTCGATTCTGTCGAGCATGGGTGGGCAGTATCACGGGCAGTTGCTTGAACATCCTCGACAGCGATGGAGATGGCGGTAGGAGCGTTGGTAGACATGTTAACATTATACGGATTTTATAACTCTATGATTAAACGGGAAATAGATTCTTTCACGGATTTTACTAAATCAAGAGAAAACCGTAAACAATCACTTAAGTCGCTAGAAGATAAAGCACTAAGTCGCTAGCGGATAATGCACTAAGTCGCTAGAAGTTAATGCACTAAGTCGCTAACCCTTAATTAGCTACACCCTAAGTCGCTAGAGTCCCAAGTCGCTAGACAAAAAGCAAGTAAGCTAAATAGTAACTCGCTCTGGACCAGGTCCAGCCAAATTTTGGCGGCGATTCGCTACACAGTCGCTAGATATGCAAGTCGCTAAAGAGCAACTCGCTACTGGACCAAGTCGCTACCACAAGTCGCTACTCAGTAGTGGAGGTCACTACTTGTACTTTAACTCGCTAGATCTAACTCGCTAGCTTCAACCTTTGTAAGTCGCTACAAAAATGTGAAGCAAGTCGCTACCAAGAAAACACTCAGTGAACTAAGTCGCTAGCTTGAAAACCATATAAACATCACTTTTCAATCCAAAACAACCCAACCAAGATGATTCAAGCTTACCAAATGAAAACCTAAACACTTGTGATGATTCTAAACATAAAAGTACCAACAAAATTCAAACTTTAACACAAGAAATCACCCAATGATGCAAAAACCACTAAACTTTTCAAACTCAAAACCACCTAAAACCACTATAAATCCAAAGATGTGCAAGATATGATCTAACCATGGCTCTTGATACCAATTGTAAGATATAACTTTTCACATACACATCAAACCATAAGCATAAGGTGGCGTATAAGGTGATATTCTAGAGAGAAAGTTAGAGGTTTAGGGAACTTAGTGAGAGAAAGTGAAAGATATTATTATGAGCTCCAACTCTCTACCTTGGAAGGTAGAGTATTTATAGTCTTACATAACTCGCCACACTTTGGGGCGTGGATCGAGGCATCGATGGGTAAAGACCGTCCAGTCCTCCACGGTGTTACTTAACTAAATACTACTTAACTTAATTGAACTACGACTACGAGCTTTCTAACGATTACATATACTTGAGGTGACCGACTCTTTAACACCGGAATTTCTAATTCCTAACAATAAAGAACTCGATGAATTTTATGAAAATGTTGGAATCGTCACGAAGAAGTATTCCTCGAACTCCTCAACGAGCAGTGTAGTTGAAAGGCAAATCGAACTCTTATAGAAGCTGCAAGAACAATCTTTGATTTACTCGAGAGGTTCCAATGTTTTATGGGTGAAGATATTGCCCTTTGCATGTTACACTCAAAATCGATCTCTAATTCACACATCTCATGGAAAGACTCCATATGAACTTGTCACAATCGAAAACGATATATCATACATTCGTGTGTTTGGTGCTTTATGTTATCCAACTAATGACGGTTAAGATTTAGGTAAATTGAAAGCTAAAGCGGACATTGGAGTATTTGTTGGATATACCAAGCGAAAAAGGCTACGAATCTACAACAAGAAAACCCGAAATATCATGGAAACAATTCACGTTACGTTTGATGGTGACCGGTCAAATGGCTCTGGACAATCCGATTCTGGACCGCATCGCAAAAGCAGTCCTATTGGTTCATCCCTTGTACCAAATTCCTCTCGGCAACTCCATATGTACCTCCAATGAAGATGATTTAAAGAAATTGTTTGATCTAATGTTCGATGAACACTATGAACCAAATCTTGATGAAATGTCAAATCCATCAGCAGAGGCGCTTATATCCACAGAATGAAGTCAACCCTTGGTCTCAATATCATTAAGTCAGAAAGCGCTGCTTCTTGATCACTCATCTCATCAACAAATCATCAATCTTGAATGTACATCATGGGCCATTTCGGCATCAATGATGAAGTTAATCCTTTGCTACTCACGAAGATGCTCCATTTGAAAACATATTTGCTCTGAATCATCATCGAACCATCTTCTTGAAGACATTGACTCTGCTACTTGATCCCTCGACCATGACCACATGAACACCTCGGAAAATGGACTCATAATCATCCATTGGACAACATCATTGAAATCCCTCTCACCCGGTATCCACACGGAAACAACTTACAACCGATGCCTTATGGTGCTTCTTCAACTCCGTACTCTCTAAGATTGAACCAAAAGATGTTAAAACCGCCATGAATGAAGGCGGTGGTTCAATGCCATACAAGAAGAAATTCATGAGTTTGATCAACTTGATGTATGGGAATTAGTACATGCTCCAGTTGTGCTATGATCATTGCTCTAAAATGGATCTTCAAAGTGAAACTTGATGAGCATGGTGATGTCACGAAGAACAAGGCTCGATTGGTGGCTAAAGGATACCGACAAGAGGAGGTATTGACTTTGAAGAATCATTTGCTCTGTTGCTCGTATCGAGGCAATCGAATCTTCTTAGCTAATCTGCAAGTAAGAACATGGTAGTCTATCGAGATGGATGTAAAGACGTTTCTTAATGGAGATCTTAAAGAAGTCGTCTCGTCGGTAACACGAAGGCTTTGTGAATCGAGCATCCTACTCGCGTTTATCATTTGAAGAAGGCTCTTTACGGTTTAAAGCAAGCTTCAAGGGCATGGTATGATCGCTATCAAAGTTTCTTCTATCTCTTTGGATTACAAGGAAGCGATTGATCCTACATTGTTCACGAAGTCAAGCAAACATTTAATTCACGTTCAAATTTATGTTGATGATATCATCTTTTCTCGGCCGACCCCAATGAGTGTGATCGTTTTCAAATGAAATGGATTCTAAATTTCAAATGTCAATGATGGGACAAATGTCATTTTCTTGGGATTACAAATTTCACAAAGTCCCGGAGGCATTTTATAAATCAATCTAAATATGCAAATGAGATTTTAAAGAAATTTGGATTTGATTCTAGTGACCTGTTGACACTCCCATGATTGAACATACTAGACTAGATGAGGACCACTCGGGGATCATGATAGACCAAGCGAAATATCGTAGTATGATTGGATCACGATATACCTCACAGCTAGTAGACCGAGACATCTTGTTCATTGTTTGCATGTGTGCTAGATACAGGCTAAGCCTACTAAAAGCACCTTGAAGCGGTTAAGCGGGTCTTCGGTATCTCAAGGAACCATCAATATGGGACTATGGTACCGAAGGACACCGGTATGTCACTAACGACCTATCACGGATGCCGATCATGCGGATGTCAAGATACTCGTCAAGCACGTCTGGAGGTGCTCGGTTTTGGGTGATAAGCTTGTGGTGGTCTTCAAAAGCAAATGAGTACTTCTATTTCTCTCTGAGTGAATACATAGCCATGTCATCTTGTTGTGCTCAAATCCTATGGATGAGATCCCGATTATCGACTATGGCTTTGATTCAACAAAATACCTTTGTCTTTGTGATAATAAAGTGTTATTGCTCTCTCATGCAACAACGTACAACACTCAAGAGCAAAACACATCGACATTCGACATCATTTCATCAGGGAGCAAGTTGAAAGCGGTGTGGTGGAACTTTACTTTGTGAGGTCCGAATACCGGTTAGCGAACATCTTCACCAAAGCTCTTCCAGAAACGTTTTTAGTTTATCCTTCCACGTCTTGGTCTAATGAGTTTACAACCGAAACACTCAAAGCGTCTTTAAGAGGAAGGCGAGGAGTAAAGGTCTTTATTCATCTATCTCTTGTATATATTTATTCAAAAAAAAAAAATGAAAATCTTGAAAAATTCCAAAAATATTGCTATTTTGTCATGTTTTTCCTTATTCGATATCATCTACGGACTTTGTGTTGACATTCAAAGAATGTCACGGGTTTTAGATGTTCTTGAATGTACATAGTTTTGTTAAAAAAAAAAAAAAAAAAAAAAAAGGAGGAGAAAAATGGTGGCTTATTGTCATTTCAGCGATAACCGCTTTTAAATGAAAAGAATAGAGCCATGCTTTATCTCATGTTTCAAGTCTCATGCTCTGTTTCTTAAACTAAATGCTTGTTATCAAAAGACAAATGTTTCTCTTTCAAATACTTTTCAAATCTAATGATTCTTCAGAAAAATATTTGCTATCTAATGAAAACTATTTTGTTTTGAAAATACCTCGTACTCTATTATTCGTAAATCATTTGTGCTTATCATATGTCAAAATCTCTATCTCTCAATCAACAACTTGTGTCATTGATTGAGGGGAGAATAATTTTATTCAAATTAAAAGGTTATTTTGAAAGGTCATTTTCAAACAATTGTACGTAAATGAGCAAGGTTTATTGTTGAAAAAAAATCAATGTTTTATCTGATTGATTCAAAACCTTTGCTAATGTCATGTTTTCAAAACACAATCTTGCATGTTTAATCAATGGGTTTAAAGTCTCAAAATCCGATCCTTATCATTTAAAAGCGTTTTGATAATCAAGTCACAATTCTCCTTAAAAAGCTTTCAAAATCAATTTAAATCTACAGAAATCACAAATCTCAAATGATTTGATAATTGTGATCAAGAGAGAATTTGTGATTTAAATTGGATTTAAACTGATAATTCGATAAATGGTTTTACAAGGATGTACAAGCTCTCCTTCCCACATGTGCCAAGCGATTTCAAATACATGAAGCACATGTTGGGGAGCATCTATCTTAAACCACAAAGATTTGAAGCGTGATCAATTTATCCCAAAGTGCGACCTTTCCCTCTAGTATGTGCAAAACTCTTTCAAAACCTCGAGGCATATATTGAGGGGAGCAAAAATTTTGAAAACCTCATCCTTCCCAAAATGCTTTATCTACTTGATTTGATTAGGAAGTGATGTTGATATCTTTAGAAAATAGAAATCAAAAAGTAAATTCTTCCTCTTGCCTCTGTGTGCCAAAAGATTTCAAATACATGAAGCACATGTTGAGGGAGCTCTTGTTCTAATAATATCAAAAACAATTCGGTATAAAATGCTTTGATAATATATATCAAGTATACGGATTGATTTTCAAATGGTTTTCAATTGTTTCCAATGGCATATGAACAATACCAAATAGACCGACCAACTTTACTTTATGTATGGTGATATAAGGATGATAAGGTTAGGTATTTGTTCCCATGATCCGCCGAATCCGGAGGGATCTACCGAGGACAATCCACTAGTTAGAGTAGAAGTCCTTAGGTATATTGAAAAAGGAGAAAAATGAGATATGGGAAGAGTCTTGGATGAGGCCGAGCTAGTCTTGGAATAAACCCAACAAGGTTCTAGTTATGAAATCTCGGTAAGCTTGAAGGGTTGAAGAATGAAAAGAATTGAAGGTAAAAGGATGAAAAATAGCCTCAATGATTCAGCTGTAGGCGAACCGGGTTCAATTCATATGCTATTGATGGTTACCAAGGTAACATCGGTATTGAAGACAAGGCGTCATGGACCCGGTGGCTTGCTGCGCTTCAACTTCCCAAACCACTCAAGTTCCTCTTAAAAGGACTTGTTTCATTCTCATGGAGGCGACATTATCTATCGACTTTCTCTTGGGGCTGTTGATATTGAAGAAGAGACCCTCTCCCTAGTCTCGAAATAGGATCCAAATATGCACAAATTGAGTCTAGAGCCACGAGGTCATCAATAAATCTCATTAGGACACCTTCAATGAAGACTCTGTTTCACACAATGTGGAAGAGATTATATCTTGAGTCCTACGGTATCCTTGTGGTATTGCGGAACATCCAGTGATATGTAAACATATTCACAATGAAGATGGAAAGCCTACGGAGCTAATATCAAACAAGCTCTGGTAGGTGGCATGTGAGATCTATTCAATAGATCAACCATGTGACAATGAGCAGAAACAATGAGGCGATTCAATCTTTTGAATCAATCATGGTTTAGGTTATGGATTGGCGGATACCTTTGAAAAACCGGTCGTTATGCTTAAAAAAACTCTTTTCTATAGCACATCGATCGTGTACTAATTCTCAAAATAAAGGTGTTTATGATTGATAATTGATTTTCATTAAAACCCGTTGTATTGCAAAAACAATTTCTATTGAGCGATATACGATTGTTTTCAAATCTCTTTTCATCAATCGGTGAATCTCAATTCTGGTTCACTCACTCCGTGTTGTCTTCTTTGAGGCGTTCGGTTTGAAAACGGCTAAGCATTGCGAAACCTGTCGAGAAATTCTTGAAATTTTACACGATCACAGGCGGTACATGTCTTGATCAGCGAGGAACCGTGGGTCGTGTACCTCAATTCAGCGAAGTGATCAAAGACACTTTCGTGCACTTTATTGCTAGCTGTTGTATGCGGTGGCAGCCCGGCGTTTGCGGTGATCGGAATGATGCGGTCAATCCATAGCGCATGCTCGCACTACACATTCATCTCTAAAGATATCATGATAAGTGCATCAATGACTCGATATTTTCACTCCATGCTTACCTTTCTGTCTGCGCCAATATCATGAATCAACGAAAGCTTCCGCTACTCGATGAGAATAAATCATTATCCAGAATGTGAGCATGTCGGTCCAAATGTCACAACATCACTGTGAGCATGTCGGTCCAAATGGCACAACATCATTGATGAGTGGCGCCATCCGTGGGACCATTCACTAAGAACTAAGAACTAGGATGACGAAACATGGAAATCAGCGATCGCAAACAGACCTTACGGGAAAGAAGCCGCATGCCGGTTCAGCTTCCAAGCAAACTTCTAGGACAACCAGTATTGCTAAAAACCAGGATCGGGGCGAGATTTGGTCTTCCTACAGGTGGAACCACGCTTGGGGACAACCCGAGCCACGGTAACCACCACTAGCGCGGAGATCGCTGCGCACTCCTTTGCCACTCCATTCCAAGCGGTGGTGGAAACAAATTTCACTAAAGCACGATGCTTTGATAAAATAAGGGTATAGTGGTGGGCGATACTCTACTACTAGAAGGGTTGTGTCGAGAACTAGTGCGGATGAGTTCGTATCACAAAAGTACAAAACCTTGGCGCTCTTATGGAAAAGGAAGCAAAGAGAGGTCGGTCGGTGCATGCCCGACTCGATTTGACCGAGTTTGAAACATCCCATCGCCCGTCAAAGGAGAAGCGCGGGAGGGATAGCCCCGGCCCCAGTGTTTAAAATTGGGAGGAGAATTGAGGATGATGAGACATCCAACTCACAACATCTGGAAGGAAGTGAGGAGGATGAACGACGTGCCGGTGTCCATGCCAGACTTGGTAGCGGAGAATTCGGGGACGAGACTTGGGCGGCGATACTCCCAAGTAATAGCCTTTCAAGTCCAGTTAAAGGGGCGGTCGAGGCCAGCCAGAAGAAAGAAAATTCATCTTCGATAATTCCTCGGACAACGAGGATAGCGTCTGAGGACATTGGAAGTCGAAGCGGATATAACGACCAGAGAGGAGATATATCTCTCGTGGCGTCGTCAAAGGTGGATGCATTCACTCAGCGCATCGGTGATTTCTCAAAAGAACAAAAGGGCGCATGCATAGCGTGAAAACCTATGATGGAGCGGGTGATCACGATGATCACCTAAAATTTTTGAATCGGCCGCTACAATTGAAAAGCGGCCGACACGCATGGTGCCACATGTTCAACTCCACGCTAGTAGGATGTGCGGGCTGGTTCAACAAGCTTCCGCGAAGCATCAATGGTTTTGAAGAATTGAGAAAGGCGTTCCGCCTAAACTTTACTCAACGGAAAAAATGTGCAAAAAACCCCATTGAACTCGCCAGGGTCAAACATCGCCAAGGGGAATCCACAAGCACTTTTATGGAGCGCTTCAAAGATGAATGCATGCAAGTTAAAGCATGACCCGAGGTGCTCAAAATCTCAGGGTTCATGAATGGGATCAGCAACCCAGAACTTATCAAAAGGTTGAACGACAAGATCCCCCAATCCTTTGATGAGGTCATGAAACGCACACGGTCTTTCGTCAAGGAGAGGCTGCTGCGGCGGATAGCAAGAAAACCTACTCGAACTACGGTCACGGGAACAACACGGGAGACAATCCTTGACGAAATAATAACCGTGTGAGGAATTATCGCAACCCGAGGGGTGGCGCGACAATGAAAAGTATATCCGCGACAAAGACTCCAAAGGAGATACTTGCAATGAAGGAGCAAACTTCCCAAGACCTCCCAATGCACCGGGAGGATCGGTAGCGTAGGAGTTGAGTGCTGCGACTATCACGGACGGAAGGGCCACACTACTAATGAATGTGTCCAGCTCGCCAACTCATCGACAAACTAGTCAAGGAAGGTCATTGGACCATTTAGTCAAGAATATCAAAGAAGGAAAGATAGACAAAAGGCGGGAATAAGAAGGAGGGCCCAAGGATAAGGGCGATACTATTTACATGATACAATCATGGCAAAGAGTAACTAGGCGAGAAGGTCGACCGAAGTTTTCCCATGGAAGTGCAATCACTTTCCTACATTAACTTCTGACGACGGTGGTAGAGCCGCTCATCATCGAAATTAATGTCGGGGTCACGACATCCATCACATGTATGTTGATGGTGGAGCATCTGCGAACATAATGTACGAACAATGCTTCAAAAAGCTGCGCTCCGGAGATCGCGATCAGTTGAGCCAGATCGCGGCAATGACGGCCGGCTTCACGGAGAAAAGATATGGCCTATGGGGCAATTCGACTCTTGGTTAGGGTAGGTAATACTGACCACTCTACAACGACATGGCTGGATTTTATAGTAATCAAATCCCTCTCCATACAATGGCATTATCGGAAGACGGGGATACTCGGCCATACAGCGGTCCGTCTCGACTACGGGATGCTCAAATTTCGATGAAAAGAGGTGTCGTTACCCTCTACAATCTTGCCGTACCACCTCAAGAATGTTGCGGTCACATGCGAAAGCGGCACCCATTACTGACCTGATCGCAACCAAAACTCCAAATATAAAGGTAGAAATCCATCGATTACCCGAGCAGGAAATATCGATGGGAGGATCATTGTCGGACAACGGAAAAGCGGTGTCGCACTCTTGCAAAGAACACGGACATCTTTGCATGGGGCCAAAACACATGGTGAGGGTACCGCGTTCAATCCACGAGAACATAAGGCGAGAATCCGACAAGGATACTCCTGTCACGCCAAAAGAAGCGGTCGGGGCTCGGGGTAGCGCAGCAATCTGGCGGTACACAAGTTGGTAGAGGCGGAATCATGCGGGAAGTCTACTACCATGGTGGCTTTCTAACCCATTTATGGTAAAGAAGAGTGATGGTGGTGGCGAATGCGTGGACTTCAGCGATCTTAACAAAGCATGTCCACAAGGCGCTACCCCACCGAGATAGGCGAAGGTGGAATCTTTATGTGGATATCCACTAAAGTGCTTCCTCGATGCATACAAAGGATACCATTAAATCCAGATGGCTAAGGAGGACGAGGAAAAAACGGCCTTTCACACAAGCCAAGGTGTCTACTGCTACACAAAATGCCCTTTGGCTTGAAGAATCTGCAGCTACCTATCAGCGGTTGGTCGATAATGCATTTGAAAAACAGGTGGGACGCAACCTAGAGGTTTATGTCGATGACTGGTCATAAAAGCCATACGGAGGAGGAGTTGGTGCGCGATATTGAGGAAACATTTAAGACACTCAGGAGATCAACATGAAGCTCAATCTAAAAATGCACCTTGGCGCTACTGAGGCATGTTCCTTGGATACTGATAGAACGATGGTATAAAACAATGTCGAGAAAAGACTAAGGCTGTCATTGACCTTCCTTGACGTGCGTTGAAGGAAGTCCAATCTCTCAATGGAAAGGCGGCGGTCTAAATAGATTCCTATCAAGTCGGCAGACAAATCGCTACCTCTTTTCAAAACACTCGAAAGTGTATAAAAAGGAGATTTTCATTGGACTACGGAGGCGAAGAAGCCTTACATGACTCAAACAACACAGCAACACTCCCTACACTTGCTAGCACCCGACCGGGAAGAGTTGATCATGTACTTATCTGCAACTCATGGGCGATCGATGCGGTGTTACTAACGGATAGGGACTCGATACAAACTCCGGTGTATTTTGTAAGCAAAGCTCAAGAAAGCAGAGATGAACTATAGCGCAATGGAAAAATTGGTCCTAGCATTAGTCTTCGCCCACAAACAATTGTGAGTACTTCAAGCGCACCCGATAGCGATGATTATAGACCAACCGATCAAGCAAATCATCTCGAAACGGCGCATCGGGGCGGCGCAAAAATGGGCGTTTTGCTAGGTGAGCACAACATCTCCTACTGAGACCACGTCTGCGGTAAAGGGCGGTACTAGCAGATTTCATCATCGAAAAACGAGACAGCGATGATGCACCCGCGCAAGCAAGAAGGAGCGCGGATCCATGGATCTTGTTCACAGATGGATCTTCGTGCGTGAGCGGGTGGGAGCGAGCCTCATTCTCACAAACCCGAAGGAATGGAATTTGTCACACCCCAATTACATTTTGCGTGAATGGAATTCACGGGATTGTTGTCATAGCATCACAATCAGTTATATTGAGCGACCTAAAGTGTCGTTTGGAAAAAACATCGTTTGATTTAATAAAACAATCGAGTTTACAAAGTATAGGTCCCAAATGAAAATCAACTTGTGCGGAAATAAGTTTGTTACAATTCAAGCGATGTTTTAAAGTCGTAAAACCCAAGTGAGGCAGCGTCGTCATCGCGACTCCATGATGTGTCCAAATGCATGCCATGAAGTGAATGCCTTAGATACGAGATAAAACATGCTAAAAGTGTCAACACAAAGGTTGAGTGAGTTCATAGGGTTTGTGTTGAAATGTAAAGCCTTTCAAAATCGTTTATGCGACAAAGGCATTGTAAATCCACTCGGTTCAAGTTCGCCCATACAAAACTTGCAACTTTGTGTGTTCACAACCCATTGCCAAAATGTGATATAGTTTATGTTCAAGCGCATGATGTCAAATGAATTCACAAAATAGTGCATAACTTAATGTATCCACAGTTACTTAATATAACACATAATTAAATACGGTTTCAAATTGTTCCATGACCATTAGTTCGAGATTGTACCAAGACCATTAGTTCAATGATTCTACCAAGACCATTAGTTCACCGATTATACCAAGACCATTAGTTCAATGATTATACCAAGACCATCGGTTCAATGATTATACCAAGACCATCGGCTCAATGATTATGATATGGAATTTCTAAGTATGGCAATATTGTTGCTTAGCATGACTAAACATTCGATTCGGATAAACATATAATTTGCAAATAGTCATGAATGTAATAAAATTATTGAGCATGCATCTCCCCAAAGAGTTTCATAAATAATTAAAGCGAGAAAAGTGGGGCTATGACTCACTTGGTAAAATGAGGCGATGACAAAAGTGAGTACACCGAGATGTAGTGTGATACTTTAACCTTGACCTATTGTGAATGATATGATACGTAATGAGTTATGATGTAATGTTATGCATGCATTTCGTATGTTATTTATACCATTTGTGAGTTTTGAAAATAATACTATTCGTCGAAAAATACTCTTTTGACGTCTTGACCATTCTTAAATTACTTTACAAGTATTTACGTCAAAATGTCATCCTACAATAGTTTCTTAATGATTTATTGTGAAATTTTAACTTTTCGTAAGTAAAATAATGTCGTTGGAAATTTCATGAAAGTGACAAAATGGCTTGAAAAACTAGTCGTAAAATGGTGTCGTCGAGCGTTAGGAAAGCGAACTCAACGGTTTTGGAAAGCTTGTATCAAAATCTAGAAGTTTTAGTACATGAGTTTTCGTCATAGAGGTCTCGAACATAAAGAAAATATAGGTTAAGTATGGTGATTTTGTCCAAATGTGGTTTAAAAGTGAGTTTCGGCAAAGTTTAAGCAACCGTAAATAATTTATTACAACTCCGCTATACAAGCGGTTGGTCGTTTTGAAAAATATGCTTGATGATCTAAATTTTATTAGAAGACATCTCGTTACAAAAGTTCTACGTCATCGTTAAACATAGCCTTCAACATGGTCGTTTTGTTTACCGTAACACTTGACAAATAAAAATAATATAGTTTTTCTAAAAGTAAAGTTACGGCAACTTCATAAAAGCGTGTATATTTTAGTCGTTACAAATCCGTTTTCTACGTATTATCGTCCTTAGCTTCGTATCAAAGTATACTAATATATTTTTGATAAGTCGAAATAATTTATAAAGCTTAAGACTCGTTTTGACTCGAATAAAACAATAATAGTTCTTTGAAATTTTCGGAAAATATATATTTCGTCGTCAAACTTGAAAAATTCATAACTTCTTCGTTATAACTCCGTTTTAATCCGTTCAAGCGACCCACGGATTCGTTTTAAAGTATATTTTCTAAATATCTAGGCCAAAAATTCGTGTCTACTGTCGGATTTTCCAGAAATACAAATTAAGATCAGACCACTTTTTATACTTGTCGAAAAGAGTTTTCTCGTACTAAACCTATTCCAATCCCTTCAAAACAACTCCAAAGCTATTCTAATCCTACCATACACCTTCTTAGGGTGTCATGGGTTCCTAAACATCATCAAGACCAATATATAACAAGGGATAAATTATAGGATGACTTATATATATAAAACTCTAAAAACAATGTAAAATGGTATAAATAACCATAAGTCTTGCATGCTTGCTCAAAAATGAAGAAATACATATGAAATGAAAATGAAAGATGTAAAATGAAAGTGATATGCTTACAAGTTACTTGATGAGGTGATTAGAACAAAGGTTTAACCTAAACACCCTAGGTTTTATTTCAAAACCTTTAATAAGAGTGTAACTAGATTGTTTATACTTGATCTTGGAAAATTTTGATGATTCTTCTAACACCCTTGTGTATGGCGGTTTTGGAGAGAGGAAAACAAGAGAGAAAACTTTTGACTAACTTGAATTATTGAGGTGAATGAATGAAGTGAAGAATGAGTGTTGAGTATAGATCTATACATGTAAGAAATTGTTACCAACTCATTAAATGTCTACCCCCCCTTGGCGGTTTTGGGGGATGTATTCAAAAATATATTTTTTTTTTTTATATATTGTATAAGTAAATTGTTTGTAAGTAAAAAATGTAGTTAAGTAAAATTGTTGTAACTTGTATATAGTTGTGAAATTAGAGTAGTATGGACTAAAATAAGTTTTAATGGATCAAAGTAAAGTATAATGAGATCATAAAATTGTAAAAATACATTTCTTGTAAAATTTGAGTGATATAATAATTATCGTGTAGTTTTTAAGAAAAGCGTCGTAATAATATAAATTTAACGATTTATATACAAAATAAATTTAAAACACTAGGTAAACTCAAAATATTATTTTTATAAACTAAATGTAAGTATAAAAATATATCGGGATCATTTTGGAAGTATCGGATTAAATGTTCAAAATAATAACTTACGCGATAGCGTTTATTTAATATAAAATTTCTGGCGTTTATGGTGAAATGCAAAATCATGAATGAACTAACATGATGCAAATGATGTTAATGAAATGTAGACTAAACTTAGTCTATATGAAATGTCCGTGATGATATGATCATGAATTAGCGCTAAACCATTAAGGTTCTGCAATTTGGAACACATAAACCTAGTTTACGATAAATGATGAAATTGTGAAACTTGAGAAATGACACGAAATTGCGAGTTGTCACATTCGCCCATCAAAAGGAATCGGTCCACGAATTCGGTTCGTGTTAGTCTATCGAATTTTTGAGTTTGTGATGAATATCGAGGAGAAGACATGGAGAAGTGTCGTTACGGTTATCGATGATTGAGAGTGTCTAAAACATCATAGTAAGAAAATATCGGATGAGTCTCTCGAAGTAACACTTTGACTTTGGAACATGTGAACATTTTGCTTGCACTAAGATTTATAAATAACCGCTCCCAACATAACATGATCCTCGAATTAGACATAGTTAGCTAGGCTATGTATAATTAAGGAGCGATGATGTGACGTTCGGTTTAGTTGTTATAACTCTCAATGTTTACAAAGATTTAAACCGTGTCGTTAAAATGGTAGTTAAAGTAAAAGAATTAAAATTCTCGTAAATGATATCGAATCGGAAAGAAAATAAAGTACGATAGATGAGAATATTTTACAACAGTGGTTTATCAAAAGTAGTACATCTTTAAGTTATAAAGTTCGGATACGATGGAAGACATAAACTTAGTACGACATAGTACATAAGGAGAAATAAGGCATTAGTTTCGAACTTCTTTAGTCTTCGCGTCGTTGATACCTTGACGAGCTTCTCCTCCTCCTAACATGTATGCATTCCATGAGCACCTTCAACTTGTTGACCTTGGTTTTGAGGACATTGATTCGATAGTGTCCTTGCTCCCGCATCGTAACATGTAACCATGGCCTTGCCTCTACAATTCTGGCAAGGTGTCCCGATTGTTGACACTTGTAGCACTTAGCGGGACAAAGACCCGTGTGATGATACTTACATCGATTACATAGTGGGTAGGTTCGGCATAACCTCGCCTTCTATTGGTGTAGCAACATAAACCATTGCGGTTTCTTGCCCTCTATACATTGTTGATGATGGTTAGTGTTACGGTTTTGGTTGTTGTTATTGTAACCTCCTTGGTCATTTCCCATTTTCTTTTGTTGTTGTTGATTTGGTTATCGTCGTTGTTGTTGTTGTTTTGGTTATTGTTGTAGTTGGTGCGGTTGTTGGTATTGTTGTTACGGTTGATGTTGGTGATGTTGCCCCTCTTTACTACTTGTGCCATGAGCTTTTGAGACAATCGAATAGATTCCTCAATCGTTTGCGGGTCAAAAGAAGTCACATCGCCTTGAATAATCTCGGGAAGTCCTTCAATGAAAGCCTCCAGTAGCTTCTCATTATCCGAAACCATAGATGGGCATAACACGGCCAATTCTTGAAACCTTCGAATGTAAGTATCAATGTCATACCCAATAGTTACCAACTCATAGAATTCGGTCTCCAACTTCTTCACCTCCGTCGCGGACAAAACTTCTTTGTTACCAAACCTTTGAATTGCTCCCAGTGAGCTTGAAAGCATTTTCCATTCCCATCGGTGAGCATAAGAGTTCCACCACGACAACGCTCCATCAAGTAGTGTACTCGTAGCAAACTTGACCTTGCTATCATCCGGGCAATTACATAACAAAACACGGACTCAATTTCTCGAACCATCTAACCATGGCGGTGGCTCCTTGGTACCTCTAAACTTCGTGGGATCTCCACTTTTGAAATCCTTATCTGACGACTTTTAACTCCGGACCTCACGCATTTCTGCGGCGTGACAAGCCTAGCGGCTTGGCTTCCCTCGCAATTCTAGCGGCCGGCGATGGCAGCGGCCTCGGCAGCGGCGGCGGCCACCGTTCCTTTCAATCCTTAGAGCATCGGCTATGCTATCCCTTACCAACTTTTGAATAGCCGCTTGTGTCATTTCGGTGTAGCTTTCTTGGCGCCATATCTTCTTCAAAATAAGAGGAAAGGTGAGGCGTAACAAAGTCCTATGTTAATAATAAGCGCTCTAAAGAGATGTGATAAGAAATGATAAGTTTGAGGTTATTTTTCAAAATGATCGACGGTTTCTAAGAAGATGGGTTATGAGATGTCGTAAGTGCTTCAAATGTATGATGGTTTAGTGACTTAGTGTGTGAATAGCGTGTAACTCGACATGTTAGTGGTGAAACAAAGGAGTGAGAGTGACTTTGCCCTACTTAAAGGTTTATCTCGGCATTCGGCGTTATCGGTGATGAATCGGTGATATAAAAATTGTGATAGGGAATGACAAGGAATTCTCCACGTTAGAGTATGAGGAAAAGATAATGGGATGGGTATTTAAAGGCATCCATGTGACAATCGATTTGAAATGAAAGTAAATAACTCGAAAAATGTACGTATAAATCGCATGCAAAGTGAACATGCACTTATGATGAAATGATGAGATGCTATGATGATGTAGTTATAGTCTAGGGTCAATGATGCAACCTAGTTCTCTATAACGAAGCTCGATGCCAATCATCACACCCAAATTACTGTTTTGCGTGGAATGGAATTCACGGGATTGTTGTCATAGCATCACGATTCTGAGATATATTGAGCGACCTAAAGTGTCGTTTGGAAAATACATCGTTTGATTTAATAAAACAATCGAGTTTACAAAGTATAGGTCCCAAATGAAAATCATCTTGTGCGGAAATAAGTTTGTTACAATTCAAACGATGTTTTAAAGTGCGTAAAACCCAAGTGAGGCAGCGTCGTCATCGCGACTCCATGATGTGTCCAAATGCATGCCATGAAGTGAATGCCTTAGATACGAGATAAAACATGCTAAAAGTGTCAACACAAAGGTTGAGTGAGTTCATAGGGTTTGTGTTGAAATGTAAAGCCTTTCAAAATCGTTTATGCGGCAAAGGCATTGTAAATCCACTCGGTTCAAGTTCGCCCATACAAAACTTGCAACTGTGTGTTCACAACCCATTGCCAAAATGTGATATAGTTTATGTTCAAGCGCATGATGTCAAATGAATTCACAAAATAGTGCATAACTTAATGTATCCATAGTTACTTAATATAACACATAATTAAATACGGTTTCAAATTGTTCCATGACCATTAGTTCGAGATTGTACCAAGACCATTAGTTCAATGATTCTACCAAGACCATTAGTTCATTGATTATACCAAGACCATCGGTTCAATGATTATACCAAGACCATCGGTTCAATGATTATACCAAGACCATCGGTCAATGATTATGATATGGAAATTCTAAGTATGGCAATCTTGTTACTTAGCATGACTAAACATTCGATTCGGATAAACATATAATTTGCAAATAGTCATGAATGTAATAAAATTATTGAGCATGCATCTCCCCAAAGAGTTTCATAAATAATTAAAGCGAGAAAAAGTGGGGCTATGACTCACTTGGTAAAATGAGGCGATGACAAAAGTGAGTACACGAGATGTAGTGTGATACTTTAACCTTGACCTATTATGAATGATATGATACGTAATGAGTTATGATGTAATGTTATGCATGCATTTAGTATGTTATTTATACCATTTGTGAGTTTTGAAAATAATACTATTCGTCGAAAAATACTCTTTTGACGTCTTGACCATTCTTAAATTACTTTACAAGTATTTACGTCAAAATGTCATCCTACAATAGTTTCTTAATGATTTATTGTGAAATTTTAACTTTTAGTAAGTAAAATAATGTCGTTGGAAATTTCATGAAAGTGACAAAATGGCTTCGAAAAACTAGTCGTAAAATGGTGTCGTCGAGCGTTAGGAAAGCGAACTCAACGGTTTTGGAAAGCTTGTATCAAAATCTAGAAGTTTTAGTACATGAGTTTTTATCATAGAGGTCTCGAACATAAAGAAAATATAGGTTAAGTAGGGTGATTTTGTCCAAAATGTGGTTTAAAAGTGAGTTTCGGCAAAGTTTAAGCAACCGTAAATAATTTATTACAACTCCGCTATACAAACGGTTGGTCGTTTTGAAAAATATGCTTGGTGATCTCCATTTTATTAGAAGACATTTCGTTACAAAAAGTTCTACGTCATCGTTAAAAATAGCCTTCAACATGGTCGTTTTGTTTACCGTAACACTTGACAATTAAAAAATTAATATAGTTTTTCTAAAAGTAAAGTTACGGCAACTTCATAAAAACGTGTATATTTTAGTCGTTACAAATCCGTTTTCTACGTATTATACGTCCTTAGCTTCGTATCAAAGTATACTAATATATTTTGATAAGTCGAAATAATTTATAAAGCTTAAGACTCGTTTTGACTCGAATAAAACAATAATAGTGTCTTTGAAATTTTCGGAAAATATATATTTAGTCGTCAAACTTGAAAAATTCATAACTTCTTCGTTATAACTCCGTTTAATCCGTTCAAGCGGCCCGCGGATTCGTTTTAAAGTATATTTTCTAAATATCTAGGCCAAAAATTCGTGTCTCTGTCGGATTTTCCAGAAATACAAATTAAGATCAGACCACTTTTTATACTTGTCGAAAAGAGTTTTCTCGTACTAAACCTATTCCAATCCCTTCAAAACAACTCCAAAGCTATTCTAATCCTACCATACACCTTCTTAGGGTGTCATGGGTTCCTAAACATCATCAAGACCAATATATAACAAGGGATAAATTATAGGATGACTTATATATATATATAAAACTCTAAAAACAATGTTAAAAATGGTATAAATAACCATAAGTCTTGCATGCTTGCTCAAAAATGAAGAAATACATATGAAATGAAAATGAAAGATGTAAAATGAAAGTGATATGCTTACAAGTTACTTGATGAGGTGATTAGAACAAGGATTTAACCTAAACACCCTAGGTTTTATTTCAAAACCTTTAATAAGAGTGTAACTAGATTGTTTTACTTGATCTTGGAAAATTTTGATGATTCTTCTAACACCCTTGGTGTTGGCGGTTTGGAGGAGGAAAACAAGAGAGAGAAAACTTGACTTAACTTGAATAATTGAGGTGAATGAATGTGTGAAGTGAAAGTTTGAGTATAGATCTATACTTATGTAGAAAATTTTTACCAACTCATTAAATGCAGTTACCCCCCCATGGTCGGTTTTGGGGGATGTATTCAAAAAATATATTTTTTTTTTTATTTATTGTATAAGTATTTGTTTGTAAGTAAAAAATGTAGTTAAGTAAAATATGTTGTAACTTGTATATAGTTGTGAAATTAGAGTAGTATGGACTAAAAATAAGTTTTAATGGATCAAAGTAAAGTATAATGAGATCATAAAAATTGTAAAAATACATTTCTTGTAAAATTTGAGTGATATAATAATTATCTTGTGGTTTTTAAGAAAAGCGTCGTAATAATATAAATTTAACGATTTTTGTACAAAATAAATTTAAAACACTAGGTAAACTCAAAATATTATTTTTATAAACTAAATGTAAGTATAAAAATATATCGGGATCATTTTTGGAAGTATCGGATTAAATGTTCAAAATAATAACTTACGCGATAACGTTTATTTAATATGAAATTTACGCGTTTATGGTGAAATGCAAAATCATGAATGAACTAACATGATACAAATGATGTTAATGAAATGTAGACTAAACTTAGTCTATATGAAATGTCCGTGATGATATGATCATGAATTCGCCGCTAAACCATTAAAGTTCTGCAATTTGGAACACGAAACCTAGTTTACGATAAATGATGAAATTGTGAAACTTGAGAAATGACACGAAATTGCGAGTTGTCACATAAGGAAGTGTAGCGATTGCCAAGTTCATAGACCCGTTCGCGCCAACCACAACACGAGCTAACACCAATTCGGCACCATGGCCATTCTACAAGTGGGGTATTGACATTGCAGGCCCTTTCCACATTGCGGCGGGAGGGTTAAAGTGCCTCGTAGTCACTATAGACTACTTCACCAGTGGATCGAAGCAAAGGCGGTGAGTGACCATCAGCGGCAACCGGGTAAAACGCTTTGTCTAGGAAAATATTGTATGCGCTTCCGGTGCACGGGAAATCATCTCGGACAGGAAACAATTGCGACAACCCTTTCAAGGATTGGTGCGAGTAAAAATCACACTGACACTTGGCGTCGGTTAAACACCCACAAACCAATGGCTTAGTAGAGCGTGCGAATCGAAGCACAGGCGAAGGAATTAAGGCACGCTGGACAAGCACAAAGGAAGGTGGGTGGAAGAACTATCGCATGTTACGTGGGCACACCGCACTTCAATCAAAACCGATCGAGGGACACCCCCTCTCTAGTCTATGGGACGAGCGGTCATACCGGCCAAATCGGATGCCAACTATCCGTCTTGCTAAAATCAATATGGCAACCAATGACGGCGGCGTATCGACTTAGACACGCTAGAAGAAAGGCGTGAGCAGCGACTATCGTGAAGCAAAATCAAAGTCAAGGATGAAAGGATACTATGGCGCTAAAGTGCGAAGTGTTTCATTCGGACCGGTGACTTCGTTTACCGTGCCAGCGATGCGAGCCCGCGAAGACACGAGCAAGCTTGGACCAAAGTGGGAAGGACCTTACGAGGTTCGAGGCATTAGAAGCGGTAGCGTACAAGCTACGAGGCTTGGATGGTGTGAGCGCCACACACATGGAACATCTGCAACCTTAAGAGGTGCTACCTATAGGAATAGCTACTGACCCGGTAGCATAGGCGCTCTGCACTTTATTGAAGTGCCCAATCGAGAATCTATGTATTTACTTTTGTTTTACTTAGTATAATGTCTTATTTATTTCTCATAAAACTTGCAAGTATCAATAAAACATCGTGGTTTCTAGCTAACTCCAGCACACATTTTAATTTGTTATTCCATATCTTGTATGTCTTAACAAGTTTTATTTCTTGCCTACATGGCGTGCATGCACTAAATAAACCCCGATGGTAAGGATGAGTTCACCTACCAAACAACTCGTTGAGTAAGAGGTTGCAAACCCATCAACATTGGATCACGTATCCTTGTTAAACACCTTGTTCTCGAGGCGTTGGAATAAGTTTGTGCGCATTTCACGACGGTGCTTAACAATGCATATGGTGCACGTTTAACAACTTAGGAACCAAAGACATTTGATTCCTTGATATGATATTCTGATCAGCGCATATCACAACATACATGATTATGCTAGAAATTATCTCTTAAGTATACTATGATCTTCATACATGACTATGGATTTCTTATTATATTCGAGCTTTGACCTTTAGAACATGTCTTATACACAAATATAAACAGATAAGTACACACATTACAAGTTGCATTAATATCAACACGCACTCATAAAGGAGATTTTCACTAATAACTACAAGTTATTACAAAGGATGTTCACTACGGTACAACCTACCAACGATTACAACGCTCGAGATGAGCTACTTACGCGGTTTCTTTGCATCTTTAACCTCGATTAAACTCTTCAACAAATCGGCATCTTCACGAGCTATGGTAGCAACACTAACAAGCACCCGTCGAGCGGGGAGGTGAGTTGTAAGCGCCACACAAAGCGGCCTTACCCATAATGCCTTCCTTCTTGGTGAGCACGGTAGCATGAGCTTCCAAGACCTCTTTCAATGGAACTTCCTTCTCCAAGCGAAAGGGTTCGGGATATCTTTGGGACGAGCAAAGCAGGCACTTGAAGGCTGCGAGACATCGGGCTAAAAAATAGTCGGCTGGCAACCTGCATCATCAATACGATGGCGCTAATGTCAACCCTTCCATAATAACGAGTTATGGGATAATCTTGGTCGCGTTCCATTTCGGCAATCATTGGAAGCTCAAGACTTCATCTTCTCCATGGCGGACACTAGCTCATCATAAGGCTGCGCATTATAGCCGGTACTTTTTTGGTACCTTCAACGGAGACTGCCTCATGAAGCTTTTCACGACACGCTTTACCGCGCTCTAAGGCGCCGAACTACCACAAAGCATTCACCACCTCTTGTGACTCCAAGGTACTAAGAGCGGCGAGACGAAGCCCATGACCTATGAGCCATCTGCGCTCAACAATGGTAGATAAGAGCTGGGGATATAACTCCTCATCGTATTCCAAGCTAAGCTTGCGTATTTTCATCTCTTGCGCTTCTAGGGCACTCTTCACAGTTGCACCGAAGTTTTCAAGCTGCGAAGTCAAATCCTCTTTGCCCTTCTCCAAATACTTCAGTGCCCAGCGTTGCGCAGACTTATATCCTGAGACCTCTGCACGCTCTTGGCTTAGCTGGCCCATCAGCGCCATCTTTCCTCGACTGTTTACGGGCGTACACTCGAACTCTACGCCTCAGCCTTGGCACTAGCCAACTGCGCCTCCAGCAAAGCAATGGTCTGATCCTTTTGAGCGCCTTGGCTGCTTTCACCAGAAATTTGAGCCTTTAGCTTCTCAACCGGTGAAGATTGATGCATGAGACACCTGCACCAACTCTTGACAGTTGTTCCATTGGAGCACCCCCAGACACATCCTCATCTTTTAGCTATGCGGCTCGGACCGCGGAATGTATGAGGACTCGCCGCGAGGCGACTCCGCGACTTTGTTCAAACTGCGCATACGGAAAAAAATTATTAATTTCTACATAACCAAGGAGTGCGCATAAAGCATTGGCGACATCACTTCTGTGGGCGAAGCCTTGGCGAAGGCGAAGATGACGCAACATCACGGCGGAGGATTCCGGTGAAGATCACGCAGGCGTTTTTCCTTGAAGAACTCGCACCATCTTCTCCGAGCGCTCTTTTGCGTTTTAGCCCGGACTCTTGCTCCTCTTCTTCTTCTTCTTCCATATGTTGTGCCACTACTACGGGTGGTGGCTGCGCTACTGGGGAAGGCACTCAGGGCTTAGCACGCTGCGTGACATCGCCTCTCAATGCGACCGAGGCGGTCCTGTTTCCCCATGTTCATCTCCAGTGCGCCTGCGGTAGCCTCTAGTATGGGCTCTTCTCCTTCCAGCCGATGGCGGCGTCCCTCGTTGACTGAATCGGTTTCGCTAGTTGCACCACGGTGAATAAATCCATCTCTGCAAGCGAAGACAACAAGTACATAGGTTATATAATGTGCATAAAGGAAAGAACGCTCTTACATTAATTAAGAAAGGGATGCGAATGAGCGAGCACCCACCTGGCCATTAGCGCCTAGAAGGTTGGCACCTCATCGGCATACCAAAGTAATTACGGCTAATGCCCATATGCGAAATTCCTCGAGATAGGAACTAATGGGGATGCGGTTGGCGTTCATCGATTCCGCATCCTCCACGACATATGATCCGAGCGGGGCTCGTCCCTCGTCAATGTCCCCAGGTATAAAATTCAAAAGCGGTGGGAAGCACGTCGTCTACCGAGAAAAAGTATCTCTCGGTTCTGAGTCGTCCGGTTTTTACGTATAACCTTGGGCGCCAGTAGCGTTTAGCAAATGATACCCGCCCGTGTGACCACGTTGTGTGGTAGAAACGCGGAATAGGTGGATAGTGGGGTTAACCGCCGATGTCGGCAATTCACCTCGAAGTTGGTGATCTTGTTTGCCGTCGGTGAAGGCAGGATAAGTGCGGTGATAATAATTCAATACGTCGTGCATAAATAGGGATATGGGTACCGTTGATTCATGAACTCGAAAAAGCGTGTGTATACCCCTACTTTCCGCCGGGAAGTGCGCAATAGATCTTTCGCGCATCCGGAACAACCGGATGCCGTCAAATGGTATAAAATACTCGAGGTAAACTCTAAGTTCACCCTCGGTTATATCGGAGGTGAAATCGAGATAACTGCTTGACCATGGTGTTATTTTTAAAAAAGGCGTACGCGTGGTTACCTTCGAAATATGTGATTTTCTGTTTTGCAAATGCAGGGTTTCTTAACAATGGCGGATTTGGTTTTTCACTATGGGAAATACAGTAAAATGAGGTCGCCGGTTATATAAGTGTTCTCATCCACGCGATGAGTGACACGTGGATCCCACTATCACCAACATGTGGACCAGATCACTTGATGTGACGCTGCTGCAGTTACTTTCCCCCGAATACCGAGGCGTCCATTTTAAAATACTGTCTAGATACAATGTATCGACATATATCTTTTTCGGCTTCTTGGCTATGCCCGTAGTTTTAATGGCTGCGATAATTAGTCTAGCATCCATGATCCATCGCTGCGCATACTAGGCGGGGGACATGATGACGTATAGCCTATATTGGGTCATGAGCCGACCAAAGCCTAATACTAATAAGCCCGGCCTGGCGGGCTACGCCGATAAGTGTTTGGGCCCGAAGCCCAAGCCCGATGTTAATTATGGAACACGATATCGGATATCTCCTAATTATGGAGATAATCATTCCCAACCGACTTAGGCGGGATCGCAGAAGGTTGAGGAACACAAAACCAACAAGGATTCCGTGCGTATATAAAGGAATCACATCCCTCGGTAAAGTACGATTTACAAACCCTAACTCTCCTTTAACCCTAAACCGATTACTTACTCTCGTCGGAGGATAATCGTGGAGACAATCGCGATAAGCTAACGGTGTTTTACATTTCTTAGTGCGCGGTCTCAAGCAACAATCATCAATTGGTACAAGGCGGAGCTCAAACAAGGCGTCCATCTTTTGTATCAACAATCACATAATACCAACACCACAAAGGTAGAGTCAAAGATGTATGTTAGGCGATGATCTCAATCTTGGCTCAAAACTCATCATCGCGTGGATCGGTTAAAGACCTCCACTTGAATTATCCAAACATGCAAAACATGAAGAATCAAAGACTACGAGCTCTTGAGCTAAGGACTTAATCAAGAATCCTAGAACAATCTAATGTAATATCTGCTTGTATTCATTGTAAATTGAGGTGACCTCCGCAGGGAGATTGTTAGAATTAGAAAATTGATCGTTAAAGAGTCGGTCACCTCAGTATATGTATTCTTTAGAAAGCTCATAGTCGTAGTCAAGTTATATTATTAAGTAGTTTGTTATGTAACACCGTGAGGACGGACGGGTCTTTACCACCTGTATGCACGATCCAGGCCCGTGGGTGGCGTTTGTTTGTGAAACTATAAATACCTCTACCTCCCAAGGTGGGGTTGGAGCTTTCAATACCATTTTCTTTGTTTCACATAGTTCCCAACTCTCTTCCTTTCTCTCTAAAACTTTCTCTCTAAACTACTTGAGCGCCCCATAATGATTATGGTTTAGTGTGTTTGTAAAATCCTATATCTTACAAAAGGTGCCATCGATTTAAGCAAGAATCCGGTATTGCATTCTCGCACAAAGCATATAGAGATTCGTCATCACTTCTTAAGAGACAATGTTCAAAAGGGGAACATCTCTATTGAGAAGGTAGCATCCGAAGACAACATAGCCGACGTCCTCACCAAACCGTTGAAGCGGTAACAATTCAACCTCCTTCGTCTTGGTCTTGGTCTCATGGAACAATCGTCGTAATTAGCTTTTAAAACTCTACAAGGTATGTAAACACTAGCCTTCTTCCTTCTGAGTCTAGGATCTCTATTTCACGCACAACTCACAAGCAATACAGGAATTTTCAAAAACCAAGATAAGTTTTTCACTTATAACTCATTGTTTTCTCTTATATTTCAAGATAAGTACAAGTTGCAAACACGTAATTACATACATTTTCTTTTCAAAGGATAAGCGTTTTATTCACACATAGAAACCTCTTTTCAAAATGTTTTCTAAAATGATACCTCTTCCGTATCACTTTCACAAAAGCCATTTCTCACGTCTAGGACAAATCCTTTTTCATTATTAATACAAAGTAAAACCGTTTCATTGCATCTCATGTCTTTTGAATGCTAAAGAGGACACATAACTAATATGTGTTTTGGGTACATTCATTTAAGCAACAATGAATTAGGAGCACTCGGGTCACATAATAGTGTGCTTTTCACTTCTAGTTTATTTTTCTTTTCTTTTAGGAGTCGAGATAACCGCAACTCCATATGGTTTGCATATAGGCACACTAGGCACAAATGTTTTCAAAAGAAAAATTTTGGTGCTGAATCACCGGTACCACGGATCCCACCTTAATGCTGAGCGGATCCCTCAAGGGAAGGATCCGTGGGATCCGTGAGGCAACAAGTTTATCTTCTATTTTTCTCACTTTGGATGAAAACTTCAATATTTTTCATCATATTATTTTTTTGGAGTATGTTCTTTAATGTTTGTGTTCTCATGATCACATGCCTTAAATTCATATCTAATCATTAGATTTTAATCCATATTTTGGGTCAAGCATTCATTACAATGCATTATTTTTCTATAAATAGGATTCCCAAAATGCTTGCATATTCATCTCATTTTCACAAACAAACACCACCATGTCTTCCAAAATATCTTCCAACTTAGATGAATCACCTAGTGCAAACAATCCCTTTCAATAAATCCAAAATTTTGTCCTCCCACTATCCAAAATACCACAATCAAAATCTAGGAAATCCGCACAGATTAGCATCCGGCCTTGTTATTTAGTAAAACCATCTTTGAATGGTTCATCACCAACCACTATTTCACCACAAGATGCTTCCATTATAGCACCTCCTTCATCACCAACAAGTACACCAACTTCATCACCCATCAACTCACCACCTAAGGTCACTCTTTTGAAACTCCTTAAGACTCCAAAAAGATCTCAACAACCAAAATAAAAAGAAATAGTCTTTTTAACACCTCCCACTTCTCCAAACACAATTTTCGAGACCTTAAAACCTCACCACCCTTAGCTCCCATTTGTTACAAGAACATCTGGGTTCTTTTCCACCACCACTTCAAACAT
Source organism: Chrysanthemum lavandulifolium (assembly GCA_022545495.1). NCBI lineage: Eukaryota > Viridiplantae > Streptophyta > Magnoliopsida > Asterales > Asteraceae > Chrysanthemum > Chrysanthemum lavandulifolium. Next base: position 150,230,226 of record CM040243.1, read on the forward strand.
TCGGACTTTGATCCACTTTTGATTCTTTTCCACCACAACTTCGCATCTCACAAATCAAAGTCGTTGGAAAACTTCCGCACTCATTACCACATCACTTACATTGTGAACATTGCCAAACCACTAGGGATATTGCAATAGAAATTAGGGAAGAAATGCGAGTCATACTTAACCTCATTCTTGATCGCATCAATATCATTACTCATCAAACCTCCATCCATAACCTTATGCAAGCATGGAAGGAATCATTATTACTATTTTTATTTTTAGTACTTTTCTTTTGATTCATTTTAGAACAAGTCTTGTTCTTACTTTACATCTTGTATGTGGCATAAATACCACTACATTTTGTTGTTTTATTACGGGGCCTTGTTTACATACCTTGGCTCCCAATCTTGATTCTCGTCAATCACAAGATTATTTATGCATGTTACTACTAACTCTTTCTTTGTAGGATTTTTATTTTCTCACTTGGCGCTTCAATCTGGGAGCTACCGTCGAGGGGAGTAAACGATACGTGGACTATTTTTCCACATTTTATTTCTTCGTTGGTTTAACTTTTTGTTTTGACAAAAAGGGGGAGGAGAAGTAAAACTTAGGCTTTCAAAACCTACATCTAATCTTAAGTTTTACTCATCATAATATTATGATTTGTCATCAACAAAAAGGGGGAGATTGTTAATACAAATAAACCGTAAAAATGTTTATTAATATTTAGCGATCTCTTTGTGTTTTGTTGATAACAAATATAATGTTATCATAAGTAAAATTATAAGGATACATGTTATTTTTGTAAAGCATTTACATATAGTCACTTAATACAAAGTTTTGTAATAAATCATTTGTTGTAATAGTTTATTAGGATGGGTAAGAATCACAACCCATGGAGCATATCCATAACCCATGGTATTGACCCATATCCATTTGACTAGATGCATTGCATCTATTAGATACATTGTATCTATGAAATACCCATGGACCAACCCATAACCCATGACCCATAACCAAAAACCCATGGGCAAAGGGCGTCCACGAATCCCGATTAATACGGAACGGATCCGCTTAAGGAGGGATCCGGGGAGCGATAACTAGTTTTCTTCTATAAATGAGAGCCATTTCTTCATTTCTCTTCACCCCTCTTCTTTAAATCTCTCATATACTCTTACTCTCTTCTAACAAAGATCATGATCTAGAGTTGTTGTTCTTCTTCTTCTATTGTGATTCTCATATGGGTCCTTCTCTAAGGCGAGATCACGAGCTTACTACAAATCATCCAAGCAAGGGTCCTTGATTGATTTGTTCCTCCACAAGATTTACATGGCGAAGATCTTGTATTTGTTATTCACATATTTGTTGTGTAATAGTAGTGTTGGTTTGGTCCTCCGTGTTACGGACTCGGTATTTAGCTTTGTACGAGAAAAGGTGTAAACAGCGTTGTGAAGGCTTCTCCACCAAGTTGAAGGGTTTGTTGACATAGCGCTTGAACTCTCAGTAGGTGACTCGGAGAGTGGAGTAGGGCAAGGAAGGTGTACTTGTAGCCGAACCACTATAAATCGGTTGTGTCATTTCTATCCTTACTTTACTTTATTTACTTGCATTACTATTAGACCTATACTTTCTCTTCATCCATACGATTTCACATAATATCGAATCTAAAGTTTTTGAAACTAACTTAAAATCGGCAAAACTATTCAACCCCCCCCCCCCGCCTTCTAGTTTTCCACAGAGTCAACATACGTGGCACCAGTAACTTAGATATCCATGTAGTAACGTGTTACTTAGTCTTATTTCTAGTACTTGTATTTCTTATAATAAAACGAAGCCTCTTGCTGTTTGTCATGCTTGTCATGTTGGCAAACACACGAGGCTTCCTTTTTCTAGTTCTCGTTCAGTTGTTAGCTCTTGTTTTTTTAGTGTGCACTCAGGCTTGTGGACCTCCCCAGTTATGAGTCTTACAGGTTTTAAATATTATGTTTTGTTCTTGGACCATTATTCTCATTATTTGTGGGTTTATCTATTGCTTAATAAATCTTTTATTTTGTCTAAGTTTATTTCATTCTGTGATTTTGTTAATACTCAGTTGAATTGTTAAATCAAGTCCTTTTAATGTGACCATGCTGGTGAGTTGGATAACCATGCCCTACACCAATAGTTTGCCTCTAAACGTATCCAATTTCATTTCTTTTTCCTTAAAACCTCTTAACAAATTGGTAAATCTGAAGGTATGATACGTACCATCAACAACCATATTTGTACCCTACTTTTCCAAGCTCACATACCTCCATATTTTTGGGTCAAGGCACTCATTAGGTTACTTATCTTTTTAATAGTTTAGTGTCTAGTGCCATCAACAATGATGTACCGCACACCCGTATGTATGAAATTAAACCTGACTAGAGTATCTTACGTGAATTTAATTGCATGTTTTATCCATTCTGCTAATCATAAACTAGAACCGCGTGTTACACCTTCCATATTTTTAGAATACCCATTCAATCATCGTGGGTAAAGATGTCTTGACTTAAACACCAACAAGATTATTCTTTCCTGTCATCAGGGACGGACCCACTTGGGGAAACTATTTTTAGTCTCAACTTTTACTCTTGCAAGATTATGCCTCACAAGATTATGTCTCGCAACATAAGTCTCGCATACAAAAGTCTCACACTAAGTCTCCTACCAGTTGGTCTCTCAACAATTTTTTAGTTCACAACTTTTTCATACAATTTTTGTTGAGACGTGTTTCAAATAAGCATAAAAGAGTCTCGCAATTTTTGATATCGAAACTGCAACCCTAAAGTTACGAGAGTTCGCAGCAGTATAACTCAAACTTTTGCAACCTTTTGATTTTGCGAGACCTTCAAAAACAGCTTTAAACGCGAGTAGTTTTTCAGACATAAATCCTTAAAAAATTGAATTTGACCACAAAAACGAGTTATAAAATGATAAAAAAAATTGATAAAAATCAAAATTTAATCTTTACCCACAAACATATTTAGTTTATAACCATCAACTTGATACCCAAAAGTGATAGATTCGACTGTTGATGACCAGAAAATGAAAGCAAACATTTTGGACTTTTTGGACTATAAAATCTTAAAGACAAGACACGAACTACTACTAAAAACCACCTAAATGTTACCTAAGCAAACCTAGCTCTCATGTCAATTGTCAGGACCATAGAACTAATATTAGGTTGATATTATGGTGTTCGGGTGGTCAGCCAGTGAACTAGCCAACCACACCCACGATGGTGGTTTAGAGACTTAGAGAGAGAAAGTGGGAAGAGTGAGTGTTTAGAGAAAAGTAGTAAACTTTATTTCATCAATACACACCCTCTCAAGTGAAACTTGAGAGGGTATTTGTAGAAGTACAAGGATAGTCCCTTCCTAAATATGTACATGTTAGGAGGTCTCTTAACATTTTACTTCCCCTCTCGACTATACAAATGTCAAGAGGGTAAAGTACTTAATCTAGTAAGCTAAATGTATTTCTTGATCTAATAGTTCTGTGCTTAGTGATAAAGATGAACTTGGAAAGCTCAATACTAAAGGAGATGAAGTTGGATCATTGGATACTCAAATGATTCTGCAGCATTTCGTGTCTATGATAAGAGAACTAGAAAAGTGATTGAAAATATGAATGTAAACTTTGAAGAACTTGCTGATATGACTTTAGATTACAGTTGTCCAGGACTTGAACTTTCTAATACTCCAGTTTTTGATCAAAACTCAACAAGTAATCAAGATACCAGTCAACCTTCATCAACAATGCCTTTTACTGACAACTTGGATACTATGTTCGGTGAAATGTTTGACATAAATCAAGGAACTGAGAGAGTAACCCCTACCAATGTATTACCACAATCTTCACTTGATACATTGGTATCTTCACTAAGAACAGCAACTCCACCATCATCGTCAGATGATATTCCTCCAATAACTCTACAAATTTCACCACCATCATAAAACTTTCCAAATTTAACATTTGAAATTGATGAATCCTCCCAACAAACTTACATTGATCCATAAATTGATCACATGTATTACCAAGCTTATCCCAACGCTCATAAGTGTAAAAGAGATCATCCACTTCACAAAATACTTGGAAGTCATGATTAAGGAATTAGAACTAAGAGAAGTATCACTCAAAATGAATGCTCCTTCATGTCCTTTCCCAGCAGTGTTGAACCTACCACCATAATTGAAGAACTAAAAGAAGATTGATGGATTGATGTTATGTAAGATTAACTTCATCAATTTGAAAAACTGGATGTTTGGCATCTAGTTCCACGTTCCAAAAACAGATCAGATATAGGCACGAAATGGGTGCTTAAGAACAAGAAAGATGAATATGGGATCGTCATAAGAAACAAGGCAATATTGGTAGCGAAAGGATATTATCAGCAAGAGGGAATCGACTATGATGAAACGTTTTCTCCTGTTGTAAGGATTGAGGCTATCCTGATGTTCTTAGCATATGTTGTTTATCAGATGGATGTGAAAACCGCTTTCCTAAACAGAGTATTGAATGAACAAGTGTTCGTAGAGCAACCTCGTGGTTCATTGACAAGAAGTATCTGAATCACGTTTACTCTCTAGAAAAAGCTCTCTATGGTTTGTAACAAGCTCACATAGCATTGTACGACGCTTTATCAAAAATTGTAGTTAATGTCGGATCATCTAAAGGAACAATTGATACCACTCTCTCTATTAAAAGCAGGGTGATGACATAATCTTAATATCGATATATGTCGATGACATCATTTTTTATTTTACTAATCCAAAATAATGTGAAAACTTTCATATATTAAAAATTGAGCGTAGCAGGGGAGTTAAATGTTTCCCTAGAGTTTAGTTAAAACATCATCCATAAAAAACGTTCATTTGCAAAGCAAAATATGTTGTTGAGATAGAAAAAGTTTGGCATGTTTGATTGTCAAAAAATCGAAACCCCCTGCAAACCTAAAACTAGACACTGTTGAATATGGTAATTCTGTTGACCAAACAAATATCGCAGTATGATTGGATCTAATACACTCGAATAACAACTAGGTTGTAGGCTTGTAGTATAATGAGGCATCTATTGCCTTAAAAGAATCATGACTTGAAATGTGGTACTATTTTTGTTGGAATCACTCCTAAACTATATTTCAAATGTTTGTAATTAACATGTAATAGGTTGCTTAATTAGGCTTTTATGTTAGTATTAATGGCAAGGCTTATGTAAAGCCATTATGTAGAAAGCCCATATCCAATAAGGAAGGAAGGGACTAGAAGTGTTGCCTAGCTCCCTTCCCTATAAATACCTTTATAAACCTTCATTTGAAGGTTGGTTGTTCATATCATTCAAATCATACGCATAACTCTTCATATATCATTCGTGTTTTGTGTGTTTTGTTCAACCAATCTTTCTTATCTCTATTTCTTTACATATTGATGCTTGTGTTGTAAACATGGGAACCTAACGATGGTATCATTCGCCAAATAGTTGGGTGAAACGTTTCTTGTGTTTGAAGTTTTATTGTATACGCGTAAGTTTCGGTGCAAAACATTCATACGCTTTAAAAACTTAATTTTTACACTTTAAAACTCAAGATTCTTGTACTTTAAAGGTTATTTGGTGATAAAGTTTAAGTTTTTGGCATAAAGTTTGAAACTTTACGTGTGTTTCATTGTTTTTGAGCTTGGTTTCATTCGTGTAGTCATTTCTACGCGTAAGGTGAAAACGAGTTTTGGATCATCAAGTTTCACACTTTTGTGTTATTTTGGTGATATTGAAGCTTTTGCATCATAAAAATCTGGTTTAAAAACACTTTTGGGCATAAAATCGGTTTTGGTGAAAGTTGGTACTTTCACGCATAGTAAACCCTAGTTTTACTCGTAAGCATTCAAAATCTACGCGTAAGCTCATCTTCATTTGATCTTGATGTTCTTTGGTTTACTCGGTGTTTTCTTGCTTGGATAAGCCCGAAAACACTTGAATTGGATATCTTTTACCTTTGGAATAAGTGTAAAGGATTTTTGGGCAAAACCCTAGTTTTACGTCTAAGCTAATCACTTACGCGTAGAATTCTTTACGCCTAAGCATTTTCTTACGCCTAAGCCTAGTCTTACGCATAAGCTAATCTTACGCATAAGCATTCTACTACTAAGTATTTGGTTTACGCCTAAGCTAAGTGTTTCTCAAGTCTACACGTAAGCTATTCCTACGCGTAAGCTTTATTGTTACGCGTAAGGTGGTGTTTTTTACGCATAAGGTGTTTTCTTTGCATAAGCTGGTTTTCTACGCATAAGGATACTTCATCAACAAAGTTTCATTCGACTACAAAACAAAAGTTTCAAGATGTCTCAACCACCATACTCTAGCTACTTTCCTCATGTGTATCCTCAAAAACAACTCTATCAACAACAACAATTCTATCAACAACAACAATAACCTCAACAACAATTTCCTCAAGGAGCAATTCAACCACAAATGATTCAACCACCCCTAGTCTTCAAGTACAACCTTACACAAACTTTCAAAATCAGCATCCATCCAAGTATGCTATGAAGGAACCGTCTTGGTTTGTAAAGATGTGTGAAGCTTTAAGTAGCCAACAATCCATTCATGAGGCTGGATCACTTGATAGACCTCCAATGCTCACTCCCGGAAACTACGATCAATGGGTGATAAGGTTCTTTAGGTTTTGTGATCTAAAGAAGCCACATGGAAAGTTCTTGAAGAAGGTCATCCTTGAAGGTCCATTTCAGATGCCTACTATCACTGTACCAGGAGATCCGAATGCTAATCCACCAAGAGATGATATCACCAACGTTGTCGGTCTTAATGAACTCACTACTGACCAACTTCTACACATGGAAGCCGATGAACTTGCAATGAAATATATCCTTTTAAGATTACCCAATCCAATACTTCGTAGTGTTGATGCTCGTAAGATCGCTAAAGCAATGTGGGAGCATATTCATCTTTTAAGGAAGGCTTGAACTCAATCAAGAAGACATGGAATCCAAAATATACTTAGCATATGAACACTTCATGATTGAACCGGGAAACATTAGAGTCATATCATCATCGATTCTTAGACATCATCAATGACTTGGAAAACATAACATCATTATGCCAAGAATTGCGATCAACACTAAGTTCCTTAGTAGTCTTGGTCTGATTGGGAAAAGTATGTCATTTTCATCCGCCAAGCGAAGAATCTTCATCATGCTACATACGGATTGTTGTACGACTATTTGAAGCCCCACCAAAAGGAAGTTGACAAAGAACGGATTATCCGTGGAGTCCATGCTTCGCCTTCACTTCCGGATAATCAAGCTCTAGCTTTGTGGGCTCAAACGTGTTATCCTCAATTCCCTACTTTGCAAACTGTCTTCACAAATCCTCCACAACCATCTGTTACAATTACACCATATGATCCGTCACATCAACAATCTCCAGAAACTCAATTGGTTCCATACAACAACAACAATGATCAAGCACTTTATAGTGAATCTAATGAGGATGCAAAAGCTTTCGATGCATTGCAACAAAGGTTTGTCATGATTGCTAGAGCCTTCGGCCGATATTCCAACAAATCCAACAATCGCATTCGTACCTCATCAAACACAAGGAATCAGGCTGTTGTTAACAATGAACGTGTTGAAGTTCGGAATCGTGGTAATGTTCGTCAGATGGGTAGTGGTCAAGGGTTTAATGCTAATGGAAGGAATAACATGGGTGCTCCACAACAACGAGCTCAAGTGGTTGATCAGGGAAATGCTCAGACTGGGGTTAATGGTCTTCGTTGTTATAATTGTAATGAGAAGGTTCATCTGGCTAATGCATGCCCAAAGTCGAGGACAAGAGGCCGCGCTTATCACAAAGAGGCTTTACCCTTGGCTTTCAAGGATGAAGCTGGTGGAACTCTTACCAACAAGGAACAGAGCTTCATGGCAAATGTAGATTCTGATGATGACATGGAGGACTTGCAGGCTAATGCACAGTGGAATAATAATTGACACAATCAAAGTTACCAACAAGGTTTTTACGATAAAACAATGATCCTCTATGGATCTCTATTACTCTCTAAAGATGTTTTTCACGGAGTGTTTGTTCAAGAGTTCTCTAATACAAAAGCCATATGTTCCTCTTATACACAAGGAACCCTAAATGGACAATAAAATATAAAATAAATGCATATAACTACCTAAAATAGCTCATGCAAATCCTAACAAACTAATACGGAATAACTATATCCGAAGTAATACAATATCAGCAGGAACCATGTCATCGTGAAACCATCAATAGCTACAGTAGGAACTCGTTAGTAGAACTTCATCGAGGGAACTTCTAAAATTCCCAACAAGAAACATGCAAGAACTCCACATGAGTGACACGGGCCCAGTGTATGAGACCGACGGCTTGTCTCGGTCTCGGATCAAACTATACTCATTATTGATCGATATCTCCGCCAACACGACGCATCCGAAGAGGATCGAGTGTTCAACATGAGCCATCTACATCTCATTCGATGATAATCAAATAGATCCGTAGTTACATTTGACGATCAAGATGACCTTATGGTTACCATCGATAATCAAGTTGACTCCGTGGTTATACTTGAGGATCTGAATAATGATCATATTGAGACTCACGTTGAACAAGCTGAACTTTTGTCTAATCCAGATATTGAGCTCATGACCTTAATTAAGGACCAAAAATCTCGAATGGAAAAATGCCTTGACATCAATCAGCAATTAAAGGATAAAAGTGCACTGCTGACTAAGGATAATGAATGCTTAAAATTCCAACTCAACATTTTTCAAACAAAAGAAAAACGTGAAAAAGGTTTTGAAGTCGCATTTGCTAAATCGTACCAAAATGAAAAATCTTTGGAAAAACAGATATGTGATCTCGTTGCATCCAAGAATGCTTTGTTGTCTCAAATAGAACAACTGAAATATGATCATAAACAACAACTTAACGCTCTCACTTTGAAAACTCAAAAGCCAAGTCCGAGTTGTTAACTTGTCAAAAGCAGTTTTATGAGTACAAAAGCATTCAAGGAAACAAATAGATGACTATCTTGAAGAAATTGTCGACTTATAAAACAAAATCAAAGAGTTTGAAATGTTGTTTATAAACATGGTGAGTCAATCATAACTATTCAAAGTTTACTTTCAAACCAAATCCAAATGGATATGGACGAATCTTGCCGGTTACAAACCAAAGTTTTCACATAGAGCATTCAAACCAAATCCTCAAGTTTACTGGTGCGAGAACATAGAATTGATGATTCCATTATGAGTGTTGTTGAATATAATCGCATGGAGGAATTAGATGCGAGAAGGAGAGTCGATCAAAATTAGAAAATGTTGTTTATAACAAACCATTTAACTATTCAAAAGCCATAACTTTCGTCGCACAACAGGATAATTCTAACACACCTTGGGTTATCACGCCTATTTCTGAGTCTTCTAAAGTTGGTCCCCAACCCAATACTGCACAAATTAATGGTCCTTTACCTTCACTCGGTGAAGTAAAGCAATTACCGAATGTTGTCAAATTCTTAAATATTTTGAAACATTCTATCGGACATCAAACTTTTGGAACGTGAAATTGAAATCAATTCTGAAATAAAAGTTGAACATTTTCAATTGCCTCATGCGCTAGAACAAAGAGATATTTTTCAGAAAAGAATTTTACCTCATGTCCGAAATTTGAAAATTTGTGCAATATATTGGGAAAGGGATTTTCACAAAGAGCTTGGAATTATGAAAACAGTTTTCGAGAAAACAGAAACATCGATTTCAAATACAAAACGTAAAAAGAAAATGTTAAGAAAAGATGTTGATCGACTCTTGGAAGATGTAATATGTGCTGATACCATTAATGTTGTGTTATTACATTATGTTGCATATGCATTTGATTATATCACTGCTGATTCTGTTGATTCTGTTGAAAATGTTGAGAATACCGATCATGTGTCACAAATCAAGTCTTTAAAAGTTGAAAATGAGCGTTTGTTAAACGAGCTTTCAAATGCAAAACGTCGTCTTCAATGGTGTCAAAAAGATTGTCAAAATCGATAACTCGTTTTACAAAACAAAATCAACCAGTTGCATACCAAAACTCTTAATCCAAAACTTGAGCAACTAGATGATGAAAACGTGTCTTTAAAGTGTCAAATTTCAAAATATGAACAAGAAATTTCTAAAGTTAAAAAGGAATATGGTGTCATATTTGATTTACTCAAAAAGACTCGTGCTCAAGCATCAAAAGATCTTGATGGTCATCTTGCATATACCAAAGATGTTTTACGACAAAATGGAAACACTCGTTCTGAAAATCAAGATTTGTTACACACTATCCATGATCTAAAAGCAGAGTTGGTGAAATTTAAACAAGATAGATAGGAATAGTAACACAAACATAATTGCACGAAAAAAAAAGAATTCTTAGACTTCCTAATGACACATCACAAGAATCTAATGTGCTTCCTCTCTTGAAGCAGAATAGTTGCCTCTTTTCTCAACGCTAGCACTTCACGACTTAAGAGCACCACAAGGAAGAATAGGAAGTTGCGACGTAAGAAAAGAACAATAAAGACCTCTGAAGTAGAAGAACACCTTAGGACTTTGAACAAGACTCAAGTTGCACCCACTTTAGACATTGCGTTAGATAAATGTAATAGAAAAAGTGATGTAACAAATGCTGAACCTTTAAGTACTTTAAATGTTATGTTTGAAGCTTCGTGTGTTGGTTGTCGTAAAAGCATGTTTTCTGGTTGTCATGATAAATGTGTTGCTAATGCTATCTTATCTCGTAAGCGGAATAATAGAAAACGGAATACATCTAGGCCCACTAATGCTTCTAAGTCGTGCTAGGTAAACCACCCTCTAGTGTTCATGCTACGATCATTGATGTACCTATAGAACCCCTTCACCTCCTAGGAAGAACTTATCACCTAGTGCATTTACTAAGACAAAAGCTAAGACTAGTTGGAGATGGCGTAAATGGTTAACTTGGCTTTAAATGGATACCTAAAATCATAAACATATGTGTTTCAACTATAATTGCATCGGAATCCTCTAACTCTTGGGTTCCATATCTACTTTTATTCCATCCGTGTAAATGCATGTGTAATGCATGTGATCATGATCATCATCTGGATTGTTCGATGGATGTTCCCGACACATGACGAGCAATCTCAAGCTGTTATCAAACTTTGTTTCAAAGTTCATTGGCACTGTCAGATTCGGAATGATCACTTGCGACTATCATGGACTACGGAGATTACATCAATGGTAATATCGAAATTAGCGAGGTCTATTATGTGGAAGGTCTCGGTCACAATCTCTTCTCGGTTGGTTAATTTTGTGATGGAAATTTGGAAGTGGCTTTTAGGGAGAAAACTTGTTTCATTCGTGATCTACAAGGAAGCGATCTTATGTCCGGTACCGCACATCAAGTCTTTATACAATCTCAATGCAAGACATGATTGCTTCATCTCCCATCTGTCTACTTTCAAAGGCAACATCTACAAAATCTTGGCTATGGCACCGTCGACTCTCACACTTAAACTTTAAAACCATAACCAATCTTGCACGATACAAACTTGTTGAAGGTCTCTTAAGATTTCGGTATTCTAAAGATCACCTATGCTCAGCTTGTGAACAAGGGAAAAGCACTCGTGCTCACTTTCCTTCAAAGGTAGAACACACTCACATCATGTGCTTCATCTTCTTCACATGGATTTGTGTGGCACGATGCGTGTGCGGACGATTAATGGCAAACGCTACATCTTGGTAATAGTTGATGACTACTCAAGATGGACTTGGTTTTATTTTCTTGAAGTAAAGATCAAGCTCCACAAATGATCATCACCCTTCTCACGAAAATTCAAGTTCGACTCCGAACACGAAGAAGACAAATCGAGCAGACAAAGGCTGGATTTGTGAATCAAACTCTTCGTGCATATTATGAGAAAGTGGGAATTGAGCATCAAACATCCATTACACGAACACCGAACAAAACCGAGTTGTTGAAAAGCGAAACCGTGCGTTATTGGAAGCTGCAAGAACAATGTTAATTAATGCTAAACTTCAGATTACTTGTGGTCAAGCCGTGTCAATCTGCATGCTACACTCGTAATCGTTCAATGATTACAAACGCCACAACAAAACACCTTATGAGCTTATCTACAACCGTAAACCGAATCTCAAACACTTTCATGTATTTGGATCCCTTTGTTACCCAAATAATGATCTTGATGACTTTGGTAAACTCAAAGCCAAAGTCGACATTGGAGTCTTTGTTGGATACTTGTGAAAACTCTAAGGGTTACTGGATCGGAATCGTCGTACAAGGAGATTATGGAAGCGATTCATGCAAATTTTGATGAGCTTACGAAATGGCTTATGAGCAAATGACTTGGAACCAAGACATAACCACCTAAACTTCCCCAAACCCCATCATCGGTGAACCAAGCCTCCGACTTACTCGTCAACAAATGGAGCGACTCTTTGCTCCTCTGTTTAGTGATGATATTGATCAACGTGCTCCAAATGTATCAAATGTTTCATTGCTCAACCCGATAATAATCCAATCCTTGATACACCGCAACAACAACAACCGTTGAAGAAGCACCACCAATTGATTCTACAACAACGACCAAACAAACCGCATCTAATGACGTTGAACCGGTGATGATCTTCGAACAATGAAGTACCCCAACTGCAGATTATGATCCAAATCGTTCTTGATCCGTTTGCAAATGAAAGCGCCACACCGATGTTGCGGAATCATCTACAAGCCATTTGAATCCTCCTAATCTGCGTAATATATATCAACATCAACCCTCCACACATCGTTGAACTAAAGACCATCCTCTTGTGAATATTATTGAAACCCGAATCAACGGTCGTAACTAGACAACGCCTTGACAGACGGTGAACATTGCATTTATGCACTTACCGCTTTGCCAAGTCGAACCCAAAAATATTAAGGAAGCCATGACATATGACAACTGGATTGAATCCATGCAAGAAGAAGTTAATCGGTTTAAACATCTTGAAGTATGGGAATTGATTGAAAAACCAACTAGGGTCTATGTTATTGGTGCGAAATGGATTTGGAAAAACAAATTGGATCTTTGAAGGTACGGTTATCGTAAATAAGTCACGTATGGTGGCTAAGGGTTATAGACAAGAAGAAGGGTTTGACTACGAGGAATCATTCGCACCGGTTGCTAGACTTGAGGTTGCTCGGATCTTTACGGCATTCGCGGCTCACATGAACATTACGGTCTTTCGGATGGACGTTAAAGCGACTTTTCTAAATGGAAAGCGAAAAGCGGTCTATGTTAGTCGACCGAAGGATTTGTTGATCCATATTTCCTAATCACGTCTATAAACCGAACAAGGCTCTCTACGGTCTCAAACAAGCCCTCGGGCGTGGCGCTTATCATCCGATCAACAGGTTGCTTAAATTCTCGGAAAAGTACTTGAGAGCTCTACATTTTCTTGGTGATAAAGCGGTGTCATTGCAATCGAAGAAGCGAGGATTGTACATCATTGTCATTGTCCGGCGAGAATATGTAGCCATGTCGTGTTGTGCTCAAGTCATTTGGATGCGAACACAACTCAAAGACTATGGTTACGTATTTTGATGAATCCGATGTATTGCGACAATCGAAGTGCTATTGCGATCTCGTGCAACTACATTCAACATTCAAGTCTAAGCACATTGATGTTCGATATCATTTCATCAAGGAGCATGTGGAAAAGGGTACCGTTGAATTATATTTAGTGGGTACTGAATACCAACTGGCAGACCTTCTCACCAAAGCCCTAGCTCCTGCTAGGTTTACTGAGTTGGTCCACCGGATTGGTATGAGGTGTTTGACTCTAGAGGAACTGGACGAACTTTTGACACATTCTTATAACCAGTCAAACACCAATACCTCTTTTGTAAATATTTTCCAAAAACAAAAATAGAAAAATATAAAATCTGATAAAATACAAAAATATTCTTATATCTAATTTCTTTTAATATGGCAAGTACAAATATTTCGTCAACACTTCACACTTTCTAAAAATTTCAATATTTTCACGGTTAAGTGTTGAGGGAGAAAGTAAATATTTTATGTTTCATAAAACCTTGTACTTGCATGTTACCCAAGATTGGTAGTATCTTTCATAACGGTGGGACACTCCTCGGACACAAATTGTAAAATTTAACTATTTTAAAGTCAAAGGGAGTGTCGTCAAGTTTCTTTCCAAACTTACACTTTGTGCTTAACCAAAATGGAAGTTTTGGGTCATGGATGAAATTGGTTGAGGTGGAGGGACCATAAGTGTCAAATGTTTAAAACTTAATTTATCAAAACCTTCACCTAATAACACTTTCACTTTTATTACTAACATTTATATCTTACCAACCAAATCCACGCCTAAGATTCAATCATCAAATCCGTGTTCTAAACCTCAAATTTGTAAGTGGTTAACGATTCATGGTGATATTCTAAACATAGGTTTTGATTTATACTTAAAACCAACAGTTAGATTTATCCGAGGCATGATTTCATGTTCTACGGTATGCGTATGAACATGCAATCATGTTTTGGGTGTTGTTGTGAAATAAGTGTGTCAAAACATTGATAACATCATTCTAAAACTATTTCCAACATAAAAATCACCCGAAACTTCATTTAATCATTTTCAAAATTAAGGTTTATGCGTGATAATTGGGGTTTTCTATTGTAAATGTTTACGTGTAATTAGATGGTTGTATGATGTTTGTTACATGCTTAATTGAGCAAAACTATCCTTGATTCTTGCCTAGATACATGAATTTTGTGAAATTGAGAATTATGGTTTAAGACTCGTTAGAATTAGGGACTTTTGATTCTGAGGTTTTGGTTGTTAAAACTTGTTGCAACACATTCACATAGACTCTAAGACATCCCAGAATTATTTTGGTGCCATTTCCATGGATGGATTTCTTACTCGTAAGAATTGAAACCTTAGGGCTTAAGGTTTACGCATAACTGTATATGACTATGATTCCATAAGAGAATGAAAGGGATTGAATAATGTGTTAATGAAAATGTTATGACGAATTTATTTCAGGTGTTACGCGTGAAAAATTCAGAATCAAGGTTAAACTGGAACTCTACGCTTAAGGATCACCTTACGCGTAGATAGTTACTCGTAAGAGAAATCTTACGCGTAACTCTTACGCGTAAGGTTCTACATGGGGACTACGCGTATCCTGTGAAGGATATGCGTAAACTTGAGTCTTACGCATAAGGTTCACTCTTACGAGTAAACCTTACGCATAAGCTCCCACATACGCCACGCGCGTAAGCTCTATGCTAAGGGCTCTTTTCCCACGCGTAATATTTCTTACGCGTAGAGGAGTTTTATGCATAAGCTTATGTTTGCGCGTATGATCTGGCTGTTTACGCATAAGCTTGTAACTACGCTTAAGCCTTATTTTTAACCATAATTATGAATTGTTACGCGTACAAAATTTTAAATAAATAAATCATAACGTCACAAAACCAAAATGTCACTAATAAACTATAATGGTTAATATGTTGTGTGAATGAGTGAAAATTTGGACTTTAAAATTCAAAATTAATAAACTCACGAAACTTATCACGACTACTTTGGAATATTGGACAAACAAGTGACGTTGGACTCGTAACATTCATTAACATAACATATTCAATAATTGGACAATAAAATCAACTTTTGACTAACGTAATGTCTTTCGATATGTTGGTTCTTTTGGCTCAATACCTTTCAGATCACTATATGGACGTCACGATGGAAAACGTTAACGCACCAAATGTACTCACAATGGAAGACATTTTCCCTACCGGTTACAAGATGAAGATTGGAAAGAATAATCTCAAAGTGGACTTTGATAACTTCACGTGCTCTGAGTCTTCATGTCATATTGTTGTGGATATTCTGAAGACTCATCCATACAAGAACATGCTCACTAGTTACGCAGCAATGCTGGAGATCTATATTCATCGATTACGCACACTATGAAGAAGGTTGAAGGTCAAGATGTGTCACGGTGACACTCAACAACAAACAAGTCACCATCACTATTGCGGATCTAAGAGCAATTCTCCTTTTCCCCGCCATTAAACCCACCGATTATGTAGCTACTCCATCGGAAGAGGCTACTCTCAATTCATGGTCAATATTGGCTATGATGAAGCTATTGGGATCATCACTAAACATTCTTGATTGATCTAAAGAACATTCCTCGACCATGGAGAACATTATACATCATGATTGCCGTCATTTCGGATGTGATAATGGTTATGAGCATCCTAAGCTCATGGAACTACAGATATTCGGGGCATGGTCAACAAGATGCATATTGACTTGCAACTACGATATGGGAAGACATGATGTCTTACCTCAAAAAGCCCGCACCAAGATCCCTACATCGATACACCAAGTTTGTTGATCAAAGGATACTCGGGAATAATCTGGACATTCCTCGAGACTTGATGACCCCAACCATCACTCCGCGTTGTTTGAGCCTACACTTAATGTTGTCGATTCAAAGACTCAACAACAAAGAAACAAGGTGTTGTATTGCTGCATCGCCTTCTCACCGACGATATTAAGAATCTTCAATCATACACACGATATCAAGAAGCGGTAGCATCGTGCAAATTTGGCTTCATTGATGAAAAGTCTTCCACAATCCCGTCAAGAAGACCGGGAGATCGGGTAGTGTTGGAAGTGCACTAGCTGGGAGTACCCAAAAGTATCCAAAGAGAACTCATACTCTCAAAAGGAAAGTTCCATCAAAGGTTTCTATTCCTAATCCTCACCGACACCAAAATTAGAGGGCGAGGACTCGAGGATCTTGAGTCCGATGAAGAGGTTCACTATTCAGTGCATTACGAGATAATCGACAACAAATGACAAACCTCAAAGTCCCAAGACTAACAAAGGTATAACTCCAGTTGTAGAGCAGGAAGAAGAAGAAAGCTCAGATGAAGAACCAAAGGATGAGGATAAAGATTACAGAGAAAACACTAAAGAATCTCAGGGTACAACATGTTGCTAAGGAGGCTCCAGTAGTGGCGCACTTACCATACCAATTCGTGAAGCGGTTAATCAACCTTATAAGCGAATTGGTGCCACCGCTAAGGAATCTACCGAGCAACAACAACAATCATATGATGTCCTGTTTACTTTGAGGAAGAAGAGAACGAGAAAAGGATGAGAAGATCACGGATGAAGATATTGCACAAGGCAGACAAGGAAAGAGTCAAGAGGAAGCTCGAGCGAAAGAAGAGGCCGAGGTTAAAGGCGAAGAACGAGGCTAAAGGCGAAGAAGGCGATGATTATCTTTTAGATAATCCCGAACATAACACGAACAAACTTACGGGCCTCCAAATGACCCGAGCCTTCTCATGACTCATCCTCGTCGACTCATCATCTCACTCATCACCACCACCATCCAAAGACACCACCACGGATCCGCATCCGGATCTATAAGAAACCGACCGATACTTGGGCATCACGTGCAAAGACAAAGATTGTCAAAGCATCGGGCAAGTAAGGAAGAAAACGTGGTCAACAAGAAACTAAATCAACTTGCGAGTAATCAATCTACTTGTGATCGTGATAAACGAGTTTTCGGAGAAAGGGAACAGATTCAACAGTTTCTAAATAGAGATATCCAAGGGGAAATGGACAAGACGATAAAAGAATATACTCACAAGTTTCTTCTCGACACCGTCCCTGGAGTGACAAGAGAGATGTTCGTCGGACAACTCTATCCTAATCTCATGCGATTGGTCAAGCAAACAATGCAATCTACTCCTGTAGCAATGCAAATAAATCCAGTCGAGCCTACGGTTGTCTCCGATGCATAATTGATTTCCAAGCTTGTTTTACAAATGTCTCAACGATCTGCAACATTTACTTCTGACAAAGCTAAGCTATTTGAGGCATTGCTGGAATATCAACTCAAAACTTCATGCAAAGAGTCAGCTGAAAGGGCTAAGCGTCCAAGAGACGATGATGATGCGGATAAGGATTTTGAGCCAAAATGTAAGAAGAAAAATGACGATTCATCATCTATGCCTCCACCACCCCAAAGGACCTCCACCTCTAGAAGATCTCCACAACGTCCTCCTGCTACTAACAAACCTCAGGACTCTGAGTCTCCACCACCAACGGAGAAAACTGGTGATCACTTTGAATACACTGGTGGTGATGATGAGGAGATTCCTGAGCCCCAACAACAACCTCCTTCTTCTACATCAACTAAGCAACCATCATCATCATCAAAGCCAAAGAAGAAAAAGTCAACTTCAGTTGTGTCATGGCTAGATGAAGATGAATCTGAAGAGTATGAATGGTTTTCAAAGCTTGTTGATGCAACCCTCGATTTCGGAAGGTCAAGAACCGGTAGATGGTAGAACTATGGAGCTTGTCAAGATTATCCGGGAAAAGTTCAAGGTGAAGAAGATGACGAAAGCGAGTTGAAACGAATCAAGAACGACGCTTTTCAATTGCTTAAGGACAGCTCTGCCAGTGCCATTGAAGTCGAATATCATCTCGACAACATAGCACGAGCCATGTCCAACAACATTGATTGGCTTAACCCTGAAGCAAATATCGACTTCACCAGACCTGACAAGGCTCCATACTACACCGACTGGACTAAGCCACTACCTACCATTGGCTGACCTGATAAACTAAAGATTCCCTACCGTTATTTCTTCAACAATGATCTGGAATTTCTTCAGCACGGTAGCGATGTTATCACGGTAGCGATGTTATCACAAAATACGCTACCTCACTCACCTTCCCTTTCCCGGCAGTAATTTACTCAAACAATATAGCCATCGAGGAAGAAGCCACACATATGTTTGTTGACAATGTGGTAAAGTATGACCTCGATGCACTGTATTGGATTCATCATTGGCCAGAACGAAGAAGAATCTACTGCAGAAGCTGCCAAGTACTCAAATCGAAAAAGGAAGTGTTCAGTGACCAACAGATTGTTGCTATAATGCATGTCACCCTGTCTTCTAAGTGGGACTACTCATTCCTGAAGAAAATCGTAGTCAAACGGCAAGATGAACATGAATATGACTTTACTGAAGCATATTTTCCGAGATTGTCACTCGATGACATTGAAGACATGTATCATGATAAGGTACAAGGTCGAATGCGACAATTCTCCACCATATCCAGCTCCAGTACATCAAGTCGCTGCTGATATTCATCAGAAGCATCGTTATCCAGGAACGTGTTGAAGATCTTCAGCTTGTCGTGGAATCATATAAAAAACATGTTAATCCCACCGCACCGATGCTAAACATTCCCGATATCAACCAACTAGCTCAGTACACCATCCTCAGGAAACAAAATTTTGGTGTAGTCTACCGAAGTGAACTTCATCATAACTGTTTCATGGCGTGCAAGGAGCTTCACAAGTTTTGTGATCATACACTGAAGAAGGTTCGTGATGGTTTGTCATATCGGTTAAAAGAGATTCATGAAGGCATTGGGTAGCCGAAAAGGTGGAATTCTAGGGACAAGAGGGATGTAAAGAAGATCATTACAAGGATTGATGAAAGGTTGTTTCATCGGGATCAGATAAGGACATTGGAGAGTTTCATGGGTGGACGTTCGAGCATATCTCTAACAGGCTACCAACATCCAGACAGAACTCCTGGTGTTATTGACGGACTCCCTGGTACTCCTTGGTTTGTTTCTTTCGTTAAATATTTGGATGTGTGATCTATATTTGACAATGGCTTGTGCACACATAACGATGTACAACCCGTACTTGTAATGAAAAGACCACGTAGTACGCATCAATGCCATAATCCTTATAAAAGGAGCGAAAGCTTCTTACTTTTGAGTAAAACTAATCAAAACTTTCACTTTCAAAGTTTTGCTCAAAAGAACAAGTACTTCCCTTATGATTTACAAAACCTCAAAAGTTAATATCACTTGTTGAGGGGGTATTTGATTTAAACTTTGTTCACAAATGATTCTTCGTGGAATTCTTCCCACAAAACTCGAAATGGACATATTCAATATCAAAATTTCATCAAAATAACATTTATATGCCATTTTGAGGGAGAAAAATTATGTGATAAGAAATATGTTGTGAATTGCTATTGAATCGTCGTGCTAAAGAATTAACCAATGAATTGACGAGCTCTTAAATGTTAGTAACTCGAAAAGACTTGTCGGGACGGGTAATAATTTCAAGCTAGTTCGATAGTGATGTAAGCGTGTCTCGCAAATGACTTGTCCTAGTAGAATGTACCATTCGAGAAACTCTTAGTAGACATGAACCTTGACGGGTCAAACCTCCTCACCAAGGAGTGTTTACAACTTCAAGTCGACCTAGTCGATGATGTAACCGTGTCTCATGGGAATTGTCTATCTTGGTTGATCAATTCAAAGTCAAGACTCTTCCCTCACCGTGCGATTTTTGTCAAAATACTTAAGCACGTGTGGAGGGAGTATTTAAATACAAAACTCTCACAGTGGTACAAAATGTTTTACTCATAACCACTTTGAGAGATTAACATGAAAATGGTTTTATGGCAACATAGGTTAGTCATGGTGTTATAAGGTAACTAAGGTTAGGAATAACCGTCCTATGATCCCTTGAGGCGGAGGGATCTACCTAAGGACACCACCAATAGTTAGAATTAGGTATAATTATAAAAGAGAAAATGAGAATCGGAGAAACAAGGAGTTGAAGAATTAAAAGAAAAGTAAAGAAAAGGGTGAAAAGAAATAGCCCTCCAATTATTCAACTTAGGGCGGACACACGGGTTCAATTCATATGCTCTTGATTGTCACTTGATGACACCGGTATTGAAGATTAAAGTCGTCATGGACCCAATGATGCATGCACTAAACCTTCTTAGCCACTCAAGTTTCTCTCAGCGAAGCTTGTTTCATTCTCACGGGAACCCTACGTAAACTATCGGCTTTCTCTTAGAGATTCTTTGGTATGAAAGAAAGAGACCCTCCCTAGTCTCCGCTCAGAAAACCAAAGCGCACTATTGAGTCTAGAGCCACGAGATTCATCAAAAGATCTCTTAGGTACACTTGACATTTCATCACTTGTCGTTCAACAATAAGGACGCAAGTGATACATTCTAGAGTCCTTCACGGATCTTAGCAACTGTCGAGAACATTTATGAGGGGTTCACAATTGTGATCCTCGGTGATTGAATGGAAACTCCGCCAAGGTCAACATCAAACGACCACGACAAAGGTCACTTCGGTAACTCCTTGTAGGTTACGCTTAGTGTTATCTCAAACGGTCTACGATCGTGAGGTGATGCTTGATTGTACCTCAACGACTCACCGAACCATAGATGTACTTGGTATATCGTGTTAGCCTTCTTGAGGGCATCCGGTTCGAGAACAACCTTTACTAGAAATAGAGATGTGTCTTCACATTATGTTGTTGACACTCAAGTTCGAACTTGTAAGTCTTTGGAAATCCCGCTAAGGAGATTCCTTTCAAGAATCGAGTCCACGAATATGTGGGTCATTACTTGAACTTGTTTAATGTAATGCCAACCGTCCCTACGGATTCGGACGGTGATTCGCCCGACCAAGGTGAATGGAATCAAGACATTCATCGAGTAGAACAATTGTAGTAATCAATTCTTTATGAAAAGATTACAATGATCAATTGGTGTTCGTGATCGCATTCGGAGATCTTCTGGCGATGGATGCTTTCGGGAGGAAGAGATCGTCTTGATTCTCCACATGCTCATACCAACAACAACACAAAAGAAGTTCTCTCAAATTCAAGGCAACACAAAGTCATAATGATTCTTCATCTAATCAAAGAATCTACAAAGTTATAAAGACTCGAGAACTACTTCACATCCGGAATTCATTGTCAAATGAGCGTGTGAGCATGTTGGAGAAAAGGCGTGGACAATTTTTCAAGATTCTTGGAGTCATTTATTAATTTCCAACACTTAGGGGAGATTGTTGGAATCACTTCTAACTTGTATTTCAAGTGTTTGTAATTAACATGTAATAGGTTGACTTGACAAGGCTTATTGTAGGATCGTATATTTTATTGTGTTTGATGATTCGTGTGGTCTTGGGAGATCAAAATACATGTTTTCCATTTTAGAGAGAGAAAGTAGAGAGTTGAGGGTGTTCTTGCTAGAGGTTTACACAAAAGTTGAATATTAGATTATGAAGCACCACCCTTCCATGGATGGAAGGGTATTTATAGTTACATGAAATACGACCTCCTATCGGCTGTGGATTAGGGATACATTGGTAAAGACCCGTCCTTCCTCCACGGTGTTGCACTACGCTAAACTAAACTAATAACTAACTAATAAACTACTAAATAACGTAAATAACGACATGTCTACGAGCTAACATATGCTAGATAATATTTGGGGTGACCGACTCTTCACTATGGAATTTTCTAATTCCTAACAATCTCCCTAAGGAGGTCACCCCATGTTATACATTTGAATCCTAGCATTCTATTCTTGACTTTGTTCTTGAGCTCGTAGACTACAATTCTTCATTTCAACAATCTTTGTGCTTTTGTAGCGATTCTTCAAAGTCCGCATTGATTTGTACTTTTAGTGGAGGCCTTTAACCGATCCACATCTTTGATGATCTTTGAGCTTTCTTTGAGATCATCACCACAAGAAATCTCTGGATCATCCTTAGTAGTGTTGCCATCATGTGAAGTTGTGACATTTGGACCGACATGCTCACACTTTTGAATCATGACATCTTTCCATCGAGTAGCGGAAGCTTTATCGGTTCATGATATTTGCGAAGACAAAGATGAACATAGTATAAAAATATCGAACCGAGTTATGTAGATATGCACCGGTCATGATTTCTTCAAATTAAGTGTGGTTCTTTGTGAACATGCGGCTTTGGATTGACTCCTCAATTCGATCACCGCAATCGTCGGGTGTACCGCATCACGACGATTAGCAATAAAGCGCACGAAAGTGTCTTTGATCACTTCGTTGAATTGAGGTACACGCCCATGGTTCCCGTTGATCAAGACAAGCATCGCCTGTGATCGGTAGGATTCCTAAGAATCTCCTTGACAGGTTTCGCAATGTTCTAGTTGTTCTCAAACCGGAACGTCTCAAAGAAGACAACACGGAGTGAGTGAACCAATAATTGAGATTCACCGATTGATGAAAATTGATTTGAAAACAATCGCGTATTGCTTAGAATAAAGAGTTTTGCAATACGACGAAGGTTTTATGAGAAAGATCAATTTTAAATCAAAATACTTTTGTATTTGAAAATAGTACACAATCGACGTGCTAGTGAAAAGAAGAGATTCGCACATCGACCGGTTTTTCTAAAAGTATTTTTCAATCGAGATACTTTTGAATTTTGAAAACATAAGTACACATTCGACGTGCTAGAGAAAAGAAGATTTGCACATCGAACGGTTTTTCCAAAAGTATTCGTCAATTCATTCCTGGACCAAGGTTGATTCAAGATTGAATCTCCCCATTGTTTCTATCCAGTTGTCACAAGTTTGATCTTACGAGAAGATCTCACATGTCACCCACCAAGAGCTTGTTTGATGTTGGCTCTAGAAGGATTTCCATCTTCATCGTGAATACTTTTACATATCACTCGGATGTTCGCAATACCACAAGGATAATGCGTAGGACTCTTAATATATACTTACTTTCCACATTGTGTGAAAAGTAAGTCTTCAAGAATTTAGTGTCCTAACGAGATATTGTGGATGATCTCTTGGCTCTAGACTCAATAGTGCACATTTGGTTTCTGTGTCGGAGACTGGGAGAGGGTCTCCTTCTTCAATATCAACAATCTCTAAGAGAAAGTCGATAGATAATGTCGGTTCCCGTGAGAATGAAACAAGTCCTTTAAGAGGAACTTGAGTGGTTTGGGAAGTTTAGTGCAAGCGCCACCGGGTCCATGACGTCTTGTCTTCAATACCGGCGTTACCTTAGTAACCACCGGTAGCATATGTATTGAACCCGTTCTTCGCCCTAAGGTTGAATTGATGGAGGGCTATTTCTTTTCACCCTTTTCACATTCAGTTCTTTTCATTCTTCAACCCTTGATTGCTTACCGAGACTTCATAACTAGAACCTTGTTGGGTTTATTCCGAGACTAGCTCATCTCATCCGCACTCTTCCCATTTCTCATTTTCTCCTTTTTTCAATATTCCTAAGGACTCTACACTATCTAGTGGATTGTCCTCAGGAAGATCCCTCCGTTCGGCGGATCGTGGGAACAAATACCTAACCTAACCATCCTTATAACACCATGCATAAAGTAAATTGGTCGGTCTTTTGGTATTGTTCATTCTTCCTTAAAACCAATTGAAAATCATTTGGAAAAACAATCAAGGTACTTGTGATACGAGATCAAAGCATTTTGTACCTTAATAGTTTTGATCATTTAGAAAACCTCCCCTCAACATATGCATATGATTTAGAAATTGTTTAGCACAAGGAGGCAAGAGGACTTTGAAATATTTTCTTTGATCACAATTTTCATATGAAAAAGCCATTTGATTTTCTTGGTAAAATTCTCCCCTCAATATGTGCATAGGATTTTTGAAATCATTTTATCACATAGAGGCAAGAGTTCTTTGAAGCACATCCACAATCACAAAATCCATTAAGAAAACCATTTGAAAACACAATCAAGGTACTTTATAATCTCTTTTAAAAACTTTTGTACTCGATGGTTTTGCTTCCCTCAATATGTGCTTCAAGATTCGAAAGCGTTTAGCACATATGAGAGAGCACTGCACAACTGAATCAAATCGATCAACTTTATCAAATTTCATTATTAAATCACAAATTCTCCCCGATCAAAAATATCAAACCCTTTGAGATTTTGGATCCCAAGTGATTTAATTAGGTTTAGAAAACATGGGAGAAAATGTGGCCTTGTTTAAATACTCATCATGTTTTTGGATAAACCTCCTCCTCAACATGTGCATTGTATATTTGAAATCGTTTGGCACATGGAGGCGGGAGTGCCTATAAAGGACTAAAACTAATTCCATTTAAAACATATTTGAGATTTAAAACACGATCTCTCCCCGATAAAAATATCAAACCATTTGAGATTTGTGATCCCGATTGATTTAAATCATTTATAAAGTTTTGGGAAAGACGTGGCAAGATTTAATTTTGAAAGATGACAGATAAGGACCATTTTAAGACATTAAAGATTGTTAGTGTCGTATGATAGTTTTAAGAGATCTTTAAGTAAAACAAAACAATTTCACAATCAAACAAGAACAGAAAAAATTTCATTTTGAAAGACCTTGATTCTAAAGAAAAATCATACCATGACATAACATTAAATCTTTAGATCACCACATTTTAGCGTATAAACGGAACTTTTTGAAGAAATATTGTTTGAAAATATTTTATTTTAAATCACTCTCCCCTCAATCCATGACGAAGTCGATAATTGAGTGACTTAGGTTTTGATAAACATGAAGTCCGTGATTTTCAAAATTTAGTCCAATATATTTTCAAAACAATATTTTCCATTTTCAAAACAATATTTTCAAAGTTTTAGAAAATTGTATAATCATGGTATCCTGCACAAAGACACGTTAGGTGGTTGAGAAGCTTCCGTTGTTGCTGTAGGGCTTGGAAGAAAAACCGTCTGCATATGCAGTGAGACTTCTTCTTATGTTGCATTTTGAATGCCAACTGAGGTCCAATTTAAGCTCCGTTTCTTCAATCACTTAGAAGAAAACCATCTGCTGATGCAGTGAGACCTCTTACGTTGCATTTATGCCAACTCTCCATTGAAGTCCAATTAAGCTCCGTTTCTTCATTTGTCAACCCAAGATATCGTTACCCTTTCCTTGCGGCATCCAATCATGTTCAATTGTGGGATCCGGATGGGAACATTCTTATATACCAATATACCGCATACGTTAGTGAACACACATACAAATATATGGTGGTCGACATCACCCAAACAACAATCGACTAATAAAAGTCAATTCAACATATCAATCGGATCATATAAGGCATGGGGTTTATGTGTTAATCAAACTCTAATCATCTAAACCTAACAATCATATCCTAAATTCCTAGTCCTTCGACATAGGCAAATATCATTTTAATTAAGCACGAGGATAATTAAGAAAGCTCGTTAGATGATATAGATTTGAAAACATTCTCCCCTCAATCAATGACTCATTTTTGAAAAATTTTAAAAGCGAAGTCATTGATTGAGTTTGCAAATTGTCTGAAAACTCGATCTCGATTGATTTTTCAAGCAACTCATTTTACCACCATTTTGAAATACAACAAATATTTTTCGAAGAATTATAGACGGAAAAACATTTGTGTAGGAACAACAGATCCTTCGACATACTTTCCTCAATTAGTTTTAGGATAAGTGCACGAAAATTGTGAAAATCGTTTAAGCGTAGCACTTTCCTTCCTTGAAAAGCGGGTTGCTATCGTAAATAATAGCAAACCATAGTTTGAGTCACGGCGCAAGCCATTTTTGAAGCGCGGGTTAATCTGCGTAAGCCATATTTTGAGACATGTTTAGAAAAGAATATTTACACCTCCTGCTCGAACTTCATCTATGGTCCCGTGCCATTATTGAATGACATTTCTAAGACCGTAGATGTTATCGATACCGAAGACATGTCTTGAGAAAACATATTTTGGTATTTTTGAAATTTTCGATTTTTATGGGTTTTTGAAGGTTTTATATTTTTCTATTTTCTTTTCTTGGTTTTATATTTTCTATTTTCTTTTGTTGGTTTTATAATTTTGTATTTTGTTTTTCGATAAATATATACAAGGATAGAGTAGATGATATAGTTAAAGAAGATGATGATACGAGTACCGAGATAAGGATATCGAGCAAAGACGTCGTAGAAGATAGAAGTCATCAACTCTTAAACATTCACCACCAAAGCTTCCGTGGCTCTTGAATCAAGAAAGAAATTGAACCATCCGAAAGTGAGACTGCGCTTCCCCAACCCGAAAATCCTTTAAGATGAGCGATTCAAGCTCTATTTCAAGCTTGCCTTAGCTGTGTGCATGATAAGCACACCACTATCATAAATCCCATTGCTCCATTTAAGAACGATAATCAAGGATTCTCCATTCGGGTTATATCATCAAGAAGAATAACAACGTATCATCCCACTCATAAATAATCTTCTCAAATTTCATAACCATTGAGTTCGACGCGATCCATTCCAAAAGGTGTCAAGAGAACACTTCCCCAAGTAGTTGAGTTGATGTAGTCGGTCTCTTAGTATAATGCTCAAGAACTCTCCCGAATACACTTCATGATGGGAATGAAGAACACCTTCCCATGTTCACATTTTTCTTCCCCGATGAACGTGTATGAAGCTCAAGAACCCAAGTACACCAATATCCAAGAACTTTCCGAATACACATCATGAGGGTAATGAAGAACACCTCCCTATGTTCACATCTTTCGTCCCTAATGATGAATGAAGCTCAAGTATCCAAGTATACCAATACCAAGGAATGAATAATCGATAACATTGAAAAGCAGCCAAGTCACGATTATTCCGGGTGACAATCTGCGGATGTCAACAGAATAAGTGATTATAACGAATCCGATTCACTCAAGTGAAACATGTTACACATGTTCTCTCCCATGATAAGACACCATCGAAATCACCACGTACTAGTGTACCTCTTTATCTTGAAACTTTTCTAACATCACTTCCCCACGTAGTTGGAATAATAACACTAAACGCCTTGATGAGTAAAACCTTGAGTTTCTCTGCGGTCATGACATTTGTTTTCCGGGATATCTTCAATCACTTAGAAGAATTAAGCTCATCAAGTTTACTCGCCATGAGTCAAACCTTGAGTTTCTCTCGTACTAACATTTGTCTTCCCGGATGTCTTCAATTACTTAGAAGAGTTAAGTTCATCAAGTTTACTCGCTTTGTGTTTAGATGCGTGTCTCCTTTCCCTTTCCGGTTTTGACACTTCAAAATCAAGAACTCTTTGAATGCCCAAATACTTGAAATTTGTTGAGAAGATCGCTTGAAGTCTTTGTGAGAATCAACTTGTCAAGACTCACTCGACTATTTTTATCAACCCTTATGTAGACAATTTGAAGTGACCTTGAAGAAGAAAACCGATATACCCTACTTGAAACCAAGTCAACTTCCCACATTTGTATCTTAAGCTTGCACCTAATGATGGAAGAACGGTGTAGAGAATTTATGCTTCAAGCAAATCTCTAAGTACTCACTACCCAAACAAAGTATGAGACATTAACACCTCTTGAGATTATCCACACCGTCATATGCGTGTGACATCGAGTAAAACAAAGTAACTCCTAATAGTGATAGTTAACGTGTCTTCAACCATCCACCTCGATTGCCGGTAACTAGATAAACCAAGTCTTCAACTCAAATTCTTAAGCCCGAGCAAGTTATCAAATAAGAACACGCCTTTGTGAAAGTCAACTTCAATCTCAAATAAGTGATAAATGATTAACTCGAAGTAATCACCTTGTGTCAAATGTCCAACAATAGTCAATATCAACGTCTCGAGTAGTCATCGCTAAAGAATATGAGCACGTCTAATTGGGAATTGAATCGACTTATAACTTTCTCCCAATTAGTGCTCTCCCTAAACCGACAATCTGCTTGATAAATGCCCAAATTAAGAAGAAGTCTTTAGATCGTTAAATGCAACTCGCCTTTAGTCTTCTAACATGTAGCGAAAATGTAGAAATGATCAGACTCGACCTTCTTCAAGATTGTGCGGTTGGGGAATAGAAAGTTAACATCTTCAACTCACCAAAACAAGAACATCACCAAAAGCATCCCAATCAACTTACATCTTGCAAATCCCTTTAACTAAAATCCTCCCAATCAAACAAGAACGAAAGATGTTCATCAAGGAAATCAACAATAGGCCGCAAGCGAACACACAAGATGGTAACACCAAACTACCAATCACATCAAACAAGAACAGAGAGATTGTTCGGAATCATCATGTTGATGTATACGTGAAGCATTAACCGGAAGCACTTTGTCGATAAACTCATCAATCCGAGTGAAGATGTCAACCAACGACTCTTAGAAGAGAGAAACTCCATGTGAAGATTACCCGATAATAAGAAGCTCGGTTCTTACATGAGTTTCGAGCCGTATGACCATTTAAATTCTCAAATATCAATCAGCAATGCAAAAAATTCACACTTCTTCTCCCCCTCAAGAATTGCATACGGAGATGCCATTCTTGACTAAATAAGTGAAAATCATCCAAATGTATTCTATTCACACTTCTCCCCGCAAAATTAGCACAGGATGTCGCCATCGTCATTATAGTTGAGCAAGTGGAATAAGAAAACAATCATTGATAGTCCGGTTCACTTGATAAATGAAAGCGCATGGAAAAGTATGAAGCATGTTGATGAGAATGGTCATTAATTAGAAGATTTCTCTTCGTAAGATAAAGCGTCAACACGCACACTTTTCTTTTCTTTAGAGAACGAGGCATGAACCGAAATGTTCATACGTCATAAGAAGATTTTCTTTGAAGATAAAGCGCACCTGAACCGTACACTTTTCTTTTCTTTAGAGTACGAGGCATGAACTGTTGTGTTCATACGTCATTATCTCTCTCTTTTCAAACTCTCTTAGCAAAACATGTAATCAACCCCATTATCATTCAGTAGGCCCTTTGTCGTGACAACTGATGGAGAAAACCCAATATGATGAATTTGACCCTGAAGTAAACTAACCCGAACTCGTGACTTAAACTTGCACATATGTAACAAAGAGCGGTGTCGAGACTTCATGCCCATATGATTCTCTAAGTACTCTATACTCTTCAACCAACCAACCATCAAGTAATAGACGTACATTACCTCTTGAAAATCCACAATTGAATGTGACACTGAGCACTACAACGTAACTCCTTTAAGTGATAGTTATTTTGTGGTGGTAAGAGCCCAATTCCCCCAAGTGGTAAAAGAAGAAGTAAAAGCCACCCAACAATAACTAGATTTCCAGGTCTTCGTTTTTGATAATAAGCTCGAACAAGGATCATGAAGAATCTTCATCCAACCATCCCCGATATCTTCAGATATTAAGTACACTCGCCCGTGATAATTCACTTCAACCTCAAATAAATAATACTGAATTAACGTCGTTGTCACATCTTCTGAACTGCTCAAATCTAGCCTTCTTTGACATTTGAATGAACTTTGATAATGGTTTCATCCCGACCATGGTTAAAAGCATAGAACCCCGTAAAACCAAGCAATAACCAAACCGCCATGACAAATATCAAACACACATCCAATTCATGAAGTACACCCTTTTATCCCTTCTTCGAAGCAGAAACCGTAGTACCAAAGATCAAATAAGATTCAAATACACTTTCCTTTCTCCAAGATGGTTCCATCAACACGGATTTTACAATTCTATGGTTTAAACCGAGAAATAGGTTCTTCGCGGGATTTTACAAAACCAAGAATAAACCGTAAGATAGATCCGAAATGCACTTTACTATTACCGGGATGTTTCCATTGTCACGGGATTTTACAAGTCTATGATTTTAAACCGAGAAATAGGTTCTTTCGCGGGTTTTTACAAAATCAAGACAAAACCGTAAACAATGTCAGCTTGAATATGTTATGACAACACTGGTTTCGGTGAATATCTGTTTTAGGGGGAACACGCAGTGGTTCATCAACGGTTCATTATCCAACATCAACAATATCATCAACCATCCAATCAACACTTTGGAAAACACATCAATCACGCAATCTGTCGGCTATTGTAATGACCACATGGAGAAGTAAACCCGATATACCAAACTTGATCATGAAGTAGAATTTCCCAGATTTGTTACTTAACCTTGTACTAATCCTTGTGAAGAAGAAACAGTGTACCCAATGTACAAAACCTCTTGACATTCTCAAAAGAAATGAGACACCGAAGTGATAGCAACGTTGTTAAGCGAGAAAGAATCACAAACGTAACTAAATAGCCAAGTCTTTATCACACTCTATAAAAGCCCAAACAAGTCATCTTCGCGGAATGGTAGAACGAAAGAAGACGAAATAAGTAAACACGCCCGGAAAAACCTCACTTCGAATTCAAATAAGAAGTACCGTTCAAACAACCCCGTAGTCAATATTTTCCATAAACACTTCAAGCCGTGACAAATTTTGAAAAATGTTTAAACCAAAGAATCAAGCCTCAGAACACATCAAATCTCATCATCAAATCACATAAATTCATTAGTTGTAGCATCAAATCAAATAACAACTCAAAGTTCATATCCAAGAATGATTATCAACCTGCCCAAGTAATCAATTTTGACCCGGTTCAAAGAGTACCCACTCCAGTTGATTGATTACCTGGTTCAAAACAAATCAACAATATATTTGTTTAAGCCCATGAACATCAAGTCTGATTCAAATCCCGATCAAAGATGACAAAGTAATGACCAAGGAATATGAACGGGATTAAGTTCACGTATGTCACAACCAGTAAATGAAATTAAAAGATGTTCAACCCATTCAGTATAACATATTCCATCTCACGGCCTAACACTCACATCACTTAATCACATTTAACAAATCTATTTTTGGAGGTATCATAATCCATACCACACGACCATAACAAGATATCACGTCCATTCTAGCTTTAATACATGCCCGACAGTTGACATACCCAAGCCCAGCATTTGATCCAAACAAGAAATCAGTTGAGGCCCACTACTCATGAAGTGAAAAAAAAACTCGGTCCATGTAAAAGATACACCCGATCCACCCAACATTATCCCAGCCTGTTATAAAAGAGTGGTATCCTAAATAATAGGTCATTACCCTAACCCTAATTATCACACACATCTTTGTCCGCCCCCCTTATCAATATTCACACCAAATTACATCAAACCCAAAATTACTCATAAAATCTGCCTCTCCACTTTCTTCAGAATACACAACACAGCCAAGAACATACGTTATGCATCATCTCATCCAAGGCTTATATTGATTGAAACCCATCAAATCATTAAAGCGAACCAAGCAACATCTCATCATTACCTCGCCATGTGGTTGGCTCGAGGAATAGCGACGACCATGTGGATGGCAAGATGAGGTGACGGTTTAGAGATCAAATCCACGGATTTTAAGGTAAGATAAATCAAGGTTAGAGTCGTTTGAGAGTTATTTCAAATGAACTAAAGAAAATGAGTTAACATCAATTGTTAAAATCATTTCTTAGTTCGTATATAATCAAACACATAAGATTGATGATGATTATCTGAGATCATTACTTAAGCACGAACCAAGGAAAACAGGATCTAACATCCATGTTAGTATCTTTGACCTTTTAGTTTCGGATATTACATGAAGTGAAAGCTTCGAAAGGATCGATGATAAAAGCATTTTTCGTTTATTGACCTTAAAAAGTCATGATCTATCATTGATTAAAACGAAAATATTCTGAGGTCGTTAATCATTTTCTGTAAATTACCATTTTATCCGAACAAGATGAAAGATTGAACTTATTCATGGTTTAGATCTTATCATCTGTTTTAGTTCGAAACAAATCTTGGATCAATGATGATAGTGTTTAGAGGGTATGATCATATGGTCGGATGTAATCTTTGCATCTCGAAAGTATCAATGAAACCCCTAGACCAAATCTGAGATTAGATGTCGATTAGATTGAATGGGTCAAGATCAGTGATGGATTTGGTAACTTTGTGGTTGAATGGATTTGACAAACGTACTTTGAGACGTCTTTAAACCACGAGAAAAATAGCTCTGAGATCTTAAGTGTTGATGTTGTATTGTATTTGGTTTGTGGTCAAGTCTTGTGGTCATAGCAGTCATTTTCAACTTCTTCATCTTTTCTGTTAATGTCAAGTCTAGTCAAAATCATTTTACACAAGTTGCTACGACTAACTCGCCAAGGCCAAGTCGCCACGGCTAACTCGCCAAGGCCAAGTCGCCACGGCTAACTCGCCAAGGCCAAGTCGCCACGGCTAACTCGCCAAGGCCAAGTCGCCACGGCTAACTCGCCAAGGCCAAGTTGCCAGGCTAAGTCGTAGCGACTTGTAAAGACAAGTCGCTATAAAAAGTTCAGTGCATCTGGACAGGTTTGTGTTAAATCGCTAGCATGAATATTCATATTTTCCGATGAGTTTTCTGGTTAAATTCCGATCATTTACATATGAAACCCAGAAAAAGTGCATAAAAATGCAACTTTTTACCCATTTTGACCATAAAACAGCATAAGAAATGCATTTTGTTTACTCATTTTGACCATGTATGACTGTAAAAACTGACCCGATGACCATATGGTAATTCAAGCGTTTGTACAAAAAAAATCATATTACAGATAAAAGCATTCTATTTGGACAAAGACATGACACAAAACAGGATGACACAAAACTTTTAACCCAAAGAAATACAAGCATAGTTTAACCGACCACAGAAAATACACAAGACAGTTTTAAAGCAAGATTAGAACCACAAGAGTAACCACAAAATTCGACCAAATAACATAACCGGTACCAAACCGCATCAAACCATGAAGTAAACCACAAGAATCACACACACAACACAACCTTGGCTCTGGTACCAATTGTAGGATCGATATTTTATTGTGTTTGATGATTCGGTGGTCTTGGGAGATCAAAATACATGTTTTCCATTAGAGAGAGAAAGTTAGAGATGGTGTGTTCTTGGTAGAGGTTACTTCACAAAAGTTGAATATTAGATTGAAGCACCACCCTTCCATGGATGGAAGGGGTATTTATACTTACATGAAATACGACCTCCCATCGGCACATGGATCGGGATACATTGGGTAAAGACCCGTCCTTCCTCCACGGTGTTGCACTAAGCTATACTACGCTACAAACTAATAAATAAACTACTAAATAACGTAAATAACGATATGTCTACGAGCTAACTTATGCTAGATAATATTGGGGTGGTGACTCTTCACTATGGAATTTTCTAATTCCTAACATTGTGAACTAGTGTGTTGCCCTAGTTCATTCCCTATAAATAATCTTGTAAACTCCCATTTGGGAGTTGGTTGTTCACTTTACTAAAATCCTCCGCCTAAAGGTTTCTATTCATTCGTGTGTTTTGTGTTTAGTGTTCATCCGATCCTTCCTTCATCTATTTCTTAAACATTGATACTTGTGTTACAATATGGTGACCTAACATCCACCTACAAGACTTGGACACTTGTTGGCTTGTGGTTGCATTGTACAAGTTTCCTAGTCACCCGGTTTATTTTGGACTTTTGAAAATTTTATGCCTGAAAAGTGATAAGTCGTAGTGTGACTGGTCTATTTTGGTAATTTTCCTTCTTTTAATCATGTTTTGTTCCATATATTTATCTTTTACTACTTTTAATTTGTTAAACTTTATATTCTATATTTCGTATTTTTTGGACAGTTTCTTACTTTATTAACGAGGATAAAACAATGTTTTATGCCTTTATACTCCGTCTTTTGAGTTTTCCTACTTTCAACTTCGAAGCTTTATATTTTTTTTTTTCTCATCTACATTTTGCGGTTTTATAATAAAATATAATTATAAAAATTAAAAATCTATGGAGGGTATTACAATCATTTTTGAGTGTGTAGAAATAACCAATCCCTTCTTAAATATATCCCTATCTGTAGTAAGGTTTTACAAGCCTATAATCCTTAAACATAAGCCAGAGTTTATATCTAGTACTATTACATAGATCTGAAATATATAAGTTGTTGCCTTAAATATTTATAATCCATCTGATTAACAGCTCATCGATTCATAATGCATCATTTTATTTAGAACTAGACGATTACTCAGACATAACGATGACAGTATAAGTAGTGCTAATTTTATATGCGGTATTTTTTTATCTATATTTATATCTAACTACATATAAAGCATGGATAACTTTGATTGAAACTTAAAATTTAAAAATGAGTAATGTCTAATACTCAATATACCATTGATTGAAAATGGTAACAACATAACTCATAGACTTAATTTTTTATTTTTTTTTTATTATTTTTTT
Organism: Chrysanthemum lavandulifolium; assembly: GCA_022545495.1. NCBI lineage: Eukaryota > Viridiplantae > Streptophyta > Magnoliopsida > Asterales > Asteraceae > Chrysanthemum > Chrysanthemum lavandulifolium. Next base: position 150,265,344 of record CM040243.1, read on the forward strand.
TTCTTGTAATAACTACGAATTAAACTTGTAAGTATAGATCAAATGTCACTTATGAACTACAAGTTCGCAATTACGCGAGTATCTATACTACATTATAATGTATTTGGGACTTCCATAAAAAAGTCTTAAAAATATAAGTCTCACACGTATTCTTAAAATTAGTAATTCATATAATTAAGAAAAGAAGATAATGTACAACACTTTAATGCACATAATTTTCGAGACGACAAAACAAGAAGCATAGCGTACACCACTTTAATGCACATATTAAAAAAACCACATTAATGCTATTTAATATAGTAAATTAATTAAGCGATCGATAAATACAATTAATACTGATTCTTCGTATTAAAACACCCTAATATAATAAATACAAATTATCAAGATATTAGTACAACCAAATTAAACACAATTCTTACATTAAATGTTCTAATCTGAATAATATTCAAGTTCGAGGCAGGCAACATGTGCAAATGGGTTTGAATTCGAGCAGGCATATCTAAACGAAATTCTTGAAATCAGTAAATTTATTGTCAAAAGAATATAATAAACTAAAACACGATTCACTTGAAAATTTTATTTAATTTCTACTCAGCCAAGACACCAGGTACCTGCATTAAATGTCACTAATACAAATAATAAATGACATTATACAAATATTAAAGCCCGAACCCTGGAACGGGCAAAATGGGCTGAGCTCGAGCAGGCCGCAGACGGCCAACGGGCTCGAGCCGAAGCAAGCGGGATAAGCGGGCTAGACCACGAACAGGCGCGGCCAAGCGGCTCGAACACGGCACGGGCACGGCTAAATGAAATTTTGATATCCAGAATTTATTGTCAAAAAAACATAATAAACTAAAATCATGATTAATTAAAATTTGCGGTATGAGTAGCCAACGCCATGACGGATACCACGCTAGTTATAGATATATAGGTGTAGAGTGAATGAGTGAATAAAATTAGTAGTTTAAATTGTAATGAAGTATTTAAATATTTAAAGATTACATTACCTTTATCTGAGGCTTTTACATATATATGAAATTCTTTCGAGATAATATTAATCTAACAACATTATTCATTTTTAAGTTTTAAATATAGTTTTATATGTAGTATATAGATTCACATAGGGTGACGTCGGCCGGAACCGGCCCGTCCCGACCCGATCCTGACTAGTCCGAAACCGACTAGGTGAAAAACCAAAACCAAATCCCGACCCGATTGAGCTCGGTTTGATTTCGGGACAGTTCAGGATCGGTTGGTTTTTTCGGTTTTGTTTGTTGTTTTTCAGTTTTCAGCCTGAACCGACCCGATCCCGACTAGCCGAAAAACCAAAACCGAATCCCGACCCGATTGAGCTCGGTTTGGTTTCGGGATGTTCGGGACTAATCGGGACGGTTTTCGGGAGTCAAACAAATATGATGAAGAGTTCAAAATTAGAGCCATAAACAAATTTCAAATACAAAACTTTGACGCCCAAAATGGCATTTGTTGACACGACCGGTGAAAAGCATAGAAATTACCATTCCACCTCGGTTCCACATTAATCTAAATTACAAACAATATGTCTCACACGATGCTCTTTTCAAATTTGCCACCAACAGAAACTACGCAAAACTTTGCCCATCATGCTATGTCATATTTCCAAGATCTTCTAAGCATACCAATTAAAACGCATGTTTTAAAGTAGGCAATATAATGGTGTTTAAGCAGCAGCAGTATTTGCTGGAAGATTACTTTCGATATTTGAAGGCATCAAGATGTTGAAACCATCCGCAGCTGTAGAAATAAGCATTCCAGGAATCTGTGTATGCCAATGAAGTTCTTTCAAGTCTTTCTGGCCCTGTTTTGATTGTACCAACAAAAAGGTCAGCAAAAGTCAAAGAGGTTCTATTTTGTTACCATCAAGATTCAAAAAAGTAGGTAACCTGGTGAACAAAAAGAAGTTGTGGAGGAAGATCGGTGGGCGCGTGTACTTCCTCTTGTGTTTTGGCCTTGAACTCGGCTTCCTCTTCCTCATCGCGTTCTAAAGAAAGATCCCATATACTGAAATTCAACCAAATAAAATGTCATACTTATAGGGATAACTTTGTAAAAGTCATTCAGATGGTTTACAATACCCGTTAAAAGGATACTTACGTGAGTTGGTGATCATCAGATGATACAGCCAAAGTGGAAGCTTCATGCGGACTCCATTCAATGGATGTTATAGCACGTTTGTGGTACGTGAAATGTGCCACCACAGCATCCCCTTCCTACAGAGATTAAAATAGTAAATAATATAGAGAAGTTTAAAAAAAGCGCACAAGTACAATGCAAAACTGAAACATATTTTATTTAGGATGTCATTAGATGTATCTTGTATACAATTGAACCAGATAATCAAGTTGATTAAATCATATTTCTTTAGAAAAACTTTTTACTAGCAATCAAGGTTAATTAAGTAAATTAACATTAATCCCCATATCTAATAAATTTGACCCTCAACAATCATAAAACCATATTAAAGTTCTATTTTTACTATAGAGAATTTTTATGAAGATATAACCTTTAACATTCTAAGATCACGAATAGAAAACGTCCCATCATCGCTACCAGATGCCAACATACAACTTGCCAACCTAATTGAAATAGAAAGAGCATTAACCACACTAGTATGTGTTCAGAAAAGCTTAATCAAACAAGAAACTAAAGCACAAACCTGTTCCATGAAATAACATTGACATCTGCATCGTGTGCCTTGATTGAAGCTGCTGGTGATTTCCCTAAACGAGTATCCCATATTGCTATAGTTTTATCCACAGAGCTGGATGCAAATACAAATTGTTCTGTAGGACTCCACTGCATTAAAAAAGATTACAACATTAGTCACTTTGACCTTTGAACTTTGAAGTTGAGATTAGTCAACTTTAACCATGAAAGTCGAAGTAAGTAAAAATTGCGACAACAGGTACCTGCAAATCTTCAACACTTTTGGTATGTCCAACAAATGGTTTATTATCAACATTCCATGTTGAGTCAGATGCTGGCTCCCATAAGTGAATGGCATTCGTACAGTCCCCTATATTAGAGAAATCAAACTGATAAACTAGAGATCGGGTGAATCTAGTCTAGATTCACTGATCCGGAAGATCATTAAATCTTTGCACAGTAACATTTGAACCAGGTGGCAAGATGGGTTGGGGTATGGGTTGTAATAGGCCGAGTTTGTAAGCGCTAAAATAGACCTTAGGCAACTTAACCTAATCAACATTTGACTCGCTCCCCTTTTAGCTAAACTATTTATTTGGATCGCATTTACAGTTAGAAATAAAATATAACCCAAATCGACCCAATTATATGTATCATATATTTGTCATAGTTCATACCAGACACAAGCCTGCCAGGAACAAGTGGACTCCAGTCAATTGCATAGCCTTCGTCTTTGTGACCAGTAAATTTAACTAAAGGAGTTTGGTTAGAAACTGTTGTGGCATCCTTGCTAATATTAGTCTCAGATTCTGCTAAAGCATTTAACTGAGAGCTAAAATCCCATATCTGCATGACATCATTGACAAAAATTAAAAAAGAAAATTACACTTCATTAATATCACAAACATTTCATAGAGGTCGATTATACCTGCACATGACCAGTATCTCCCCAAGTTGCACATATATGTGGTCTTTGTGACATAGCTCGAATCCTATTGACACAACCTTCGTGAAACACTTTGCGCACCTGAAGATTGAAAATCATGAAAAAGTTAAGTAGATAAACAAAATAACAATAAGAGACGTAAGCATTAATAGTAGGAGTGTCTTACCTGGAAAACTGGAGCCTTTGGTCCATCATTAACCGCTTCTTCATCGTCATCACTATCACTGCTTTCACTGTCCATATCTGTATCGGCATTTGATGTTTTTGTTGGTACTAATTCCCGTCGTTTCCCCGAAATGTTTGATATTTTAAATATTCCAATTGAATTGGCAGCAGCACTATTCGCCTATGAGAATGAAGATAACATAGCAAAAAGGGGTAAGAAACTAAAGAAACCAATACCTAAACTGACTACTATTTGTGAGATAAAATATAGGTCAAGTGATCACGATTGATTTTACCTGAGTTCCAGTGACACAATAAGTAGTGTGCGGAAATTCTGTCCGAACTAACCCAAGTGAATCACGCACGATGTCAAAACTAAAACACATTTAACAAAATGAAAATTTAGTAACATAAAAAGTTCTTAGAAGTGGTGCAGAGGCATTCTTAACTTAGCAAAATGGAACATATCACAATTGCCTAAAATTCCAAATTACAAGTCTGTCTGCCTGATGCAATTACTTTAGCAATCACAGTAAAAGTAATCAAATGTGTCTATGACACATAAAAGTGTGTGCGTGACCTGAGAAACATGAATTTGTCTGTGGAGTTATTGCAAAGCAAATATCCACGCTCTACAAAATAATGAAAAGGCTTATAGGTCACAGAGTTTAATATATGCCACAGATTGACAAAGATGAAGAATTGGTAAAATTGGAGATTTTAGCCTAAACATAACATACATGAAAAACTTGTAATTAAAGTCCAACATCTCAATATATAAGAAACATAAGACTTTGGGCAGTGAGCGTTGGCGTATTTCAAGCATGAGCTTATATATAACTCTAATCCCAAATGAGCAAACTAACCTAATATCTTTAATAAACTAATAAACATAAAGAAAGTTATTAGTAGCACATTGTCAAAGGCTATGTCTCATTAAAGAAATAGCCAGAATCCAAATGAGGCTAAACACAACCAGAGTAAAAGTTGCAAATAATGTCGATTTCGCAACAAACCTTAAGCAAGGCCAACCAATATGAAACGCATGAAGTGAATTATAAGCAGAAGGATCACATTGAAGCTCTTCACCTTCCTCTAAGGCATCAACACCCGGCTGCCACACTTTCGCCGGTATCGACGGTATCCCATTCGACGAAGAAGACGATCCTTCGCCTTTCTTCGCACCACCCTAATTACATAACCAACGAATCACCTCATCAAAAAACCTCAATTTATTTCCACAAAACACACAAATTAAACACCTTTTTAACCAAGCATCAAATACCCATATCAGCCCACAACCCCAAATAGCATAAAACAACAATAAAACAAAAAAAATTAATCATTTAACAACACAAAACTGTAATATAAGATTAAGGAATTAACTGTGAACTGGTACCTTGTTCTTTCGTTTAGCTTTTTTGGGGTTTTTCAAGCTACGAGGCATTTTCTTGACTTGGGGCAAAAGGGGGATGTGAGGAAAATGAAGAACAAAGTTAACAGAGGTTTTAGGATTTTAGGGTTTTAGGGTATGTGAAACAAGAAGCGTATTCATAGTCGACCCAGCCCATCTAGGTTTATACGGGCCCGTTTAGATGTTAATGCTTTTGTGAGTTTTCTCCATCCAATTTATAAGTTCATTTTCCTATTTCAAGTTTTTAAATAGTTGTTTGTTTTATATTTTAACTAATCACAAATAAATTTAGTGGATTAAGATAATCTTGGCCAGACCGCAAGACAGCCGTGTGGCGATAAGTATAGTTATATGTGTTTGCTTACCCGTTTAGTGAATTCGTTTACAACAACGAATATATATGTGTTAGTTGTAAGTGTTTGTTTGGGTTCTTAAGCTTTCATGTAGCTTTCATGACATCATTATTCCGCGATATAGAAATACCCTACGAATCTCTTTACGCGTCAAACACTACCCCAAAGTATATGATTTTGACGAATCAGATTATATTGATTAAAATAAATGAAATAAATGTTAAAGTTGTAAAAGTTTGAATTAAAATAAAATAAACCCATTAAAAATATAAAACTAAAAATCATAAAATATATCAAAATAGATGTTGAATTAAAGAGCGTAAAATTTTAGAAAATATGATGAAATTAGATTATAAAAAAATAAGTAGATAAAAATATATTTTATTATATATCTTAAAGGTAGGGCGCTTTTTTGCAAAACTTGTCATTAAATGCAATCTTTCCCGACTTGGCAAGAATAGCCCTAGGTTCAGTGGCGGCTATGAAAGTAAGTCAAACATTAAATGCAAAGTTTCACAACTTGGCAAAAACAGGTCCCGAGGTTTAAGTGTCGTTCAAAGTAAGTCCTTTAACATTAATAATCTTTCGCAACTTGCAAAAACAACCCTAAGGTTTAAATGTCGTTAAAGTAAGTCCTTTACAATCCATTGCATCGTGGGTTTTCCAACACTCGTTTAATTTAAAAATAAATATGAATTTTAGTTGAGAAATGGCATGTCGTTTTATAATTAGAGCTCTTTATCTTAATTTTTAGTGGTTAGGAGTTAGGTTTGGAGTTTGTTAAGTTAGGCTGAAGTTTGTTAAGAAATAACACGTGCCATCTCATAATTATAATTCCTTATCTTAATTTTGGTTAAAAAAACTCTTTCTATAATAAGCAAATAAAAAGTCGATTTTTAAGCGCTTCAATTTTAGAAGGCTAAATCATTATAAAATAGTATAAATATAATTAATAAAAATGTGGTTAGTAAAACATTTTTAGCGTATGCAGATTTAAAAGTGAATTCATAATTTAGAATGAAAAAAGTATATCATAGTTGTAGACATTGTAAAAGTTTGTGTTATCATGACCCTAAAAACAATATTGAAACGAAATTTATTCTTTCTTATAATACTGAGAAGTGAACTTACTATGAAAATTAGTATCATTTTGAGTAACATTTTTGCAAATATATTATTTATAATCATCTCGAAGAATTTACAGTCTAAGGAACAAATAGTCACAATTGCACAATTTAGAGGTTTTCTTTTTGAACGAAAATTAGAAAGTAAATCAAAAAGAGAAAAATAGCAATATTGTATTTGAATTTTAGTTTAAAGTAGGTTTTTTTTAATAAAAGAAAATCTTAAAAAAATGTATTAGAAATTTACATGAATCAATAACAATTGTAACTGAAAATTTTAGTTTAAAGTAGGTTTAAAGTAGTTTTTTTTTAGTTAGAGTCTTGGCAAGTAATGTCTAACACTTTTACCCCAAAATCACAATGTGACGGAAGACTATTTGGGGTATTACTTAGAGGATCATAGTCACAAGTTATAGAAAGCGGCTCTAAAGAGGCGTTTTAATAAAAAGTAGTTACCATTTCATAAATCTCAACGTTTAGAAACACAAAAGGGAATACCACATGTTTTGAAGTTACACAAAGATAGTTTAAATATTTATGAAATGATAACTTTAATTGAAAACAACACCACTTCAAGTGTCCCGACATCCGCTCACGCCTTCATGAAATTCTAATTAGTACACGAGATGAACATGCTTAAAAGTCAACAAAAGTTGAGTGATATTCATAGGTTTAAATAATAAGTTGAACACAAGTAAGAGATGATAATTGCTTGAATACAATCACCATGGAAAACATAGATTATTATTATGCGCTAAGCTCATGACACCAAACTAGCGCATACACCTAATTCTTGGCGTAAGTAATAATATTGCCCTCGAGATGGAATTGCCAATTCCATAGTTAACCAAATATAGTGCGCCCGGTTATTTCCGATAACCGAGTCGGGTCGTTAATTCCCATAGTACTATCCACAATATTCGCGTTCACTAGCAAGTGATTAATGGTTCATGATGTAAGGGACTTATGGCGGGCAACTTAGGCTATAATAATAATGATCGAGATAAGCATCTGATTTAAGAAAAGACTTGTGTTCTAGTTTATAGCATGCATCTCCTCGCGGGGTTTGAAAGAAATAAGTAAAGGCGAGGCTATGAACTCACCTTAACAAATGGTATCCGAGTAGTGTAAGGTCAAGTAGTATGAGCACGAAATACCGTCACGCAACCTATAATTAGTATGGCAAGTCTTAGTTTATTGTTTTATTCATAACTTAGTGTATTGAAAGCGGTTGAAGAATTTTCAAGAGTTTGTGTTTATTATTGCTTGTGTGTAGCGGTTAAGTTAAAATAGGTTTGAAACGTTTGTAAGTTTTGGCTCTTGGAAAAGTGCTTATGTTCTAATAATATGTGAAAATGGTCATGACGAATAAGTCCCGGTTTGAAGGCAAATGAATGACTAAGTATTGAAAATTACAAGAAAAATGGTTGTGATGTTTATCTGGCGTCGGTAATTAATAAATATTTACATCAAGTATTTATAATATAAGTGTTTATAGACTACGATAAGTATTTATATATGTATATATATACTATGCTAAATTAATGGGTGATAAGTACAAAAGTTTATGTTATATTTAATATATAGTTTTGTACTTTTAGTCGTATTATGAAAATAACTAAGTATAGAGTTTTAACCAAAAATCGGGCATGACCCGATTGTAAATATAAATTTTACTTATGTAAATTGTGCATAAAATATTCCATATTAATGTAATTTGTAAATTAGTTTAACTAGTTAACTTATGAATTTTTATTGAAAAGACATTGACTAAATCCTAATAGTCTAAGTACTAAAGATGTAACTTGGCCAAAGAGGAAAAGAATTAAATGAAAAAAAAAAAAGAAAAGAGGAAAGCGTAGGCCACTGGAATCGAACCCCGGACCTCGCTCACCCCTCCCGTCCCAACCGGTGGACTAACTTCACTTTGGTGCTAGTTTTCTCCACGGTGGGCTTATAAGGCGTGTTGTAGGCTGCGTTTTAGTGTAAGATGTATAGCGGTGTGCATGCGTGCATGTATATGTACATATTTCACTCAAGTTTTAGTTGATCCTAGATGTTTCAAAGGACAAGATGGTGGTTTAGCATCCAAATGAGCTCTGAGCTCGAAGTTTATATGTTGGGCTCGAGTAGATCGCAACTTAAGTTTCGTTCGAAGAAATGAATTAAAACTAAAACATAGTTTGTAAATCGAGTTTGACAAATTATTTAAGAGTCGAGTAAGTCTTTAAATCAAAGTACTAGGATATGCACTTGTCCATTATCGAGCCATTACTTACGTTTCTTTAGATCTATACTTTCTTAGTCGTTTTAGTTGAAAAACTCGAAATAGACTCAAGTCATAAGGGTGTCGAATAAGCAAGCAAATAAGCACTAGTTCATATTCTTTTCGAGATGATTACAAGTAATAACAAGTTCAAGAATTTCCACACAAGCTCAAAGCACAACTACTCTTCATGTATATATATCGAGTAGTATAAAGTTCAAAGGCAAAAGTATGACTTTTCAATGTTTAAAGATAGTTACTTATTATTAGATATTAGCATGATTAACATCTAAATTAAGCAAGAGAAAGCGTAGATTAGTAACTTTGAAATCCTTACGATTGGGATGTTTGTGGATCGAGTAGAAAGAAAGCCAAGAACCCAAAATTTTTATAACCCAACTCAAATGCTAGTTTGTTTACCCAAGATCTTCCAAATATTAAGCTTGTTTTACCCAAGTTCCTCCAAGACCAAAATCTTTGAATTACTCTTAGTGGTTTTGGTGAGATTTTGCAAGTGAAATGTGTAGTAAGACTTGTGCTCGTGGGTTTTAAGAAGAAGGAGGAGAAGGGCTTTTGGTTAATGACCAAGGGTTTATGTAGGCCTAGATACATGCAAAGTTGATTTCACTTGACTCAAGGTAGTATTAAGAAAACAATCAAATGGGTTGTGGTTTTGTGAGGTGTTCGGACCACAAGGACAAAAAGAAGATTGAGGTGAGTTGTGTGTGCATGGGAAACATGCTTCCTTAAGGTTCAAAGTCAACTTATCTAGATACTTGTTGTATTTTAAGTTGATTATACTAGTAAAGTTTCTAGTTTAGTGTATTTACAAGTTTTTGGATGAGATGGGAGTTCTTTTGTGTGAGCCCATTCGGTTACAAGAAAAGAAAGGAAGGAAAAGACTTCAAATTTTTGTTATGTATATCGTGTCCCGTTTGAGTTTAAATGTGAGTCACGGTGTCCCGGTTTGAGGTTTTGACCAACGTCTAATATATTCTTTAGCATGTTTTATAAAGGTAATAAAAATATAAAAATAAAAATAAAATATTAATTCTAACTCGTAGAAATATTTATTTGACTTTAGCCATAATTAATTTAGTGTCGATGCAGCGTGCGGCTCGTAAGACAAGAAAATTTCTTGTGAGGCGATTTCGATTATCGGTAAATATCGGGCATGATTAAATGAGACTACTCGAAGTTGCATAAATTTTTATGCAATAAGATGAAACGTACATGCTAAAATGCTCAAATAAGTTTTGATAAACAATCTAGTTTATTAATCTGAAGGTTGATGATAGTGAAATTTTACGGTGGCTCTGATACCAACCCTTAAGAGAATTCCGTCCATGAATTTTAGTTCTGATGGTTGTCGGAGTTGAATTTGCAAAGAGATGTGGGTACTTTACGCATGGTGTCTTGGCGCTCCCGTGTACTCGGTCCTCTCTTGGAGTTCCATCTAACTTTGGCGATAGGGATGCGACTTTGCTTAAGTCGCTTGACTTCCTATCCATGATTTCAATTGGTTCTTCGACAAAGTTGAGCTTGTCATCGAGTTTAATCTCTTTTAGTGAGGCGACAAGAGATTCATCCGACAAGCATTTCTTGATTTGAGGCGTGAAAGGTAGGATGAACTCTACTAAGTTCTTAGGAGATCAAGTTTGTAAGCAACCGGGCGATTCTTTCGAGAATCTTGAAAGGGCCAATGTATCGAGGTGTAACTTTCCTCGTTTTCGAATCGAACTTTTCCTTTCCAAGGTGATACTTTCAACATGACTCGATCACCAATTTGAAATTCCATGGGTTTCCTTCTAACATCGCGTAACTCTTTTGTCGATCTCTAGCGACTTGAAGTCGTTGGCAATTTGCACAATCTTTTCGGTTGTTTCTTGGACAAGCTCGAGTCCGATGAGTTGGGCATCTCCAACCTCGGCCCGGCAAGCGGTGATCGACACTTTCGACCATAAAGTGCCTCGAATGGGGCTGCCTTGATGCTAGCGTGGTAACTATTGTTGTAAGAGAATTCCGCCAGCGGTAAGTGTTTATCCCAACCTTTTCCAAAGTCGATCCGCAAGCTCGAAGCATGTCTTCCAAGGTTTGGATAGTCCTTTCGCTTTGGCCATCGGTTTGAGGGTGATATCGGTACTCATATCAAGCAGTACCTAAGGCCTTTTGAAGAGATTTCGAGTGTGAAGTAAAGCAGTATCACGATCGAAATGATGGAAATTGGTACTCCATGACGGGATACAATTTCCTTGGTATAGTTGAGCAAGGGTTTCCATTTCATCATTCTCCTTGATGGGTAGGAAATGGCGGTTTGGTAAGGCGATCAATGATGACCCAAATGGTGTCGTAACCTCTAGCGGTCTTTGGTAGTTTGGTTATGAAATCCATGGTAATTCTTTCCCATTTCAAGCGGAAGTTCGAGTTGAGTTAACAATCCGGAAGGTTTTGACATTCGGCTTTGACTCGAAACGGTGAGACATTTCCCAGCGTCGTTGCAATTTCGACTTTCATGTTTGGCCACCAATAAAGCTTCTTGAGATCTTGGTACATTTTGCCGGATCCGGGTGAATGGAATATTTAGACTTGTGAGACTCATGCATAATGAGTTCCGTATTCCTCCATAAAGTGGTATCCAACTTCTATCGCCAAAACATAAGGTTCCATCCGATCTTTGTGCAAAACCGTTCTCGTTTTCCGGCATTCAAAGATTCTTTCGTGGGGACGGTTTTCGGGTTTGAGAGCTTGACTTGAGCTTCAAGGATTTTTGATGGAAGGGTGACTTAATTGTCATTCCCAAAGATCTTACTCGAAGAGGTTTAGGTCGATCCTTTCGACTAAGAGCATCGACCACGACATTTGCTTTTCGAGGTGATAGCGGTTTCACGATCGTAATCACTAAGCAATTCTAGCCATCGGCGTTGTCGCATGTTCAACTCCTTTTGATCGAGAATGTGTTGGAGACTTTTATGGTCGGTAAACACCGTACACTTAGTTCCATATAGGTAATGTCTCCATATTTTGAGGCGAAAACCACGGCTCCCAATTCCAAGTCGTGGGTAGTGTAGTTCTTTTCGTGAGTTTTGAGTTGTCATGAAGCATAGCGATCACCTTGTTTCTTTGCATCAATACCGCACCTAACCCTAGGTGTGATGCATCCTGATGAACCACAAAATCTTCCACTCCATCGGGTAAGGCTAAGATAGGGGCTTCAAAGCTTTTGTTTCAAGAGTTGAAAGGCTAACTCTTGTTCCTCACCCAGTCAAAATTCTTCTTTTTACGGGTTAACTCCGTTAGAGGTTTAGCGATTTTGAGAATCCTTGATAAATCTTGATAGTAACCATAAGACCTAAAATTGGCGTATTTCGGTAGGAGTAGTAGGGGATGACCAATCTTTGTGACTTGATTTTGAAGGATCAACATGAAGACCATTACTATCTATCACGTGACCAAGGAATTGAACTTTTGAATCCGAAGTCGCACTTTGAAAACTTAGCATCTGATTCTTCTTTCTTGAGTAGCTCTAAAATGGCTTTCAAGTGTTCGCATGCTCTTCCTTGTTGCGGGAGTAAATGAGAATGTCATCAATGAACACAATCACAAATTTGTCCAAGTAAGGTTTACACTCGGTTCATCGGGTCCATAAATACCGCGGTGCGTTTGTCAAACCAAATGGCATCACTTGGAACTCATAGTGGCCATATCGTGTTCGGAAAGCGGTTTTGGAATATCTCCTTCTCTAACTCTCGGTTGGTGATACCGGATCTCGGATCAATCTTGGAGTAGGCGCTTGACCCTTGCAGTTGATCAAACAAATCATCAATTCTAGGCAATGGATATCGGTTCTTCACCGTTAGCTTGTTCGACTCACGGTGTCGATACACATCTGAAAAGATCCGTCCTTCTTTTGACAAATAAGACCGGAGCTCCCAAGGCGAAGAACTCGGTCGAATGAATCCTTTTTGGACAATTCTTGAAGTTGGTCGGACAATTCTTGTAGTTCGGAAGGTGCCAATCTATAAGGTGCTCGTGCCACGGTGCCGCTCCGGCATTAGCTCGATTTGAAATTCTACTTGCGAATCGGAGGAAGACCGAGGCAAGTCTTGAAATACTTGGGAAAGTCCCTAGCCACGGGGCGTCTTTTAGTTGTTTCTCATCCGCTTTCTTCTTCTCCGTTACTTGTGCTAGAAAAATGTGGCATCCTTTTCTATGTACTTTGCGATTTGGCCTTGCGAGATGATATTCAATCGGGTTTTACTACGATCACCCGAATGATTAGAGTTTTGCCATTGAGAGGAAGGTGAGCGACTTTCTCGTCACGAGATGATTCTTGCGATTCTTGGATAGCCAATCCATGCCAATGCGACATCGAAGCTACCAAGTTGGATAGGCATAAGGTCTATATCGAGCGGTGGTTTGATAAAGATAGGTTGCAACCTCGAAGGATAGTGTTAGTTCTACTATTTTTCCATCGGCTAGCTCTACTTCATATGTGGTATCTAGGGCGGTTGGGGTGACTTTTAGTAAGGGTGCAAACTTAGAAGACACAAAGCTTTTGTCGGCTCGAATCAAATAACACCTTAGCTAAATGATGATTGAGTGAAAGCGTACCCGTATGACGTCCGGGTTTTCTTGTGCATCTCCATCTCCTAGCACATAAGCTCTTGCTCTAGCGAGGTTGTTGTTGTTATTGTTGTTGTTGTTGTTCCGTCTGGTTTGGGCACCTACTCTTGACATGCCCGACTTCTCCACATCAAGCAAGTTATCCCCATGGGTTGGAGGTTACTTCGATGTGGGGCTTGACAATCCTTGTGGGTATGGCCCACCTTGTTACACTTCCACACTTAATAGTACAACGTCCCACATGATGTAGGTTGCATCGAGTGCACAAAGGGTGTGGTCGGCATAGCCTCTTCCATTGGCGGGTGTAGCGGCATAAGCCCTCACAACTTCTTGTCTGGTTTTGTTGATTGTGGTGGTTGTTTGGTTTTGGTGATATGGGTTGGGGTTGTTGTTGCGGTGTTGATTGTGATTATTGCGGCCTTGGTTGTTGTTGTTGCGGTTATTGTTGTGAATGAAAGAGTTGTGGTTGTAGTTGTTTGAAGTGTTGCCTCGACGGTCATCAAACTTCCTTTTGTTGTCGTTGTTGCCTTGCGGATCCATGTTTCAGGACTTGATCCATGAGTTGGTAGGAAATTGTGATCACTTCTTCCACGGTTTTGGGTTTTGATGCGATAACATTGCCCTCGATGCTTGGGTAATCCCCAATGAGATTTTCCGACAACAACAACTTCATCGATAATCATGGAAGGGCATAGAGCTTTCAATTCTTGGAAAGCGCTTGAAGTAGGTTTTGAGATCATTGCCTTTAGTAGTCAGATGATAGAATTCATCTTCAAGTTTCTTGATCTCGGTCCTTGGACAGTATTGCTTCATCAACAATTGCTTTAGTTCGGTCCAAGTGGTTTTGTAGGCTTCTTCCATGCCAATAGGTTGGGCATGAGCCTTCCACCAAGACAATGCATCTTCTAGTGAGTACCGGTAGCAAATTTCACCTTGCAATCTTGAGCAATCACTTAAAAAAATACGGTTTGGATCTTTCGATCCAATGAATAAGGCCAAGCTGCGCCTTGGTTCCTTTGAAGAAAGTAGGTTTGCAATTCATGAACTCTTTGTATCCACATTTGCGATTTGCCACGACTTCATTTCGGTTGGCTTGATTTGGAGCTTCATTTGCTCGATTTGCCCAGCGGTCTTGCGACAAAAGCGACACCGATTTCATTAGTAACTAGCCTCCGAATTGCTTGAGGGTCATCTCGGGAGTTTCGGTGAGGTAGGGGTAGTTCTTGTTCTTGCCATTTTCTAAAGACATACACTCAAATTTTAGAATCATTCAACATAATTGTGAATTATTATAAAAAAATTTCATAATAGTCAAGATCATCACATTATATCAATAGAGTATAATCATCATAAGAAGAATCGTAACATGTCGAACCACACAAGAGAATATATATATAAATGATCACTTGATTCATACAACGATAAATAAGAAAGATCATCATACATGAGAACATCAAGAAATAACAACCATAATGCCATATGTCTATCATCCATACATAGTGATACAAAACCATACAATGTCGCATAAATAGCTTGTTCGATAGTTTACAAAACATGCGAATACAAGGCCTTTATTAGTGCCACATGCGGCGAGGCTAAGGTACCGAAAACTAAATAGATGAATCACCACTCTAGAGGGCATCGGTGTGCTCCTCAATCGGCGTCGTGGGTCATGGACTAGCTCTGCTTGACTCATCCACCTCTCTATCTCGTGCCTCCAATCTACGCTCCAAAGCGGTGTGCGAGTCTCCATGATAGTCATCCTCTCCATTGTCGTCGTACAACCCCTCAACATCTCGGCTCTGTCCGGTGGTCCTAATCTATCGACTCCATCCTCCTCTCTAACAACATAAGCGCTCCACTAGCTCTCTCACTCTGGGAACCAATCCTATCAAGTGCTCTCCATCGTACTCCTCCCTTTAAGGAGCTCTCCAACCTCATCCTCGATGTTCTCGTCGTACCAGCGGAACCTCATCAACGAATGCCACAACATCCTCGGTGATCCTCAAATCGTAGAACTCGGGCAGCTATCAATGGAATAGTATGATGAAGGGTTCTCCGTGTAGGAAGAGTCTCGGTGACTGACAAACCGATGCTCCCAAGCTCCCGGCGCTAGGTGCGCCCTCCTCCAGGCCTCCATCGACTAATGGCGGCATCATGTATGACCAACGTCTAGCATCGACCCTCCTACGGGCTCTCGGCTCGGAAGTACCAAACATAGCACAGTAATATGGGTGCGAATGTGTGGGTGAGAGGCGGGCTCTCTTCCCGAGAGATGTCATTTGGCTCGGTGTGCGTCACCAAGGGTGATGGTGCAGGATGAGGATGAAACCGATGCAGTGGTGGTGCAGTAAATGAATGTGGTAGGTGGTGGTAGTGGTGAAAGCAGTATGAGTGGTGGTGCGGTGTGGTGATGGTGGAAGCGAGAGGATGATGGTATGTCGGATGGTGGAATAAAAGTGATGGGTGCCTTTACTCGTTTAAAGCGGTATGTATGAAGGTAGCACCCTTCTTTCGGTAGCGGAATGGTGGCCAAGCAGCGCGGGCTCGTGGGGTTTGAGAACCTAGCTCGCCTTCGCCCGGCGAATAGGCAATGGTGATGGGCAAGAGATAGAAGATACGGAATCGGTGGATGAGTGTGTGCGGGACATAACATCGGAGGGTGATAGCCATGTTGTGACTCAAATATTTGTCATAAGTGGGGACCAAAGGCAGCAAGCGCTCGGGTATGGTCAAAGCAAGTGGGGTGGCGACTTCACCCTCCTCGAAGGGCTCGATCTCGGAGGACATAGGTGCAGCGAGGCGGGAGTAGAGTCGAAGACATAGCATCCTCCATCTCGGTGTCGGATGTCGGTCGATAGGGTGAGTAGCGGACGACATAGTCTTGTAACAACCCAAAAGAAAATATGTACTCATAAGTAAATAAAGCCATGCGATAAATAAGATTTAGTTAGTCGCGCATAATCGCCACGCAAATCTAAATGCCTAACCAAATGAAAGCTATCATCATAAGTTTTATCATGCAAAGTTTTACTAGTCATGTAGTATCTACTAAGTGAATCTCCTACATGTTATCGGTGCAAGTAGGCGCGGAGGGCGTGAAGTGGTGGTGTAAAGCGGTCCATTTGAAAGCGTGGTTATAGTCCAATTTGTTTTGAAAATACAAGTTGGTTCTCTATAACCTAGGCTCGATGCCAATCTGTAACACCCCAAAATCACAATGTGACGGAAGACTATTTGGGGTATTACTTAGAGGATCATAGTCACAAGTTATAGAAAGCGGCTCTAAAGAGGCGTTTTAATAAAAAGTAGTTACCATTTCATAAATCTCGCGTTTAGAAACACAAAAGGGAATACCATATGTTTTGAAGTTACACAAAGATAGTTTAAATATTTATGAAATGATAACTTTAATTGAAAACAACACCACTTCAAGTGTCCCCGACATCCGCTCCACGCCTTCATGAAATTCTAATTAGTACACGAGATGAACATGCTTAAAAGTCAACAAAAGTTGAGTGATATTCATAGGTTTAAATAATAAGTTGAACACAAGTAAGAGATGATAATTGCTTGAATACAATCACCATGGAAAACATAGATTATTATTATGCGCTAAGCTCATGACACCAAACTAGCGCATACACTAATTCTTGGCGTAAGTAATAATATTGCCCTCGAGATGGAATTGCCAATTCCATAGTTAACCAAATATAGTGCGCCCGGTTATTTCGATAACCGAGTCGGGTCGTTAATTCCCATAGTACTATCCACAATATTCGCGTTCACTAGCAAGTGATTAATGGTTCATGATGTAAGGGACTTATGGCGGGCAACTTAGGCTATAATAATAATGATCGAGATAAGCATCTGAGTTTAAGAAAAGACTTGTGTTCTAGTTTATAGCATGCATCTCCCTCGCGGGGTTTGAAAGAAATAAGTAAAGGCGAGGCTATGAACTCACCTTAGCAAATGGTATCCGAGTAGTGTAAGGTCAAGTAGTATGAGCACGAAGTACCGTCACGCAACCTATAATTAGTATGGCAAGTCTTAGTTTATTGTTTTTATTCATAACTTAGTGTATTGAAAACGGTTGAGGAATTTTCAAGAGTTTGTGTTTATTATTGCTTGTGTGCAGCGGTTAAGTTAAAATAGGTTTGAAACGTTTGTAAGTTTTGGCTCTTGGAAAAGTGCTTATGTTCTAATAATATGTGAAAATGGTCATGACGAATAAGTCCCGGTTTGAAGGCAAATGAATGACTAAGTATTGAAAATTACAAGAAAAATGGTTGTGATGTTTATCTGGCGTCGGTAATTAATAAATATTTACATCAAGTATTTATAATATAAGTGTTTATAGACTACGATAAGTATTTATATATGTATATATATACTATGCTAAATTAATGGGTGATAAGTACAAAAGTTTATGTTATATTTAATATATAGTTTTGTACTTTTAGTCGTGTTATGAAAATAACTAAGTATAGAGTTTTTAACCAAAAATCGGGCATGACCCGATTGTAAATATAAATTTTACTTATGTAAATTGTCATAAAATATTCCATATTAATGTAATTTGTAAATTAGTTTAACTAGTTAACTTATGAATTTTTATTGAAAAGACATTGACTAAATCCTAATAGTCTAAGTACTAAAGATGTAACTTGGCCAAAGAGGAAAAGAATTAAATGAAAAAAAAAAAAAAGAGAAAACGTAGCTAGGCTTGCTGGAATCGAACCCCGGACCTCACGCTCACCCTCCCCGTCCCAACCGGTGGACTAACTTCACTTTGGTGCTAGTTTTCTCCACGGTGGGCTTATAAGGCGTGTTGTGAGGCTGCGTTTTAGTGTAAGATGTATAGCGGTGTGCATGCGTGCATGTATATGTACATATTTCACTCAAGTTTTAGTTGATCCTAGATGTTTCAAAGGACAAGATGGTGGTTTAGCATCCAAATGAGCTACGAGCTCGAAGTTTATATGTTGGGCTCGAGTAGGTCGCAACTTAAGTTTCGTTCGAAGAAATGAATTAAAACTAAAACATAGTTTGTAAATCGAGTTTGACAAATTATTTAAGAGTCGAGTAAGTCTTTAAATCAAAGTACTAGGATATGCACTTGTCCATTATCGAGCCATTACTTACGTTTCTCTAGATCTATACTTTCTTAGTCGTTTTAGTTGAAAAACTCGAAATAGACTCAAGTCATAAGGGTGTCGAATAAGCAAGCAAATAAGCACTAGTTCATATTCTTTTCGAGATGATTACAAGTAATAACAAGTTCAAGAATTTCCACACAAGCTCAAAGCACAACTACTCTTCATGTATATATATCGAGTAGTATAAAGTTCAAAGGCAAGAGTATGACTTTTCAATGTTTAAAGATAGTTACTTATTATTAGATATTAGCATGATTAACATCTAAATTAAGCAAGAGAAAGCGTAGATTAGTAACTTTGAAATCCTTACGATTGGGATGTTTGTGGATCGAGTAGAAAGAAAGCCAAGAACCCAAAATTTTTATAACCCAACTCAAATGCTAGTTTGTTTACCCAAGATCTTCCAAATATTAAGCTTGTTTTACCCAAGTTCCTCCAAGACCAAAATCTTTGAATTACTCTTAGTGGTTTTGGTGAGATTTTGCAAGTGAAATGTGTAGTAAGACTTGTGCTCGTGGGTTTTTAAGAAGAAGGAGGAGAAGGGCTTTTGGTTAATGACCAAGGGTTTATGTAGGCCTAGATACATGCAAAGTTGATTTCACTTGACTCAAGGTAGTATTAAGAGAAAACAATCAAATGGGTTGTGGTTTTGTGAGGTGTTCGGCAGCCATAAGGACAAAAGAAGATTGAGGTGAGTTGTGTGTGCATGGGAAACATGCTTCCTTAAGGTTCAAAGTCAACTTATCTAGATACTTGTTGTATTTTAAGTTGATTATACTAGTAAAGTTTCTAGTTTAGTGTATTTACAAGTTTTTGGATGAGATGGGAGTTCTTTTGTGTGAGCCCATTCGGTTACAAGAAAAGAAAGGAAGGAAAAGACTTCAAATTTTGTTATGTATATCGTGTCCGTTTGAGTTTAAATGTGAGTCACGGTGTCCGGTTTGAGGTTTTGACCAACGTCTAATATATTCTTTAGCATGTTTTTATAAAGGTAATAAAAATATAAAAATAAAAATAAAATATTAATTCTAACTCGTAGAAATATTTATTTGACTTTAGCCATAATTAATTTAGTGTCGATGCAGCGTGCGGCTCGTAAGACAAGAAAATTTCTTGTGAGGCGATTTCGATTATCGGTAAATATCGGGCATGATTAAATGAGACTACTCGAAGTTGCATAAATTTTATGCAATAAGATGAAAGCGTACATGCTAAAATGCTCAAATAAGTTTTGATAAACAATCTAGTTTATTGTCTGAAGGTTGATGATAGTGAAATTTTACGGTGGCTACACCTCCCCGTCTTTCAACCTGATATTTTCACCAACCACCACCATTGACTCCAACTCAATACGATGTCTCCTACAAGTGACTTTGACCCGATTCAGTCTGGTGGCGGTCCTTCGCGACGTGAACCAAGTGTTGAGCAGAACTACCGCTATATGACTTGGAAGGCGCTGAAGTTCTATAATGAACCGCACGATCACATAACCGACCCAAATATATTAGCGTTCACTCTTGACAAAAAACGTGAGCTTGCGGCATAATATGGATGGACTTGCAATTTTTAGATATATGTTTTAGTTAGTTGTTTTTATTAATGCTATTTAGTTCATGTAATTTTCTTTTAAGTATTAATAAAATGTTATGTTTTTATTAAATTGTTTAATATAATTAAAAAAAATAAAATGAGGTATGAGTTAGGCGTGATCGGCTAAAAATCTATTCTTGGGTATGAGATTGGTATGAGATGAGATGAAGGGATATTATTGGTGGGTGATTAGGCGTAAAAAAAAACTCTTGGCGTGGTTGCACCAACAAAGATAATCAAAACCAAAATTATAGGAATTGATTGGCGCTCTCGTTTATTATTTATGACACCAAATGTACAAGCAGAAAGCGACATATGATAAATGTCTGTTGATTAATGCACAATTTGAGTATCTGAATAAGAAATTAGAGTGTCTAATCGTTAGCCAAAATTATATTATCACAATTTTCCATATACCAATCCATTTAACTTTTTTACGAGGATTGTCAGGTAAGTTTGTAGCACGCGTACACGTGTAGACGTGTAGTGGTGGTAAAAACGTGGGTTAGTGTAGGCATCACATTTATTTACAGTAACCGTAAGCGTACACAACACCCTTCTTCACTCTCCTTCATCTACAAGCTTCCCCACCATCCCTATAAATAACCCCTCATCCTTGCTCCCTTCATTTCTCACTGACAACCAAACAACCATAAACAAAAGGTCCTTCATTATATATTCCAACTATTTTTATGTTTTCGTTCCTTATAATTTCGTTTTTCTACGCATTTTTTTTTTACTAAATGATCATACATTCAAAACTTACCAAATCATACACTCTATTTTATTTGACACTTTTTTTGTTGACCTAGTGACACTTTTCCAAAAGTGTCATAAGAAAAGAGTGTAAAGTCGCAAAAAATGGTAGAAATCACATATTTGCAAAGAACATTTTTCAATACATTTTTGTTACTAAAAGGATCATACAATCTAATTTTACCAAATCATCTTTCAGTTTTATGAGACTTTTTGAGTTTCTGTGCAAGTTTATTAGTGAGACATCTTTTTTACTTTAGTGACACTTTTTTGTTCTTCAATAGCGACACTTTCCTGTTACTAATATGTTTATAATGTTTCGTCATTTATTTTTTTGTGACAGATAACTAACAATGACTAAAGGGTCCAAAGCTTCCAACAACACCTCATCAAAAACCGTGGCAAAAGTGGGTTACGGTTACAACTCATCCGTACCAGTGAAAACAACTGTCACATTCAAAGGTGGCAAAGGTGGTGGTGGTGGTGAAGGCAGTTACCAAAACAAGTCAAAAATCAGTTACAACAACAAACAAACAGGCGGTTATGCCCGTGCAACAACCAAAGAAAAAGCATCTGCTGGTGAGTTTCAGTACAAAAATGGAACAAGTGGTACAAAAGCTGAGTATAAGAAGAGCTCTACTGTCAGAGTTGGTGACAAAAGTGGCTACACCGAGGTTTATAATGAGCAAAGGGTTCGTAATGTTAGCTATAATAATAGCCAGAAAATGATCAGTTATGATACTGGTTATGGTGGTTATGGGTATGATGAGTATGGATATGGGTCTGATTAGTGGTTTATGGGATCTTTGTTAATAAAATGTGATTAGTATGTGGGTTTTTGGTTAATGGTTTAGGCCTTGGGGGGTTTCTTATGGTAATGCTTATGTTTTAGGTTTTATTTGATGTTATTTGGAATTAAAGAGATCTTGCAGATCTGGTTTTGTTAATTATCGTATTACATGAAATGAAATCATCCTCTGTTTGATATGATGTGAAATCACGTCTTGGTTTTAGTTTGCATATTTTCTGTTTTAGTTAATTCTGCAATAACTTCTTGCAAGTTTACATGATAAATGATATATCAATGTTAAATATGTTAAAAGTAGAGTCTAAACGTCAAGGTGGATGGATCAATAACCAAAATTCGCATTTCAGAACGTATGGAAGATCTTGTTTCATTATTTGGTTTTCAAAAACGCCGTTTAACTGATGACTATGGGTATTTTTGGTACGGAGCGGTATGAAGCTTTTTGAAGCGATGAGTGATGAGCAATTAGCATTTTGATATTTAGTCGTTTGACAAAAGAGCGGTGAGCTTTCCTATTTTTTAGGAATGCTCAATTTTTCAATGTTTCTTTAAGCGGTGAGTCGCATTCTACGCTCACATTCCACGCCTTCTTTCACTACTATCGCTTCACAACTACTTTTTAAAACCCTATGTGTCTATGTCGTTTCAAATTGGAAAGATGATGGAGAAATCGACATATTCGGTGAAAACAAACTGTTGAGGGTAACCGTGAGAGAAACTGTTGTTTCCGTTTCACAATTAGTATAAAGACAGTTTTGCACTTAAGAGTGATACATGAATGAAGTAAAGTGTATGAAAAATCACAATTAAACAAGATAAGAAAAACTTAAACACAATGAGATTTTTCAACGTTTATATCCTTTATTAATAATGAATAAAAAAGAATATATTACCCAAGTGCTTGCGGAACAGCACTTGGATTGAATGACAAGTATGGTGTAACTCCTCACTAAGCTTAGGCTAAGTCTAAGCACAACTACTCAGGTACCACTAAGTTATCTCAGGGACATAGTTTTATTTGGAGGAGTGAAAGATTACTTGTGTGTATTTTTTACAATTAATGCACAAGCTTGAAATCTTTCACTCCTTCCTTATGGCTATTTATACAAGTGTGCTTTTAACACTATCCTATATGACAAGCGACATATTCTGAGAAGACAAAATCTTGATGTATTTTGTCTCATTCTAATGGCTATTTAGAGTAAGTGACAAATTTGCTTTCATCTTGTCGGTGATGACACTGACCACAGTAGTTAGCGAATCGGGGAAAGTTTGACTTTGGGTTGATAAGGACTTACGTCTTATCTTTCAAACTTATCCCGCCTTGTGCCACTCATTCTTGATCTCTTAGCCTTTAGTCTTTATCTTCACTCTTGTCTTGATGATAATAGTTGGTGAGGAGTTTTGGGATTGATGAGTTATTGTCATCACTCACTGAATCCATCATCTTCTTGACTCAATCTTCACCCTTAAGTTCCGCCTTCTTGGTGGGAGAATTCTTCTTCGTCTCTTCTTGGTATCCTCGAAGATAGCTCACTGAGGGGCTATGCGCTCAGTGACTTCTTGGTGTTTTAAGGTTCTAAACACTTAGGGTATTTTCTATTCAAATCATAGAATCAAGGGGTTTGGGTATTCACTGAACCTAACAGTCTCCTCCTATTTGGATATACAAATAGCCTAAGTGTTTGATCAGTGTAAGTGAGCAGATGGCTTCTTCTTACACTGAATGTACTAGTGAACATAATAAGGAACACTGATTTTTAACAAAACATACATCGTTTATTCATAAGATTACAAGTTCCTATCACTAGTACAAAAGATGAAATGATAAATGTTTCAGTGATGTCATATAAGATGGATACCCAGTGCTTCTAGCTTTGGCTTCTTGGAGAGGAGGGTCACTTTGTCAGGGTGGTCTCTTATCTTGGCATTCAGGTCTGTGCAGAACCTGATGTTTTCAGGAGATTTGATTTGTGAGGCCACTGTTAAGTAACTTACCATTGTAGCCACGCCAGCCTGATCAATATCACTCCATATTTGAAATGATGGGTTTCCATAGACATCAATGAAGAAGAGACCTCTTTCAGGTTCTTCCATAACCATGCGATTCATAAACTTTACCCTTCCGTGAGCTCCTATTGCAATCAAAACCAGGCACCTTGGCTTCGGGCTCTAATTCAACTCTCTTCCTTTTTCTTTGTGATGAGTGAGGTTGAGATCCTTGAGCCTCAGGGAGAGCTGATTGTATTCCAAAGCGGTGGTGCATCCCTCAGTCTTTCATATCTTTTGCTGAGAGACTTCATCAAATCCTTGACCACCTGATTTTTCTTTTTTTCAATGATGGGAACAAGTTCATCAAGTTCAGTGATCTTGAAGTCAGTGAACTTCAAAGGATCATGAACCTCAAAGTCCCTTTTGTCATCCCCCCTGTAGACATTCATTGCAAGTGGTTTAAATCTGGGGATGATGTACACATCACTGATTTTTTCAGGGGCCCTCCTGCTTGTCATAGTCCAGTTATAGTGGTCAGTCCTTGCTTGCCTTATTTCAGCAGCCTTCTTGTTCTTTTCATCCAGTCTCTTTCTTAGGGCAGTCATTTCAGCATCCTGAGCTGCCTTGAACTTTAGACCGACTTGACCTTTTTCCAGTGTCTTAGGATCGATCCCCAACTTTTCAGCTTCTTCATGGACCACTTTAACCAAGGCATATTTGCTTCTTTTCTCCTTTTCACCTTGTTTCTTGAGTCTGTCTTCCTTCTAAAGATAGGCAGTTAGCTGTTCAGGAGTGAGCATATACTTTTTTCCTTGTATTTCATAGAGAATTTTGACAGGCTCGTGGGTGGTCATGATGCCTTTGCCTTTATCCTGAACTGATGATGTAGATGTTGACATCATTGGGGGTGTTATTATTACGGTTTGGTGTTGTTGTTCTTTGTTATTCTTGAGAGTGTTGTTGTGATTGGTGTTCCTGATGGTGGGATGGAAAAGATGGGTACTGCAGATACAGGTTGAGTTGGCTCCCCCTCAGTGTGAGAGGGAGTCTCTTCAGCAGCTCTCTCCCCCTCAAACCATGGACTTGATGTCAGATGTGTCTTTTTGAAGGTTGGTAACTTGTTCTCCAAGATTGGCCTGAAATAATTCCAGCGCAGTCATTCTAGGCCCGAGATTCCAGGCCATAGAAGAAGATGATTTGGCCAAATCAGCAACCTTTGTATCCAGTGAGCCCAGAGTGGATTGAATAGCCTGTACTGAAGAGGTAAGACCCTGAAAATTTGCATTGTTAAGCATTGTGATGAGTGAGACTGGAAGAGTTCCTCATGTAAGATTCCGTAGCCTCAAGAACTTTAGTGTTCAGTGCAGGATCCTCCTTATATGCTTCCTTGATTTCATCAACCTTAGTATGAGCTTCCTGAAAGGTTTGGAGAAACTTTTTCAGGTTGTCATCCAGCTTGTCAAGATGGTCATACATGAAATCCCTGTGCTCATCATCATTTTCATAAGTAGCCATCACTTCAGCTTTGAGATCAGTATAGCTGGCAACAGCTTCAACATGTTGATCCCAGAGATTATCGATCGCTCTGAAATCACGACTTCACGGTAGCCTTCTTTAACTACATCACTAGCTGTCTTTCAATGAGTGGAAGAACGTTGTCATATTTTTTCAACTCCTCAGGGCAGGAAGAGGTGGAAGAGTCTGAAGAGTCAGAAGAGTCATCATCAGGCTGAAAGGGTGACTCCTCAGGCTCTTTTGAATCAGGCTGATGCTCTTGTTCTTGTGGTTAAACATCAGCGTCCATTTCTTCACCATCAGAAAATATCTCTTCCTCACTGTCAGCATCAATCTCTTCATCAGAAAATAGTATCTCATTAACCCGACAGCGTAAGAAGACCGATGGGGTGATGGGTTCCGTATCAGCGGGTGGTTTTTGTCCCCCTGTGTCTTTGTCCCCCAATGACCCCTCAGACACTGGTGAGCGTTTCCTAGTGTCTTCTCCGGAGTCAGGATTGGTTGTGAGTTCCATAGCGGCGGGTTGTTTCTTTCCCTCCGAGTCTTTGTCCCTCGGTGCTCCTTCAAGCACTGGTGGAAATTTCCCAATGCCATCCTTAGAAGCAGTGGCAGTAAGATCCCTATCAGATGGGTTGTTTGTTTCCCCCTGATTCTTTGGGATCAATGGTTATGCCCTCAAACAAAAGATGTGATTTGCGAGTGTCCTCATCAGGCTTGGTGGAAGGCGCTCTCCTACCAGCGGGTTGTGTGTTTCCCTCTGGATCTTGGGGAGTAGTCTGTGGGACCAAGGGCACTGATTGTGATGTATCAGTGTCCTTCGTTGTCACCGGGGTGGTTGTTGCTTGGTCTCCCTTGGGTGTCTTATCAGTCTGGGCTTTTTGTGCCTTTTAGGCTGTACTCCAAAAGCCTCAGGGCCCTGAGACTTGGGTTTAGTCTTAGTCCTAGTCCTAGTCTGAGACTTCCCCTTTCTCTTTTTGGGAGCAGGGTTTGGAGACACTGAGTCCCTTTGGTTGTTTACAGCAACCATGTGGGCCGTTAATTCAATTTCAGTGACTAAGGATCGGTCCTTTTGAAAATTAGATGGACTCAGGGTGGCTGGTAAAGCACCATGTTTAAAATCCTGAGTATAGTTGCAACCCAGTAACACTTGTAAAGCACAAGATACAAATCTAGGGTGTCATCGTATTTCACTTAGTTTTGCTCTGGCTTGGTTACGAGATCCTTTGTAAATGATCTCTCCTATGTCGACATTAGTACCGGTCATCAAGCGATGGGCCATCATCAAGCTGAATAGAATTAATCATTCGGTGGATGAGTGGTTCTCACCGAGAACCTAAATCACAAAAGTGAGCAGGATCTTCCAAGCCACGGGAAAGGAGTTCTTGGTGTTGGGTTTTGTCCAAAGTTTTGGATCTAAGGCAATTTTACCTAACTTCATTTATATGGTTTGGGTCGGGGTGAAACAATATAATTTCCCTGATTTTAGTCAAGCCATGTTGAAGAGCAACAAGTTTTATAGTCCAGGGTGACTGTTTGTTCCCCATTTAAAATTGAGAATCTGATGAGAAACTCCCTGAGGGGTATAAAGTCAGTCTCATCAGTTGAGGGTGTCGGGTCATAGGCCACTGCAGTTGCCCAAAACTCCCTGAGGAAGTTATGGTACAATATAGATGAGGACTGAATAAAGGCCTGTTTTAGTGGGCAGTTCAACAAAAATTTCATGATTCCCTTATAGGCTGGGACATCATGTGGGTATTCAAAATTGCCTATAACGTTGTTTGTTTTAAATTCAACATTTTCAAGACCGCCTACCTACTGAGGTGCAAACTGAAGACTTTGTGTTCTTGCCATTGTCATTAAAAAGGATTTTATGGTTTTTTGATAATTTTTTACAAGAACAATCAAAGAAGGGGTATTTATAGAGTGGTGAAGGGGTAGTTTTTGCACATGTGAGGATTTGTAAAGTTAGTTTTTGAAAACGTTTCCTTTACCTCACTTAATGCAGCCACTCTAGTACCCACATTTTTCTCACGGTTTTCAAAGAAACTGTTACAGTGCATAGTAAAAGTGCATTTGCAGGTTTGAAATATCCTAAGGATATTTCTTGTGAGAGAGGGAATTTAATACCAAGTGGGAAGAGGTAAGGTTGAAGGGGACCCATGACATGGATGACAGAAGGGTGTAGAGACATTTATTCCTATATTAAATTGGTATGTTTACCAACCTAGGACATTAAGTAACTGAAATACTTAGTGCATTTAGTTACTCATTCAATGCACTTTATCCAATCATTCAGTGAGAAGATGATTTTGGGGTTTATTCAGGGATCAGGGACCATTTCAGAGAGAACTTCTTTGAGATCGAGGATTGGTTGTCGAGTTCTTGACTTTCAATATCAAGCATTCCCGATTGACTTTCGACCTCACGAAGGTAGGTTCATCCAATAGTTTGGTGATGATATCGACAAGTGATATTGATAGGGATGAAATGGAGTTCTATATCTCCTTTCATGATGTGATCCACGATAAAATGATATCGATATCAATGTGTTTGGTTCTTTGGTGAAGGGCGGGGTTTTGGAGATTGCAATAGCTTGGTGTTATCACGAAGATGGGTACCATCTTGTAATGGATGTCATAGTCACTAAGTTGACTTTTCATCCATAGCACATTAGCCTGACACCTGCGGTGCCACATATTGACTTCGGTGAAGACATAACCATGTGATTGCTACTTCTTAGTACTCCAACAAATAAGTTTTCCTCCAAGAAATTGCGGGACCACGAGGTACTTTTTACATCCATGTTACAACCAGCATACTCAGTCGAATAACCTTTGAGTTCAAACCCTAAACATTTAGGATAGTAAAGTCAAGGCTTGGAGTTCCCTTGGTGTCGAGAATCCTTTTGGTTTGTAGTGATATGGGATTCCTTAGGCGATATCTTGCAATCAAACATCTTGAGAATTGTATATACAGTGCAGGCGATTAGATACATCGGTGATCCTACAATCCCCTAAAATGAGTTTGATTGATTGATTTGCGGTGAGATCGAGGTCGAGGTTATTTGGAGGAACCATTGGAGTTTACCTGAGGCAGCAATCGGAGATCTCATATTTCTTCAAAAGATTCTGGTGTATTTCTCTTGGTGATGGTGATTCTTTTATCGGTTTGCACGATTTGTAGTCAAGGAAGTATGTTAGTTCCCCATCATGCTCGATTCAAATTTCTTTGTCATCGGTTTTCAAGCTGTTTGCAAAGTGTATAATTTGTTGAGCGAAAGATGATGTCATCAACATACACTTGGACTAGTATCTGTCGTGTGTTGTCCTATAGATAAGCAGAATGTTGTCTATCTTTCCTCGACAAACTTGTTTTGGATCGGGAAGGGAGAGAGTTTCATACCATGATCACGGGAGCTTGTTTGATCCATATAGGGCTTTGTCAAGCTTGCGAGACATAGTCGAGGATGTTTACTATTCTCAAAGCACAGGGGTTCTTGGACATAAACATCCTCTTTGAGTCCACCATTTAGGAAGGCACTTTTGACATCCATTTGGTAAACTTGAAGTTCATGTATGTTGCATATGCAAGGAAGATCTGAGGGCTTCCATTCTTGCAACAAGATCGGATGTCTCATCATAGTCAATGCCTTCTTGTTGGTGTAACCTTTGGCTACAAATGCGGCTTTGTTTTTAATAGCGGTGCCGTTTTCATCGGTTTGTTTCCGAAAACCCACTTCATTCCTATAGCGGTGACATCTGAGCCCATTAGGATGTTTCAAATCTTTAGTGACACTTTTGGGTTCTATTTCTAAGAGAAAATCAGCATATAGACATTCATTGGCGAGCTGCGATAACCATGACCATGCTTCTTGTGAGCATGCCTTCAGTGGGTTCACCAATGATGTTCACAAGCTCAATATCACGAGATCTAGTCCACTTACTTTGTGGTCTAGGATCTGAGCTTGATGAGGTCACTGAGAACTCATGAATGGGTTCTGGGGTTGGTGCAACAGATACATGATCATTTGATGAGGTGGTTTGTTGTTCAGGTTGAGATTCATGAATTCCAGGTTCCTGAAGATTTGGTTCAGTATTACCTATCCTAGTAGGGACTTGATAACGCTCAAAATGAGTATGTTTTTAGTAGCGTTATTGTTGGGTTTGTGGATGATAATCGGCTATATTTACTCATAATTGTTGCAAAATTGCAAAAGAAGCGTATTTGTTTGTGAATGTAGCCAGGTATCGTAAAAGGTGAAGAAATGAAGATTTCATGCATATTTGGATAATTCCCGAGGAAGAAAGTCAAGTGAGGAAGCTCTTGGACTTAATGATTAGGAAGCGCAATGATTTCTAAGTGTCTACAACAAATAAAGATCAAGTTTCGTCTTGGAAATCGACGCCGAAAGCAAAGAAAAAGGCACGAATCAAGAAAAGTCAACCAAAGTCAAGATTGGGTGTCTGAAGGCTCGACCGATCGGTCGAACCCGCAACCGAATCGGTGGGGTGATGGACAAAGCGTAACGGATCGGTGCGTCGCAACCGATCCGGTATAACTCGATGGAGTTACATTTTGGTCATTTATTGTTGTCTTAACTTCTATTAATCATGTGAGGCCGATCATTTCGATTAATAACTTGTTTGGGACGTTTTAGCACGATAGTTAAGGGTTCTTAGCTATAAAATGAACCTATACTTAGTAGTCTAGTGTGACACAACCAAAGAGTAATAGTTTACACCAAAGCTATTACTGACCCTTATTATTCATCCCAAAGTCTTGTATCTGTTTGTAAGCGTCCGGGAAAGTGGTGAGACAAATTCTCATCGATTGTGTAATCATTTGGAGTTATGCGGTTAGGCTAAGGCGATTGGGCGTGTGGTTGCTATATTCCACAATTTCTAATTCTTGTAATCCAAAGCTTAGGTATTCTATTGAACTTGTCATGAATTTCTATTCTATTGAATTATTTGAATTACCTTGTTACTACTTGTGTTATGTTATGATTGTCATGGAGTAATTCTTGAATATACTTGTGTGTAAGGATGTAGGAAATTGTAGGAGTGTTCTTATATGTGATGCATGTAAATGATCTTGTTTAAATGAGTTTGTTGGAAAAACTACTAGTCTTGTTTGATTTGTCGGTAAAACATGTTTAAGAAAAAGGACCGAAAGGATTTCTCTTATGTTTTATTCCAAAAAGTTAAGTGACAAACTAGTATGGGGATATGGTGATTGACACTCACCATGTTTCCTTATTGAAATAAGACTAGAAACATTTTCATCACGAAGAATTCGAAAGATTCGTAGGAACAAGTTTAATAAGAACCTTTTACAAACAAATAGATTTTCTAAAGAATAATCATTAGGATAAGGACCGAAAGGATTACCTACATGTTTGAAGATTTTTCATGGGAGAGAGCTTTTAGCATTAATGAAGAAGTTTACCGTGAATGGTGTATGGAGTTCTTTTCGACAATGTACTTTGAAAGGAAGGCCAATGTACGGAACATCATGAATGAAGTTTGTGTTTGTTTTAGGCTTTGTGGGCAGGATCACACATATACTTTGTCGGGCTTTGCTGTTTCTCTTGGATTGTATGAACCGGATGAGGTTAATCATCGATTGTTTGAAGCTCATTTTTCAAGGCTTAGGAGATTTGAGAAAGATTACCCTAGTGTTCCCGCGTATTGGAATCGCGTGGGAGATCCTTCTTGTACTCGTAGGAATTCTGAAACCCTTAGGAATCCATTGATGAGAGTGCTACATAAGTTGCTAGTATAGGGGCCATTTCACAGAATTAGGAGTCGGGACAAATGCCAATAGCCGGACTTGTGGATAATGATGTTGTTGGAAGAGACCAAGGATGGGAATGCGGCTTGGCTCATAGCCGAGTATTTGTCTAGGAAAGCCCCGGGTATCAAAGGTAATAGCAACATATGTGGAGGTCATTATGTGACGAGGTTGGCAAAGAATCTTGGGTATTAGAATAGCAATGAGTTGGCTAAGTGTGGAGATCCAAAGGTTAGTGAGATATGGGATGCAATGAGTTTTGGAAAAGCTTTGAATAGGAGGACAAAGACTTTGGGAGCATGGATTGAACCACCACCACCACAGCAGCCAGACAATGCACCAATGGGCAATGTACCAATGGGTAATGTGCAAACGGGTACGACTAGGTTTGACTCAGGTTGGGGAGATTGGAACCGGCATTTGAATGAAATTGAGTGTAGGGATATTTGGAGAGATTCAATGATGTTGAGGAACAACTACATTAATGATTATTCGATCCCGTTCTTTCAACACATGGCTCAAGAAGCCAATTATGAGTTGCCTCCCTACAATCCACCAAATGTTCCACCATATCCTTTCCCCTACTCCTCGTATCCTGGACCATATCCATACCCATATCCTGGCTATGCACCATTTCCCGACCTAGTGCCTGAGTATGGTAGATAACCCGAGGTTGGAGGATCTAGCTATAATGTTGGAGGATCTTCATAGGGGCTGGAGGAAGAAGAAGAAGAAGAGTTAGTTCGGAGTTTGTGGCGAGCACTATGAGTCAAAGTGATGGCGAAGATGATGATGATGAAGGTGATGAGATGGCGAGGATGACGAATGATCATGGATCATTCTTTGGATTATGATTTCAAAAACAATGCTTATGTGTGTCGAATAATATTTTCTCTATCTCTATCTCTTAACTATTTCTTTAGGATTATTATCATACTTTGTTTATTTTTATTTTTAAGTAGCGTTTGGATTGTTTGTAGTTTGTTTGTTTTGTGTGTTGTGTATATTTTGCAGTTTTGTTTGCAGGATGGATATGACGGAAGCTTATTGTTGGTAAATATTTGGAGTTGGATAACTTACATGCGTGCATATGACCCAATATGCATATTGCATATTCTATCCCGTGGTATCTTTTTGACTATTTCTTTTTCCTATTTTCTTTACTTTGAAGTTCATTTTATTACATTGAGGACAATCCAAAACTTAAGTATGGGGGAGGGAAGAAAATAGAAAAAAATTATGCGATTTTTAATTTTTTTAGTTAGTCTTATTTTTGATTTTTAGGTAAAGTTTTTAGATTCAAGTAGTAGTAGAAAATCGCCCTTGATTGTCTAGTTGTTTTCACACGTTGTTAAGATATATTTAAAAACAACTTGGGTATTTCAATGGTAAAAAGAGGTTTTTGAAATTTTTGATTTGGACCAAATTACGAAAGTAATTCATTTTGGATTCGATAACATTTTCTAGCGCATTATAGCCTTTTTCCACTAAATTGTGAGGATTCTTTTTGTATAAAACATATCTTTTTGTTTTATATTTTGCTATGAGTGTGCCGGTGATTATGTCGATTCTAGATTTTGTACTTGTTATGCATTACGGTTAAAATCACTCTCGAGTGATAAAAATATGTTCAAATGATAAGAGGCAATCGTAGGATTTAACCCAAATGGCCTTCCATTTTACATCTAATGTTTTTTGCTAACCACATCGGTTAGTTAACCACTTTATATGGACCCATTTGTTAGTGCTTATTTTTAGCACTAGATACCCTTAGTTACACCCTTCGAGCCAATCTTTTCATTTTTGTTAAATCCAGAAAAATACAAAAATATTTTACACCTTAAACCTTAGCCAACCCATGTCAATGTCTATTGGTTTGTTGCTAGTTGTTTGGAGTGTTGGATTGTTTTTGATGATTATGAAGAAGCTACACTTTGTCATTTGTGTGTACCATTCTCCAACAAAGATGAAGGAGACGTCTTTCTCATTTGTATTTTTTTGTGGTGTATGCTTATTATACTAAGTGTGGGGGAGTTAAAAAAAAAAAAAAAAAGGATTTATGGTTATAGCTAATGTGCTATATTGAGTATATTGATTAGCCAATGTGCTAAATTGAGTTATATATGTTTGGAGATCGATATGTGAAGAAGAGGAAAATATAATCATTTTCGGGATTGTGGTTTGTGTGATGGCTAGCAACATGGAGGTTTAGACTTGACTTTATTTTTCTTTTAAAACCAATTTCATAAACTATCCTATGCCTTATCCATACCATTTATAAACCCAAAGCCTTAACATTATAACCAGGATAAAAGCCCTCTTTGATGAATTTATTTTATTTGTCTTGATACTTGTACAAGCTTATGGTAAAAAGCATTAATCATGACTAGGCATTGAGTGATTTACATATACCCATCAATATACGAGTGTTGAGTGAATTCTTAAAATCATTCGTGAGGTGTTTAGTTATGTTATCTAAAGTCATTTGGTTCATTTTAAAATTTTCACATATTAAAAGAAAATTAACAATTATTTCTCTTGAGGTGATTGTTAGATTTTTGGAACCCAGTATCGAGACCATTGAAATCGGTTTTATAAATGCTAGACCTACTCGGTGAGTAGAACTTACGTATGGGGAATTTGATAGCGCTCAAAATGAGTCGTTTTAGTAGCGTTATTGTTGGTTTTGTGTATGATAATCGGCTATATTTACTCATAATTGATGCAAAAGTGCAAAAGAAGCGTATTTGTTTGTGAATGTAACCAGGTATCGTAAAAGGTGAAGAAATGAAGATTTCATGCACATTTGGATAATTCCCGAGGAAGAAAGTCAAGTGAGGAAGCTCTTGGACTCAATGATTAGGAAGCGCAATGATTTCTAAGTGTCTACAACAAATAAAGATCAAGTTTCGTCTAGGAAATCAGCATCGAAAGCAAAGAAAAAGGCACGAATCAAGAAAAGTCAACCAAAGTCAAGATTGGGTGTACGAAAGGCTCCCAGCCGATCGGTCGAAGCCCGCAACCGGATCGGCTGGGATGATGGACAAAACGCAACCGATCCGGCTGCAACCCCTGGAGTTACATTTTTGGTCATTTATTGTTGCCTTAACTTTTATTAATTATGTGAAGCCGATCATTTCCAGTTAATAACTTGTTTGGGACATTTTTAGCCTGATAATGAACCTAGACTTAGTAGTCTAGTGTGACACAACCAAAAGAGTAATAGTTTACACCAAAGCTATTACCAACCCTTATTATTCATCCCAAAAGTCTTGTATCTGCTGTAAAACGTCCAGGAAAGTGGTGAGACAAATTCTCATCGATTGTGTAATCATTTAGAGTTGTACGGTTAGGCTAAGACGATTGGAGGCGTGTGGTTGCTATATTCCACAATTTCTAATTCTTGTAATCCAAAGCTTAGGTATTCTATTGAACTTGTCATGAATTTCTATTCTATTGAATTATTTGAATTACCTTGTTACTACTTGTGTTATGTTATGATTGTCATGGAGTAATTCTTGAATATACTTGTGTGTAAGGATGTAGGAAATTGTAGGAGTGTTCTTATATGTGATGCATGTAAATGATCTTGTTTAAATGAGTTTGTTGGAAAAACTACTAGTCTTGTTTGATTTGTCGGTAAAACATGTTTAAGAAAAAGGACCGAAAGGATTTCTCGTATGTTTTATTCCAAAAAGTTAAGTGACAAACTAGTATGGGGATATGGTGATTGACACTTACCATGTTTCCTTATTGAAACAAGACTAGAAACATTTTCATCACGAAAGGGTCGAAAGATTCGTAGGAACAAGTTTCATAAGAACCTTTTACAAACAAATGGATTTTCTAAAGAATAGTCATTAGGATAAGGACCGAAAGGATTACCTACATGTTTTTGTTCTTAAAATGATTTTACAAAACATAAACCATGGGTTGGAAATCATTTTCTTATGATTTGTGCATTGCATCAAGAGTTTACACCAAGCCTTCATGAACACTCTCAATGATTGCCTATAGACTTCACACAAGTATATGTTTCTTAATATTGATTTTCACTAAACCACAACTTTGAAGGAAGCCTTGACAAGCTTTCTTATCTCGTATATTTTAACAAATTAAAACGCAAATCTCTTGGGACGATCTCGACTTACCCACCTTTGCTATCGCGAACGAGTATACTTGCTCGTATTTATTTATAGTAATTGCTTGATAAATCGTGTTTATAAATTTTAAAACTTGCACACGGTGAGCACATCAGGACTGATGGAGTATCAATGAATTCACTGATTGTTGGTTGAGGGAGGTTGTGAAGCAAGACATAGTATGAGATATCAGCATCTGCTTGATATGAGGAATTGATTTAAGTGTTGAACTCATCAGGAGGGTAAATTGATGAGTCATAAATTCCTATTTCCTCCACTAAGGTATTGGTAAACCTGATGCTTTCAGAACTTTCATCAAAGGTGGCATGAAAGTTTTCCTCGACTTATTGTCTTCTGGTGTTAAACACCCTGAAGGCTTTAGAGGTTAGTGAGTAACCTAAGAAATATCCATCATCAGCTTTTGCATCAAATTTGCCTAAGTGATCCTTGTGATTGTGAATGAACACAGGACACCCAAACACATGAAAGTAGCTGATATTAGGAAGTCTTCCTTTGAAGATCTCATACGGGGTTTTGTTATGCCTTTTGACAATGATTGACCTGTTCAGGGGTGTATGGAGATGAAATTTTTTGGGAAATTCCCTTTTCATCACAGAAACTCTCAAGCTCTTGATTTACGAACTCAGTACCATTGTCGGTTCTAATTGTTTAATGATAATGTCATTACGGTTTTCAATCTTCACGATGAATGACATTATGGTTTCAATTGCTGACTCTTTTGGCCAGAAGTATACCCAGTGTATCTTGAGAACCCATCAACAATGGCAAGTGTATACTTCTCATACTGAGTTGATCTTGAAGTGACAGGTCCAAACAAATTCATATGCAGGAGGTGAAGGCAGCTTTTGATGGAGAAATTCTCTTTTGTTTTAAATGATGCTCTGTGATGTTTGCCTTTTTCATAGGCTGGGCATGGTTTGTCTTTTGCAAAAACCAGTGATGGTAAACTAAGGACTTTGTTTTGTTTTGCCAAGTTATTTATATTTTTGAAGTTTAAGTGAGAGAGTCTATTGTGCCATAGCCAGTTGATAGTTTCAGAGGCTTTGGCAAAGAGACATGTTCCATTCTGAGAGAGAGTTGACATGTGAATAACATATACATCATCTCTCCTAGGAGCTATAAGAATAATTTCTTTGTGTGGCATTGAAAATAGTACCTTGTTTATCATTGAACTACACTATGTATTTTGCATCACACAACTGACTGACACTGATAAGATTGTACTTCAGACCATTGACATAAGCTATTCTAGAGAAAACTATTCCATTACAGTTCTTGAACCATAACCTTCAATGGGACATGATGAGTTATCACCAAATACTAACGGGTCTGGTTCCTTTACATACTTATGCGGATACTCCTTCACACGGTCATGCTTCTTGAACATCCACTATCTAGATGCCAAATAGGCTCCCTAGCGTGTCTCTGCACAAATAGTAAACTGAATTAGTTTCTCTTGCTGACCCACTTACTAGTGGGCTTGGGTCTGATGGTCTGCTTAAACTTAGCAATTGATTCATGGTCAATGGTTGAGTGTAGTGTGCCCTACTACAGGTTTTGCATTTGCTAACTGAGGAAGACTCAGTGATGCGGGGTTGTTTTGAACTTCTCCTTGCTTGGATGACTCTATCATGTTGGGATGTCTCATGAGCTGGATTTCCAGATATTTCACAACAAGTTTTCATGAGACAGTCATCAGGATGATGATCATTAAAGCCACAATGTGGGCAAGGAGGAAAGGGTTTTGCTTTGGGCCTGCTTTGAAGATGAAGCATCCGATGACCAAAATTTGTATGACTTGCTTCTTGAATGAACTTACATCACGTAAGTGGTCGGAAGTTCGTGATTTTCCTTTGCGGATCATGCAAAAAGGATTCTGTAGCAATTATCGATGGTATGGTGGTATAATGGCACATATCACACTACATTTGGGCTTGGTGTTTGACTTTGACTTTGAGGAACTAGAGGAGGTTGAATTAGGTTCCCCGATTATTGAATCAGGAGCTTTCTCAATAGAGTTCATCTTATCAGTCAACTTCCTCACAAGTTCAGTCAATTGTTAGATTTGGTCTTCTTGATAGGGCGAAGATGTGGAAATCTCGATGGGGCCCGAATCTTCTTGGGTTGGTTTTGTTGGCCTTTTCAAAATGTTTCTACCAATACATGACCTTTCTTTTGGTGAGTGAGGGTTGAATTGCAGAGTAGTAAGCTCGAGCTAGGTGCATCACCACGAGAGGTTTCGAGAGGTGGAAGTGGTGCTTGGGATTTGGCTTGGACTCGGTGATGTGTTGATACTCTGGGTACATCGGGAGTCAAGCATGCTCTTGAGAGCGACTTTTAGGCTCAAGTATCCTTCAGAATCGAGTTTGGAAGCTTACTCTCGGGGTTTACCCTTTCAACCGAATCACTAGACTTAGGCATTAACTCCTTTTTAGAGAGCATGCTGCTGATAAGGATTTAAAGGTACACATTTGAGGGGTCATTTAAGCCCTTAATCGACCACTTTTATATCCGTTCTTCGCTTAATTCGTTCCTTTTCACTTTTAGGTCTCTTGAAGGCAAATTGCGGGAATGACACTTATTCGGACGAAAAGGCGCGAATATATGAAGAAAATGGCCAAAGTCAAGAATCAAGACACTCAAGTGCTTTGGGCTGAAGGTGGCGTCCGCGATAAATATGGCGACGCCGTCGCAACACGCTTTGTGACGACTCGGTAGCAAATTGCTATTTTGCACTTGCGGCATCGGGTTTTAAAAGTAGGGCCTCACAACTTAGGCGGCCTAGATTTGGATCCCGCGGCGTCGAGAAGATGAAACCGACGGCGTCACAACCATAAGGTGATGCCGTCACAAATTTGACGTGGACAAGACGAAAATATAATGGCGGCGATCCGACGGTGTCACAAATAAAGAGTGACGCCGTCGCATGTTGTAATTCTATATATAGAATTCAAATTTTTAGACTTTTAGAGAGGTAGTTTTGTGGAGTAAAACCTAAACCAAACTTTGGCTGTCTTGGGCAGTATCTTAGGGTTCCATACCGTATTTTACAACAAGATAAGTGATTTACTTCATTACTTCAATTATGTCTTCAATTGTTTGTGTGTATGCTTGCATGTTTTCCATGTCCGGCTAATTTACTTGTGTGTTTGCTTAGATCTATGAAACCTAGGTATTAAATATTGATTGATTGTCTCTTATCTTAATTGTGATTGACCTAGTATTGCGATAGGTCATTCGTTGTGTTTTTAATGCTTGAGTAATCTTTGTGAACATTAGTTTATAATCACCTAGAGTTATTGTAGGCTAAACGTCCAAAGGTAACCTTAGAGTTAGTTTATGAATACTAGAGATTTCGTAGGCAATAACCTTAAGGTAGTCTCAAAGAGTTAGGGAAAAACGCATACCCTACGACCTTAGAAGACACAACGCATTAAGAATAAGGAT
The DNA here is from genome assembly GCA_022545495.1 of Chrysanthemum lavandulifolium. Lineage (NCBI taxonomy): Eukaryota > Viridiplantae > Streptophyta > Magnoliopsida > Asterales > Asteraceae > Chrysanthemum > Chrysanthemum lavandulifolium. Next base: position 150,304,146 of record CM040243.1, read on the forward strand.
GTGACAATTCAACCATCAATAGGAGATAACTAGGGAGAAATAACATCTAAGTAAACACATTTTTAATCATCATAAGAGCACACAACAATAGACATAGACTACCATCACCTTAGCTTAGTTAATTAGATAAGTAGAGTAATCGGTAGAAATACCACCCCCCAAATCCAATACCCCGAGATTCGTACCTTTCCATTTTCTAAAAATATAAAAAAAGATAAAAATAATCTTCCTCAACCCTGACCTTAGCGTAGTAATTTCTCACTAGCATTCCTATTTCCCTAGAGAACGATATCAATTCCGAGGCTTACCCTAATACTACACTACAACGATTAGGTTCATTGCCTAGGGTGTTGAAAAACTTGCTCGACGAAGGAAGTTCCTTTGACCCCGAGCGCGTTGTACGGGTATCAAGTTTTGGCGCGGCTGCGGGAATAGAATATCTAGTTAGATTTCCACCTCGTTTAGGTTCCCTTGCTTGATTCCTATCAAGTAAGTTTTTTCCATTTTTAGCTTCCTTGTAGTCTATCCCCTTCTTTGTGACCTTTGTTAGTAAAAGCATCACTCACCATGATTCGCATCTTTTCTTTGAAGAGTCTTCACACTACCCGCCCCAATCCTCCTCCCAATCCCAAAATTGAAAACGCAATCCCACAAAACCCTTCACCCGTTCACCACTTTGGAAATCACCTAGGGCATAATGAAATAAATTGGCAACAACATAGTCCTTTCTATGACTTGGATTCCGATGAGGGTTTGACTATGGTGAAGCACTTGATAGCGGGGAGGTCATCGATGAAGTTAATTTTGAAATGGAAGAAGACTTCTCCCAATGTTTTGACCCTAGGTGTAGAATTGAGAAAGATAGTCCCTTCAACATGCAATTCCCTTGCAAAATAGGATTAGAAGGGTTTGATGCTTACTTGAATTCATTCTTACCTTTAAACTTAATTTCAAGAAACTTATACAATAAAATAAAGGTGAGCGAGTTAACTTATCAAGGGAACAATGTTGTTGATGCGGTCACTCATTTGCATGTGTTTGTTAGAAGTTTTGTTTATTTAGTAGAATTCATGGTCTTAGAAGACTTAGGAGAATTTATTGATAAGGACCTCACTCAAGTAATTTTTGGAAAGCCTTTTAAAAGAATGACTAGGTTGAATGAACGAATGATTGATGGTCTAATTACATTCTCTGATGAAGTTGAAGATTTTGTCTACCAAATGCCACGTGCTCATCCTAGGTTTAAACACAAGGATATTGAGGCATGTAATAGAATGACTCCCATCCCATTGCTTAGTGAAAGGGATAAGCAAAATGGACTTAGGTACCCGTATGAGAAAACTAAGAGATATTACAAACAATGCCTCAAGTTAGGATATGAGTACAAGAAAAGTGAGTGAACATTGGAATGGCTAAGATATGGGCACGTAAGCGTGCACGAGACCACGTAGGGGCACGATTTCGAGTCTAGCTACAAGACTCATAAATAAAGAAAAGTGCTTCGTAGGAGGCAACCCATGCTTAATTGTTTGCTTGTTTGTGTGTCGTATATCTTTTATTAATTGTTTATTCTCATGTTTGAATTTGTAAAAATGCTTTATTTTGTCTTTAACATCGTCTTAATTACATATAAATGTATTTTACAAAAGGGATAAGTGTAGGGAGGATTACACACGTTTTCAAAAGAACGTGAACATGAGAATTCGATTATTAAAAGATATACATGTGTGTTTGTTAGAGTCAAATGCTTGTATCGAGTCATAATGAATGTTTTGCGGAAAGTTTACATATTCTAAAGATATAAATTTTCCGAATTTTTCGAGAAAATCGCGAGACCGGTTTACATCGGGATAACTTTGGCGTCGGGATCGCAACTGGCGTCGGGAGGAGTAAAGCGACTTCTAACTTTTTCTCATTTTCGTGCTACTTATAAATTTTGGAATTTTCGGTCTTAATTTTCTAGAAAATCGTAAACATCCATTCCACAAGCATTATATCCTAGTTTAGTAGAGTCATATATATATATTGTTACCGCTGATTGTACACGAAGGTTTCGTCTGTTTTCTTCGAGTGTGCATGTTTTATTTATCAAGAAGAAGATACATAAGATTTGAAGGAGCTTTTCACGCATACATTCTTCTTAGAGAAGAATTTAACCACTACTTCACACGGATCCTACCGAGCTAATCGGGAGTATTAGTTTCTTTTGTTTTAATTACCTTCCATTATCATAACTTTGATACTTTCGGGAACATTGGGGACAATGTTGGTTTAAGTGTAGGGAGGAAAATAAAGCAGGAACTTTGAAACTATGCTTATCCTTGACTATTTGCCTTGTCAATTTCATTTGTGTAATAAACCATGAGAAATATCGGTTAGGGTAATTTTGGCACCAAATTTAAAATTTTTCATGACATGTAGGAGTGGGCCATTAGTCTTAATAAAGCGTTTCATGGATAGGAAGTTATATGACTAGCACAAAACCCTTTACCACTTAAATTCCACCCAAAATGTGAGGATCGCCCTTAGATTTGTAGGAATTAAAGCATTCATCTTTGATACTTAGAGGTGTGCGGTAGTATAATAGATTCTAGAACTTGTTTTGTGATACATTCCGAGATCGCTAGTGAGACTACACTTGTGTAGTTAGGAATAACTAAATGATAAGAGGCATTAGGATAACCCTTGTTTGATACATGTATTATAATTACTTCTTCCACATCGGTTGAGTAATTCCCCCACACCCTTGCATTGCACTCATCTTTAGTACACGATACCCCTAGTTAACTCCTCAGAGCCTATCCTTTTCATGGTTCTTGTGATGTTTCGGTTTTTCGGAATATCAATGAAGAGCATTGTTTACAATCCACCCCAAATGTACACCCAAATCGTCTTAGCCTACCTTGTATGCACTCACTTTTAGTGCATTATTGTTATCATACTAAACCCTTAGTTCAATTATCTAGTTACTTGCATAAGTTGCTAAGTCGAGTCATATTTGTACACAGTTTTGGGACGATTGGGACTCATGGGAAAAGTTAAATTTTATGAAGTGACGGGAAGGAACGTTAAATTCAAATTCCCTTTATTTACGTAATAATGTACTCCAAGTGTTTTGATCTTTTCAATTCGGGTCAAATTAGTGTTAGAGTAATAAAAACTCAAGTGTAGGGATGTGCCTATAAATCCCTATTATTTTGATGTTATCGTAGAGGATGGTAGAGTAAAAGTGTATGAAGAAAAAAATTAGAAAAAAAGAAAAAAAAAAAATATAGTTAAAAAAAAAAAAAAAAAAAAAAAAAAAACATACGGGCTACCATCCTACATCTATCTTTATATTTATGTTTGTTTGTTTCAATTTATCTAGAGTTTAGAGTGTCGATTCTTGGCTTATGGCGCCATTCTTCTCATGCTTGTAACATAAAGATTTTGACTTGCCACAACTAAATCGCCTATCCCACCAAACCCTTTGTTTCCCTACAAGTAAGCCTAACGTTACAACCCTTTAAAAGACCTCTTGGATAGTATTTTCTAGGTGCTTACGCCAAAGCGATGGAGGTTTGATCTAGTCTCAAGCCTATGGTAATCTATGTACTAGGACCGGTTAATGAGTGTTTATCTTTCATTTCCAACTTGATATATTTCATATACACCGAGAGATGAGGTATCCAAACACCACTTTTGAGGTGCTAGTATGTAATTCCGTGCTTGATATGACTTTCTTGGGGCTTATACGTGTTGTGAATTGTTCTAAACTAATGCTTCATGACCTCAACTTATAAATTAATTGGCTAAAAGCACATTTGCTTGAGGACAAGCAAATACCAAGTGTAGGGATATTTGATAAGGATTTAAAAGGTACACTTTTGAGGGTCATTTAAGACCTTAATCGACCACTTTTATATCATTCTTTGCTTAATTTCATTCATTTTCACTTTTAGGTCTCTTGAAGGCAAATTCTTTGAAATGACACTTATTCGGACGAAAAGGCGCGAATATATGAAGAAAATGGCCAAAGTCAAGAATCAAGACACTCAGTACTTTGGGCCAGAAGGTGGCGTCACGACCATATAAGCGGCCGTCGTAAACACGCTTTAATGACGACTCGGTAGCCAAATTGCTATTTTGCACTTGGCGGCATCGGGTTTTAAAGAGTAGGGCATCACAACTCGACGGCCTAGATTTGGATCCCGCAGTCGAGAAGATGAAGCGGCGTCACAACCATAAGGTGGCGCCGTCACAAAGTTGACGTGGCCAAGGCGAAAACCTAATGGCGGCGATCAGCGGCGTCACAAATAAAGAGTGGCAAAGTCGCATGTTGTAACTCTATATATAGAATTGAATTTTCGAATTTTAGAGGTAGTTTTGTGGAGTAAAACCTAAACCGAACTTTGGTTGTCTTGGCGATATCTTAGGGTTCCATACCCTATTTTACAACAAGATAAGTGATTTACTTCATTAATTCAATTATGTCTTCAATTGTTTGTGTGTATGCTTGCATGTTTTCCATTTAAGCTAATTTACTTGTGTGTTTGCTTAGATCTATGAAACCTAGGTATTAAATATTGATTGGTTGTCTCTTATCATAATTGTGATTGACCTAGTATTGCGATAGGTCATTCGTTGTGTTTTTAATGCTTGAGTAATCTTTGTGAACATTAGTTTATAATCACCTAGAGTTATTGTAGGCTAAACATCCAAAGGTAACCTTAGAGTTAGTTTTTGAATCCTAGAGATTTCGTAGGCAATAACCTTAAGGTAGTCTCAAATAGTTAGGGAAAAACGCATACCCTACGACCTTAGAAGACACAACATGTTAAGAATAAGGACGTGACAATTCAACCATCAATAGGAGATAACTAGGGAGTAATAACATCTAAGTAAACACATTTTTAATCATCATAAGAGCACACAACAATAGACATAGACTACCCTCACCTTAGCTTAGTTAATTAGATAAGTAGAGTAATCGGTAGAAATACCACCCCCCAAATCCAATACCCCGAGATTCGTACCTTTCCATTTTCTAAAAAAATATATAAAAAAAAAGATAAAAAATAATCTTCCTCAACCCCAACCTTAGCGTAGTAATTTCTCACTAGCATTCCTATTCCCCTAGAGAACAATATCAATTCCCGAGGCTTACCCTAATACTACACTACAACGATTAGGTTCACTGCCTAGGGTGTTGAAAAACTTGCTCGACGAAAAGGAAGTTCCTTTGACCCCGAACGCGGATTGTACGCGTATCACCTGCAGACACAAATGGTTTTGGACTTTGTTCTTCACTGAGAGAATCAGTGAGATGATCTTCACCTATGATTCTCTTTTTTGCTACTAGGGCCTTGAACAGTATCAAAGACTCTAGGATTCTTAGCAGTCCAGCTTTCAATGATATCATTTTCCTTTTTAAATTCTTCCTAGAGAGCTTGATTTCTTTTAACTAATTATGAGTTTTGAATTTGTAGTGTGACATGCTCAAGCTTGGCTTATTTTAAAATAAGCAGTTCATCTCTACACTTGTTTAATTCAAAACATAACTTGTTGTATTTAGAAAAACGATTTTATCGTTGCTCTTCTACGAACTTAAGGTCAACATTAATATAGTTCATGAAAGACTACCAATCAGAATCATCATCCATAGAAAGTAAAATGTTTACCTTCCTCATTGTGATGTTAACCCATTCACCATTCCTAGCATGATTCTTCCCAACATCTAGCTTGTCCTCTTCTGAGAGAGCCATCGATTACTTGACTTGCACCATTTCATCGTCGAGAGGTGGCTCTACATCTAGTCAAAGACTTGACTATCAGGCCCTTGTTTTAGCCCCACAGTTTAACATTGTTTGATGTTTAGGGGGTGGCCTCAAGAAGTGCTAGTTTAGCCTTGGCTTTCCTATACTTAGCTTCAAAATCAACAACTTTGTTTTGGTCAGACTTGTTTTGGAAATTTTGATGAGACTGATAGACTTTTGGTTGAAATTTGCTAAAACCTAAGGACTGGTTTAACCCTGAGGGTTTGTCACGAGGGCTCAGAGAGAGTTTTTGAAAAACAATCTTTAGCAAAATGACAATTTTTGTGACACTTAAAACACTAAGTGTCCTCATTAGCTTTAGCATTAGAAAACTTTTGTTCTTTCTTATAAACCTTTTAGAGTTAGCAAGGTGCCCTTTTACGAAACTCGATGTTCAAGTCATTCAGGTACTCGCTTGTTCTCTCATCGGGCTCATCGTCTGAATTTTCACGAAAATCACGAACCACTTTGTTTGAATAAAAGCGGTAGAAATTGGTGTTGAAGTGGTTGTTAGGGACTTCTTGACTTCACGAGACTTTTCAAGTCCAGGTATCTTACATTGATGAGGTTTTCCTCATAGACAAATTTCCATAAATTTCGAAAGTTCAAGATTACGAATATGATTAGCATTTCTAAGTCCTTGAGAAAAATTCAACCACTTCTCGGGGAGGTACATTAACAAAACCAACATTGATTTCATGTTTGGACAACTTGACACCATCATTTGATAATTCATTTAACAAGGTCTTATCTAGGGTGTAAGTTTGAGAGAGAGTTTACGAGTCTTTAGCCACGAAGGTATTATACTAAAGTTTCGGGTCCATAATCTGTTTTCCTCGGTATCGAGGGATCTTCATAAACATGGACCGGTCATTCTGAGGTTTGTTTAGGCATACTACTGACCTATGATGAACTCCATAACATCATCGGGAAGACAAGGTATGATGATGCTTTTGAGCCTTTGGTCTGGTTGACCACTCTCCTCTCCTCGAGTCCAGCGAGCTTGGGTTTAGGTAAACCTTGATCTTTGGGATAAATGGACCTTCATTAATACACTTAATGTAGTAAGGTTCCATCGGTCAAATAACAAAGCATTCGCGTTTTCCATTTGTTAAATTTGCCAACCTCGAGTCGAGGGGCAACAACAGCATAGGCTCCACCCTTTTTGTCAACAAGTTGGGGTACATCACTTTCAACCATGTTTGGATCCCGATTTTAAAAGCGTTTTTGAGAGGCTTGAAAAAGGTTTTATAAATCGACACCGCTCTGATACCACTTCTTGTTCCCGTTTCACAATTAGTAAAAAGGCGGTTTGCACTTAAAAGTGATACATGACTTAAGTAAAGTGTATGAAAAATCACAATTAAACAAGATAAGAAAAACTTAAACACACCGAGATTTTTCAACGTTTATATCCTTAATTAATAATTAATCAAAAGAATATATTACCCAGTGCTTTGAACGACTGGGATTGAATAACAAGTATGGTGTAACTCCTCACTAAGCAGGCCAAGTCTAAACACAACTACTCGGTACCAGCGAGCTATCTCGGGGACATAGTTTTATTTGGAGGGTGAAAGATTGCTTGTGTGTGTTTTCACAATTAATGTACAAGCTTGAAATCTTTCACTCCTTCCTTATGGCTATTTATACAAGTTTGTTTCAACTCTACTAGATGACAAGCGACGAGTTCTGAAGATAAAATCTTGATGTATTTTGTCTCTGTTTACATGGCTATTTAGAGTAAGTGACAAGGTGATTTCATCTTGTCGGTGATGACCTGACCACAGTAGTTAGCGAATCGGGAAAGTTTGACTTTGGGTTGATAAGGACTTGTCTTATCTGTTAAAACTTATCGCCTTGTCCGCTCATTCTTCAATCTTCTTAGCCTTGATCTTTATATTGGTCTTGTCTTGATGATAATAGTTGGTGAGGAGTTTTGGGATGCGGTGAGTTATTGTCATCACTCACTGAATCCACCATCTTCTTCTTGACTCGGTTTCACCCTTTAAGTTCCGCCTTCTTGGTGGAGAGACTTCTTCTTCGTCTCTTCGAGTATCCACGAAGATAGCTCACTGAGGGGCTATGCGCTCAGTGACTTGTTGGTGTTTTAAGGTTCTAAACACTTAGAGTATTTTCTATTCAAATCCTAGAATCAAGGGGTTTGGGTATTCACTGAACCCAACAGAAACGACGGTGCAAGTGCTGTTCCAAGCGGATTGGCTTGTATTCCGACAAAAGCTTCAGCGAGTGTGGTGGGGAAGTCGTTGGCTCAGTTAAGACAGATTGGGGGTCTATAATGAAATCGATGGGACAAAGGTACATAGGCTTGCTGGATGTGTTTCCCCTAGCCACAACATGTGAAGTCTACGAGTCAAGGTTTCGAGTCATAGATGCCTAATGAATAGGCATTGGAATCTCCATTCTGAAACTTACGCAATTGCGTTCGAATAATTTTACAATAAGCGAGTGTTCTTACAAGTAATTTTAGTATAAAAATATAAAAGTGCAAATTACATGGATGATCTCGTGGTATGTCAAAGTAACAACCTTCATCCCTCAAAGTTTGAAATTGCACTGGTAGTCCCTAAATTGGTAAACAAATAACACCACAGGTCCATCACTTAACTAGTGTTAAGTGGGTTCCGTTATAATTTACACTTTATCCCTTTTGGGTTAAAGACCGTTACATCATATATCTTCTATAATAACGGATGTCTATAATTTAAAGTTTTTCTATTTGTTTTTATATGTTTTCTTACGTTTTCATACATTTTTATATGATTTCATCCGTTTTCATACGTTTTATCCGTTCTCATATGTTTTTATCCGTTTTTATAAGTTTTCATCCGTTTGTATACGTTTCTTACGTTTTTACCCGTGTTGGTCCGTTTTTATACGTTTTCGTCCGTTTTTCTTACGTTTTTATACGCTTTCACATGTCTTTATCTATTTTTTACGTTTTCGTCCGTTTTATACGTTTTTATCCGTTTTCATCCGTTTTTCTTACGTTTTCATCCGTTTTAAACATTTTCTTACGTTTTATACGCTTCGTCCGTTTATATACATTTTGTCCGCTTTTCTTACGTTTTCATAAGTTTTATCGTTTCGCACGTTTATCCATTCTTTTATATTTCCAATCGCTTTTTCGTTTACATCCATTTGATCGTTTCTATCCGTTTTCAAACGTTTTTAGATGTTTCTCCGCTTTTCTTACGTTTTCATCCGTTATTCAACGTTTATCCATTTCGTCCATTTTATACGTTTTCGTCCGTTTTTCTTGTGTTTTTATACGTTTTTATCTGTTTTTACACGTTTTCGCCCGTTTTCTTACATTTTCATACGTTTTCGTATATCGTTTTTATACGTTTTTCTTACATTTTCATACGCTTTCGTCCATATTTTATACGTTTTTCTTACGTTTTCATCCTTTTTATGCGTTTTAAATCTGTTTTATCGTTTTCGTCCATTTTCTTACGTTTTCATATGGTTTCATAAGGTTTTATCCGTTTTATCGTTTTGCTCGTTTTATTACATTTGCATATGTTTAATCCGTTTTTACGGTTTTGTCAATTTTTACGTTTTCATCCGTTTTCTTATGGATAAAATGTTTGAAAGCGTATAAGAAGGCGGATAAGCGTATAAAATGGATGAAAACATAAAAATGGACGAAACATATGAAATGTGAAAAAGCAAAAACGTATTAAAATGGATAAAGCGTATGATAACGAAGAAAAAGACGGGACGGATAAAACGTAGAAAAGACGTATAAGAATGGATGAAAAGTAAGAAAAGTGGTCAGCGGATAAAATTGTATGAAAGCGGATAAAATGTATAAAAGCGATGGAAGCGTGAAAAAGTATGAAAATGTAAAAAGCGTGTGAAAAGTAAGAAAAGCGGCGAAACAAATAAAACGTAAGATAACATATAAAAATGATGAAAGCGAAATAAAATGGACGAAATAGATAAAGCGTGAAAGCGGTTAAAGCGATAAAATGATGAAAGCGTAAAAGCGGACGGCGTAAAATACGGATAAAATGTGAAAACGATAAAGCGTATAAGCGTAAGAAAAGCGGTGGCGTTTAAGCGGCAACGGATAAAAGCGTGAAAGACCGGCAACGGATAAAAGCGTAAGAAAGGCGGACAAAAGCGTGAAAATGGACGAAAACATAAAAGCGGATAAGCGTGTGGCGTATAAAAGCGTTAAAACCGGACGGCGTAAAAAGCAGACCTAAATGGATAAAAGCGTGAAAGCGGATAAAACATATGAAAGCGGACGGCGTAAAAACCGGACAAAATCGGATAAAAGCGTGAAAGCGTGTAAAACATACTTAAAGTAGAAAAAATTTAAATTATAAACATCCGTTATTATAGGCGATGAGCGATGTAACGGTATTTAACCCAAAAGGCTAAAGTGTAAATTATAGCGGAACTCGTAACACTAGTTAAGTGATGGACGATGGTGTTATTGTTTACCAATTTAGGGACTACGGTGCAACTTCAAACTTTGAGGGATGGAGGTTGTTACTTTTGACATACCACATGGACCATCCATGTAATTTACTCAATATAAAAATTAAATCAAATCGTCGGTTGTGCCACTACGCGTTGTGTCAAATTTTTACGTTTCGCGAGATAACTTCTCGTTTTCCTTGTCAAATGAGCTCGGAAAGTTCGTAAATAAATTATAGGCATAATTCCTCAAAAAATGAATATCTGGAAAATCTCGGGATGTCACACGGTGTTACAATCGCTCGTTATGTTAGCATTTCATAGGATTACAAACTCGGAAATGACCAAAAGGACGAATCATTTTGGTGCGAGGTTCTTTTCGAGTACAACAAAGGTTCCACCACAAATGTACCAAGGATATATTGACGAGGAAGTGGGCAACGTTGAGCGAAAGTGCCAAAAGTTCAACGCTATCTACAAACGTTTAAAACTTTTGAGTAGAAGTGGCGGAAGCGAGGTTGATCTTATGTCCCATGTAGGTAAGCATATCACGAGAAGTCAAAAGCGGAAAAGAGTTTTTCTTAAGGCGGGGCATGAGAAATATTGAAAAAATACGTCAAGAGGGATTCGACAGACCCTGTTGATCCGGTTGATCTCACCGGACGTGCCGAACTATTCGGCGATGATGTGAGACCACGTCTCCCCAGCAAACCACGTCCTTCGGAAAAAACCAAATTGGAAACCACGTCAAGCACCGCGGGAAGTAACCCGCTGGAATTTGGGGATGCTTTAGAAAATGAGTTTCGACTCAAGCGGGAAGCCGCCCAATTGGCGCGAGGTGATGAAGGAAAATACTGGGACAATAATCGGAAGTTTCTCGCTTAACATCAAGGAAATGTCGGATGATGATGCCTACTTAGTTAAATTGCAAAAGAACAAATCCACAAAAATATGGAATGCACCATAATTAGTCGTCTTCGTTAATTTTTTTTTTAGATTTATTAATTTTAGTAATTTTTTAATTTTCTTATTGTATTTAGTATATTATTTAAATGAATAAAAATTAGTTTGTTTGAAAAAATATAAAGAAAATTAAATCGTGTGACCTAAAAACTTAAAATGACTTGAGCCATTAGTAAAGGGGTATTTTGTGTGTGAAAATAAAATATAAAATGTTGAGATGATGGTAAAGTGAGAAAATGGCTTGAGCCATCACATCCCATACTCTAATGACAAAATAACGCACATCATCTCATCCATTGATTAAACATTTGTGTAACTTAGATGCTTCGTCTTCGTATGTTACATTATTAGGAAAAACACCTACAAATACATATCAAGCGAAGCATATAGAATACCTTTGAAGTGAGTTTTCCATTACTTGCTTGATGAAACACTACGATTTGTTAATAAAATCATTTTTGAATGGTTTATTATAATTGTTTGGAAGTTAATATATTTGCTTTAGAAGTGGGTGCGATGGTTGCAATAGGACATGTTATCTGCTAGAATTTTAGGCTCGATGGTAAGGTGGTGAGTGGTTCACACACCTCGACCACCACTTTCTCTTTCCTCTCACTTTCTTTCACTCTCACTCATTTTTTGTAGACAAGGTTACCTTACCATCACTTTTCATTAAAATACCCACTTTATAAAAATATACTCAACTAAATATCCCACATACACTCACAAGCTAAATAAATAATTATAAAACATTTAAGGTGAGCGACTCACCTTAACTCTTCATAGGAAGCCAAACTCGGCCAGAATCCCGAGCCGAACAGGAATCATACCGATTCCCAATATACGATGCGATGCAGGACTACTGAAATAAGGTGAAAAAATCGGGACCATTAATTCGACGCGAACCGGTACCAAATCGGAAAATTCCGAAAAAATGGGAAAACCCGATTTCCCGATCACGATGCCGATCATCGATACCGGTATCTGAATCACATTCATGCGGTACGGTACCAATAATTAATGTTCGGAAAAAATCGGTTTCATTAATTGATGCGGTATCGATGCCGTGCTCATCCCTACTGATATCGATGACAGGGACTCACATGTGACTAGTAGGCTAAGATGACTTACTCACCATCCTTGCCTACTAGCCTTAGCACACCCAATAACATCATTATAATAGTATAACATAAACATTTCTCCGGCTATAACATGGTATAAGAGTAAATGAGTCACATAACACAACATCAAAAATATCACACTCACTCATTAATATATATATATATATATATATATATATATATATATATATATATATATATATATATATATATATATATAGAGTCGGTTCTAGAGAGAAGTGTAATTAGAGAGAAAAGTGAGAAAAAAAGTTATAGGGTAGATTCGTAAATAGTGGAAAGTTTAGGGTCAAAAATAAAATACGGAGTAGTTGGGTAACCATTAGATACACACACAGTTTCGGTTCTCTCAGATTCAAACACACACACACACTCATCGTCACCACCACCACCGTCGCCACTCCACCACCGCGTCGGTCTTCACTCGACCACCGTCACACCGGCGCCCAAACATGAAAACACATTAAAATACACGTTATTCTGTGGAATAACAACGATTTGAGATGCGATTTGAGTTGCGTGATTTTGTGATACTGGATAATTGCGGTATCACAACTTTATTCAGGTTATATGTACATTTAAGATTAATTTTTTTTCTTATTATTTTGAATTTGTGTAAAATTAGGGCATCAATTTTAAGCTTTTTATTTATTTATTTATTTATTTTTTATTGTGAATTTGTGTAAAATTATGGCATCGCTTTTGGAAGTTTAAAAATATAATTAGGGCATTGATTTTGGAGGTTTAAAAATAAAATTATGGCGTCAATGTGTGTAAAATTAGGGCATCGATTTGTGTAAAATTAGGGCATCGATTTGTGTAAAATTAGGGCATTGATTTGTGTAAAATTAGGGCATCGATTTGTGTAAAATTAGGGCATTGATTTTTTTTCTTTCTAGTAAAAGATTATTTCTGTTTGTGCATCTGGAAAAAGAAAAATGAGGGCATTGATTTTTCTCTTGCTAGTAAAAGATTGTTTCTGTTCTTGCAGCTCGAAAAAGAAATTGAACGATATGGTGAAGAAAAATGGCACTCAAGACTAATGGCGACAATAAGGCGATGATGAATAGCTTGTGAGATTACAATAAATTTTGAGGTGTTAGGAAATAGGAGGTTAAGAGTGTGTATAAAAGATATGTGTCTTTGTTTGGTTTAGCGGTTTTGGTTGTTGGTGAGAATGGATGGGCGAGTTGTTGACTTTTATGTTTGGATGTGTCTTGAGTGATAATGCCATGTTGAAAGAGTGCGCTTTTGATTTTCGCGCAATTAGCGTGTTTTATTGGTGAAATTGCTTTTGTATATGGATACTTTGCATAATGTGTTTTTGTCTTGTTTAGGGGTAGGGTTGGGGGTTGAGGTTAGGATTGCGATGTTAGGTGCTACGATTAATTTTATTCAGTGTTTGGAGAAGAGTAAGGATAGGGATAAGTTTCATGATTTGTTGCCTTTGATGATGATGATGTTAACCAAGGTTGACTTCGAATATACGAAACCGACCAGAGAGGAACGTGCCCACGAGGGCACCACCAGATGTTGTAGATGAACCTACTAAAGACGTGTTGAATTCTGGTAAGGAGAGTACGGCTCAGGATGCGCTGGAGTTGTTGATTGAGTTGGCTGGGACTGCGTTCAGGTTTTTGAGGAAGAGTATTGTGGAAGTTGTGGGGGCGATTTTGCAGATAGAGGAAGCGGAGAGTTTGGAGGAGGGGACTAAGAATTTGGGGGTTGAGTATTGATGAAGATGTTGTTGGATGTTGAAGATTATCATGCTTGTCATATTGCTGAGATTGAACATGAGGATGCCGAAGGTTGCTCAAAGGTATTACTAATTGTTGTCTTGGTGTTTTGTAAAGTTTAGTTATAGGCGGTTTTTGGAATGAAATTATGTGTTAGTATTGTAAATTTTATGTATGTTCTGATTTAGGTTATGACTAAGAACTTAGAGCATGTCGTGTCAATGATAAAATTATATTAATGAAGGTTTGTGTAAAATTAGGGTAAAATTAGTATGAATTTGTGTAAATTTATGGCATCAATTTTGGAGGTTTAAAAATATAATTAGGGCATCGATTTGTATAAAATTAGGGCATCGATTTGTTTAAAATTAGGGCATCAGTGAGTATGAACATATTAGGGCATCACTAAGTATGATTAGTGCATCGTCCAAGATACTAAGGCATCAATGTGTTTGTTTAAGCATTCTTTTGCATGTTTAGTGCATCCATTTGCATGTTTAGTGCATTTTTTTATTTAATCGTAGATCAACTTAACAACTTCTTCTTGTTTAATTACTTTTCTAGTGTTGCTAAAAGTTTTCCTCTTTGCGTTTTTTCATGTAAAAGGTCAAGATGGCCCAGAAGAATGACCCTGAGTTCGCTAAGAAGTTAGCTTCTCTAGCTGACTTGTACGTCAATGGTGCTTTTGGCACAGCATTTGAAGCCTTCTGTTGCTGGTTTCCTCGTGCAAAAGGTTTGTTTTTTAGCTTATGTTATGTTCATACCAAAGTTAAGTGGTGTTCAGGATTGCGCTTGTTAAACACATTTGCATTTTAGTACTGCATTTGCTCACTAAAATGACACAGATAATTGATTTTCAAATAGTTTGACACAATTTATTTGGTTATTTGTGTTTCACAAACACAATAATCATTGGACAAAAATAAGGCATCGATGTGCATCTTTAGTGCATCCATTTGTAAAAATTATGTTTACTGCATCAAAAATATGTTTAGTGCATCATTGGAAATGGAGGAGACTTGCTTCCTCGTGATGGTCGTTGGAAATTTAATAACAGGGTCGTTTGTTATTTTGTTAATTGATATTTATATATAGTTAAAACTTCTAGTGTTGGCTATAATAGTTTGATATTTGGATCATGTAGACACTTGTTGAGCCAGCATATTAGTTATTGGGCTATTGTGAACTTTGGTGCGCGATGTGACATCAAAAACATGTGCGAGATCTACTTAGATGTTACGGGCGAAAGGAATGGTGAGTTAACTCGCATATTATATGTTTCCTTTGTTTGTACACATAACATATATGATATGCTTTGGTAAAATAAATTATTATGTATTATTCTTGCAGGCACTTCATCAACCATTCACTGTAATCGAAGAGAATTATCAGGATAGATGAACGAAGCCATGCTCATGTTTGTGCGGAGAAGATGTGTGAGGCTCTTATGAGAATGCTTCCAGGCCCACCATTATTTCTTCTATGAATTCTGCCTGAGCGAAATAATTCTGACATATTTGGTTTTTGCCTCTTTCTTGATCTTTCACTACAAAAAAAGAAACTGGTTTTTTTGTTAATTAAAATAAATGTGAATTCTTTTTGTTTTCATAGGGCCTGGAAGATAAAAATGCCTAGTGAACTTTTCTCAAGATTAATGCAAAAGTCTTAATTTCAAGTCATATTACAGTTTTGTATCATGTTTTTTCTTTCTTGAACTCGTATGATTTATTTGTTTTTTATTGCAGATGTGTGGTATAAACTCGCTGCTATTAGTTGAGTTTTTTCATTCAATGCCATTAGTCTCAAGGAATCCTACCATCATATTTGAAACTTGCGGGATTTGCTTATCTAAGTACTTATTGATCAAGTGCTAACCCGCTCTGAAAAAATAAGTAGGTACTAACATGTTTATTTCGTAAAAAGTAAAGATAAGCAGTTTTTCATAGAGTACAGATAAGTGTTTTGGAACTTTTTATGTGATCATTGCAACTTGATTTCAGAAGGATAGATTGTTTTTGTTTGATTTCATAATAATTAGATTTGGAAATTTTGACATTTACTTATTAATGTGCGGTTCGGGTTATTTTCATAATCTAATACATCAAATGGTTAAACTCGAATGTGTTCTAATTAAGATAGGACCAAATGGGCCTAACGGTCAAATGATTAGTGCATAAGCAAGCGGGTTGAAAATGGATGAAAATGACAATAGTAGATTAAATGAGAATTAGGGCATCTATGAGTATGATTAGTGCATCGAAAAGGTAGATTTTAGGGCATCTATGAGTATGATTAGTGCATCAAAAGGTATATATTAGTGCATCCATCTGCGTATTTAGAGAATCTGTTTGGACATATTAGGGCAGCAAGGGCGGCTGATTATAGTATCAAGAGTAAGATATAGTAAAACTATTGAGTAAAATTATCTTTCTTTTCTCTTTTGGTGATATGATAGCATATGAAAATGAGAATGTTAGTTTCTGTTGCTTCATTTTGCTTTATATGCGCTGACCACTTTCTTGCTTGTTGCTTCAGGTTTTGTGTTATTTCTTGTTGTCGCAGCCGTGTTATGTTGATTGTTGATGATGAGCATGTTAAGAATCTGATGGGGTCTGAGGTGACTATGAATGAGGTCAAAGACTCTGTGGAATGAGGATGTGAAGAAGCCGAAAACTAGGACGATGCTGGAGGTGGTTGATAAGATTTACGTGTAATGATGAGATTCTTGCGATTGGAGATGTTTTCTTTGCTGATGTGGAGAAACAGTGGGTGGTGGTACTATATAGAGTTAATGACAAATCATAAAAGCTAAACAAGAATCTACCATACAAACAGTGGTCATAAAATTGCTTCTTCAATTTCAAATGGAATTTGTAATATCAGTATAAGAATATGAAAGATTGTCGTTTATGTTACACAAGCAAAAAAGTTATTTTTATTCAATAATAACTCAGGTATTGTTTGATTAAATAATATAATATACTAGTAATACAAAAACAAGAACAATAATGCTAATAGTCAAGAACACATTGCGCAAAGCCTGGAGGTTCTTGATTCGTTAGAACCTTACGGATGTGACATGCTTGTGAAGCATCTTAACAACATCATGTGAAATTCTATCCCATTTTGTCTTCAGGTGTTGAATTTTTCCATATGTTTCCTTCTCAAGTCGCTTCACATTGGCACCGGAGTCACCAATAGACTGTTTGACATAAACAAATTAGTTTAGGTGTAGTTAATCCAATAATCGGACAGTAAAAAGCATAAAACTTCAAAATGACGTGGAATAATTAAAATTCATCACATGGCTCTCAAAATCCTACAAGCTACAACTACATGATATACGGAAAAGCTCTATTTTTTGGTTAAATAAACCGAATCATGCAAAAAATGCTTAAGTTGTCATTCCCTCAACTCTTAATCATAGCACAAAAATTCTAAATTTTTCCAAGATACGATTGTTTTAAGTTTTGGAACTATACCTCAATGAGCTTTCTCTGATAATCGCCTATTTTAGTCTAGCCAATTTTGTTGAAGACAAAAACTGGATTGTGTCAAAAGAAATCATGAAATACATAAAGAGGTGCACATGTTCTACGGTTTCAAAATATTACGAGTTAGATTGGTGCAAAAGTACACTTTTCGAAAGCGGCATTGGCAATTTTCCGAGCTTTCTGCTCTGCTGCTAACAGTGATTGGATTCCGCTTTGGCCCTGCTGCCACCATCCATGTTTGCTACATGATTCCAATATGCTACAAAATGTTTAGCTCAGATACTAATCTCTCGTCGGACGGTGAAATCTAGTCAAGTAGTAGGCTATATCTTTACATGGGTAACTATACTAGATTACTAGATTTCCTTCTTTTGGTTCGATATAGATCAAAATTTACAAGAGATAAAGATTTAAATTATATGTCAAACACGGATGTAAAATCCATCTAACAACTTAACCAAAGCGGCGTTCAACAACACACGTAACAACTAAGATTACCTAACGATCCACGATTCCAATAACTTTGTTGCAACTAATTAGCGATTTTGAATCTTTAACGTCACAATATTACTTTTAAATTGCTTATCCAAACACCCTATAAGTTACCTACAAAGGACCAAACAACATCAAACCATTCTTTTAATAACAAAATGAGGTCAAATTGTAATTTTCATTCGTATTTTGGGACAAAGGTAGTAACTTGCGCGACTCTAGTAATATCTAATTCATTTTAGAACATCACCAAAATTATAATAATCAATCTTATTAGCTTAAAGCATACTCTACATGAAAAGTTGGTGCATCATAGTGTAAAATCAATGCATCATTATCTTAAAATTTCATTTAGGCATTTTATCAAACATCATGTGTGCAGTTCTTGTAAACATCATTTGAAGTCTTTTTTTTTTCAAATTTGCTTCAAATAACTAATCTATACAATGCATCATGTTAAAAAAACACGTAAAACGATACATCAATGAAAAAATATGATGATTGCCGAATCAAAATTCATAAAAAAACCTAACTCATAATAAACAAATAATCGGTACAAATAAACACGTATATCAGCACTATTTTTGATCTTTGATAACAAAACTAACAACATTATAATCGAAAAAGGTTTAAAAACTTACCTTGATTGGCGATTTATGACATTAGAACGAGATGATTTAGTGAATCTGATAGCAGATCGTGTTTATTGTGTTGATTGTATAGAGATTGTAAGCAATAATCACTGGAAAAATTTGAGAAGCGTGATTATGGAGGACCAGAGAAATGAACAAGAGGGAAAAAAAGAAAAAAAAAATGAGAAACTTAGGTATTTTATATGATGGAGTTAAAACTAGAGGCAATTACTGAAACTTACGAAAAGTAAGAAATTAACAAATAGACCCCTCGAGTTGGGAGGAAAAAAAAGGAGAGAAAGGGGTGATCTAACGGTTGAGATCACTTCTCACTTTTCTCTTGAGATCAACTTTTAAATGATCCAATATATATATATATATATATATATATATATATATATATCGGTAAAGTTAAAATAAAAATACAAATATCCAGTAAAAGAATAAAAAAATTTGTTTTTAAAACATTCTCAAAAATTCGAAAAAATTCCACAAGATCGGGTATGTTGGTGCATAAAACTTTTGTGAAAACATTTTTATAATTTTGAGTTTTGATCGTTTTTTAATGCACAAAAAAGAATTTTGATCAAAAAATTTTGATGCACAAAATTTTCAACTTGTTTTAGTTATATGCACAATGTTATTTTGATGAAAAAAGTCAAAAAAGTTGGGTGCAAAATCCAATTTTGATGCACAAAAAGATTTAATCGCAAACGTATTTTTTCATAATTTTTTAGGAAAAATATCCACTTTAGAAAAAGTTTTTCATAACTTTTCATGCACCATCATATCCGATCTTGTGAAATTTTTGGAATTTTCGAGAACTTATTTTGAAAAAAATCTTTTTATCTTTTTACGGATATCTGTCTTTTATTTGATCTTTATCCTATTCCATTGAGAAGGTTTTATTTTGAGAAGATTGAGAAATCAACGTTTGGGCAAATTGATTCATATTTTTTGATTTGATTCACAAGTAAACATAATTTTATAGTGAATCGAATCAATAAATCACAAGTTTGATTCACAAATCATTCTAAAATCGAGTAAAGCTAATGATTCCTTAAATGTGTCTGAGAAGATTCGGTTTTTACTTATATTGCAAAATCGAGAGATTTTTAACATTGATTCGAAATTTGTTTACATTTTGGATTAACATAACATTAAAATGAGTTTTACGTTTGAAAACTTGAATCAAAGTTAAAATCTATCGTTTTGAAAACCTTTCAATCTTCTCAAAATAAAAGCCTACCGATCGATCGGATTCTATATATATATATATATATATATATATATATATATATATATATATATATATATATATATATATATATATATATATATATATATATATATATATATATATATATATTATAGGATGTCAGTGGCGTTATGGCGTGGCGTCTCCTCTTATATATAATGTATAGATATATATAGAGGGAGGTTATTGTAAGATAGTATTTAAAATAGGAAGAGTAGGAAATAATGTGGACCATTAGATATATCAAGGATGATCTCATTAGATTTAGATAAATTGGATGGCATTTTGGTGAATAAAGTGAAATAAATGACTAATGTTGAGGCTTTATTCGTTTGGCTAACGCCCTTTTCGGCTTTTCCTGTATTCCATACTTTTTCGTCTTCTTAATCTTTTGAAAACCTAATTTTTATATATTTAATATTCTTAATTTTACACAGCACCAAAATCATACTCATCTTTTATATTCTAGAATATGAAATCAATTCGCTATTCTTCATTTAGTTATGATACACATATGCACATAGCCATTAACTTGTCACATGAAAGTATCATAAAAGCATTGAGACACGATATATTGATACATATAGCTACTACCTTGATACATTAACTATCATAGTTTTACTTAACGTTTTGGTAAATTTGTGATACAAACATTATTAATATTAATACACTAATTTGTTCAAATAAAATATTGATACATAAATACCTAAATACATAGTTCATACAATAAATTTGATACAGAACTGACTAATCTTGATACACGAATACCTACACAAGTCTTGCATAATTTGTGATATACAAAAATTGGTACACTAACAAACTAAACAAAAATATGATACACTGTTAAAAACCAACAAAAAAGAATTAGATGGAAAATCCATGTGGTCTTTGTTATAATTTTGTTTCAGCGTTTCATATGTGTTAGTACGTCACAAAAACTACCATATCTATGGTTACAGTGGAGATGAAGAGTGGCACCGATGGTGGCGATTCAGGTATTCGAATAACAACAGCGGTCAGTGGGTATCGATTTGGGTGTGTTGGGATTTTAGAGCAGGTTAATCATTAACCTCTACGATCTGTGACGGATATTGGATTTAGTTATCGCTATTATGTTAAGCACGTAATTAATAAACAATTAATTAATAAATAATTAATTAATAAAGGTATATAGAAAAGCTAACCTTGCTTGGCAATTGATCTCAATAGCGGAACGAGAAACCAAAACAAAACCTTAAGTATCTAAAATAGATCCTCGAAGAGTATCACAAACAAACACTTAAACCAAATACGTTCGATTAGGCGCTAGTCGAGAACGTTTAAACAATCAACCCTTGATTACTTGAATACCACTAACAAAGCGAACAACTTTGCTTTTATCCTTTACTTCTTGCGTCAAGCGAAACAAACCCTTTTATTGAATATATATATATATACTATTTCAGTAACTAATAAAAGGGAATGTGCATAGAATTCTATGCATGGAATATCATACATACTCATAATGCATGTACATCATGATTATCATGCAACATGTGGTTTTCATTGATGTTCGCAGGACATAAAAACAAGCCAATCCTTTCTTTCTTATAAATGTGAGTGAGACAGGAACCGATTATTAAGTATTCGGTTAGGGATAGTTTTTAGTCGTCCCTTTTAATGCAATGTTGTGTTTGTTTATATAGTCTCATCAACTGAGTAAACTCTTGGGCTCAAACCTTGCGCACCAAGCTACAAACCCAACACCACCCGATCGTTTATGGTGGTCTAGGCCTAAGGCTCACCATCCGACCCATATTGAAAGCTAAAATAGCCCATGGGTCGTGTAATAGGATCGGGTCACGTGCACGCATAAACGGGTCAATAAATTCAAGTAATTATAACGTTCATCACGTACTCTCGTGTTTAACGTGTGTGCCCCATCGACACACACTTCTAGTCGTTTCGTGTGTTTATAACTCCCACAAACCAACGACTCCCACTTGGGAGTTGGTGTGTCGAATGGCACACAAAACTAACGACGGAAACGCTTAGCAAACGCTCTCGCTCGCTTTTTAACTAAAAGTGTGCGAGAGAATAGTTTCATAAAAGTTTCTCGATAGCATGGTCATTCAATGTCTTGCTCTAATCATCCTTTGTTATAGATTCCGTTAAACCATGGATTATGGATCTCAAATCATTCCATATAGTTTAACCATTTAGAATCTCGTTATAGAATTTAATTAGATATACCAAATGTAATCAAGTATCATCTTGCATTACCCTTTGGGTTCGGTGAACAATTATCTTATTAATTACGAGAGGCGCCATGGTATCTTTCGCGCATATCAAGTGGAGTAACAAATCCTTTATTGACTACAAGTGTTGTGGATGATGCTTCACATCACTCCAGAAATATAGCTTTATAACTACCTTGTTCGAGATAGCGTTTTGCGTATACTTACAAAAATGATATCCACACATATGTAACTTGCTTGTATCTCAAGTCTAAGGATGAAGATAACAAACCATTTTAATATTTTACTTATGACAAGGATCCAAAAGTAAATGTTTGAAAGTTGGGGAATCCAATATGCATCTCTAGTGAATACATATGAGTTTGGCGGGAACAATCCAAATTCTCGTTAGAATATAACCAACACTCGCATTTGCCTTACATAACAATATTCCATATTGTTAACCAACAATGGACATATTTAGAATAATGTTGTTCCTATTCACTATTGTTTAAAATCAATTAAGCACATCGTAAAACAATATTAACTAGTATGAATAATGCATCATTTGTACTTATACAACACTATGCTTTAAATTAACATAAGTAATCTAAACACACGAGGTAATTTTCAACATCATATTCTTATTAGAAATAAATCAAAGAATCGTTACCCACGAGTACTCAAAGAATGCGTTACCCAATAGTACTTGGGATTGAAATGACAAAGTTTGGGTGACTCTCTCAAGCTTAGGCTAAGTCTAAGCACAACTCTTAGAACCCATTGAGCTAGCTCAAGGATAAAGTTGTATTTGGAGGAGTGAAAAGTTGGCTTGTGTGTATGTGTGTTTTACAATTCACAAGCTTAAACTTTTCACTCTTCTTCTTATGCTATTTATACAAGTATGATATTTAACTTTAACCTAGAAGACAAAAACATAGAACTTAGCAAACATGAATCTTGAAGGATTCGATTCTTATTTGTCTTTCTATTTATAGTAGGCGGCGAGACTATTTCCTTTGTGAGAATCGCCGCTTACTATAAATGGAAAGATATGATTTTAGAAGATTGTGACCATGTATGGACCGGATAAAGACATGAGGACTTAGTTTTATCGGGTAAAACTTTCCCGCTTTATCCGACTCATTCTTCGATCTTTAAGGCCTTGATCTCTTCCTTCATTTGTCTTGATGTTTAACAGTTGGAGAGAGTCGTAGGGATTCGGTGAGATATTGTCATCACACTTGAATCCACCATCTTCTTCTTGACTTAGTCTTCACCCTTTAAGATCCGCCTTGCGAGTGGAGAAGGCGATACTTTGCCTCGTACTAAGTATCTCGAAGATGGCTCACCGAGAGACTATGCGCTCGATGACACGATTGTGTTTAATGGATTAAACACTTAGGATATTTTCTATTCAAATCCAAGATTAAGGGGTTTGGGTATTCTTGAACCCAACAGTCTCCCCTATTTGGATATACAAATAGCCTAAGTGTTTGATCGGTGTAAGTGAGCTAATGGCTTCTTCTTACATCTGAATGTACTAATGAAAATAATAAGGAACTTTGAGTAGTCTAACAAAACATACATCTTTTATTGATCGATTACATAATTCCTATCACTAGTACAAGAAGATAAATTGATGTCGGTCCGGATGGATACCCGGTGCTTCAAGCTTCACTTTCTTGGTGATGAGTGTTTCCTGTCGGGATGGTCTCGATCTTAGCATTCGGTCTTGACAAAACGACATTTCTTTGGGATTGGATCGAGAGGCCCTTTGGAATATAGCGATCATTGCGACCACTCCGGCTGATCAATGTCACTCCATCTTTGAAATGCGGGTTCCATAGACATCAATGTGGAATAGCCCTCTTCGTGCTCTTCAATCACTAGACAGTTCACAAAATTTACACCTCGTGCGGTTCTCTGTTGCATTCAAGGCCGAGCACTTTGATCTCGGGTTGAAATCAACTCTTTTCCTTTTGCGGTGGAAGCTTGTGGTTGAGATCCTTGAGGTGCGGTCAAGGCGGTGAATTCTTAGTTGGGCGGTGCATCCTCGACCTTTCATATCTTTTGCTAAGCATCTTCATCGACTCCTTGACCACCTTATTTTGCTTCTTTCCAATGATCGGACCAAGTTCATCAAGTTCGGTGATCCCAAAGTCTTTGAATTTTAAGGATCATGAACCTCAAAGTGTCTTTTGTCATCCCTCGTAAACATTCATAGCCAATGGTTTGGTGTTGGGAATGATCTTGACATCGATGATTTTTTGAGAAGCCTTGGTGGTCATTGTCTATTGTATTCTTTAATTTCGCTTTGCACGAGAGCTTGAGTTTTCTTTCTCTTTTCTTCATCTTGAGCTCTCATTGCGACCATTTGAACGACTGAGCTTCCTTGAACTTCATCTGCTGACCCTTTTGAGCTTGCTTGCATCTATTCCCACATTTTCGACTTCTTGGCAATCACTTTGGTCAATGCCTCCTTAGTCTTCTTATCATCCTCGACTTGTTTCAATTTCCTTTCTTCTTTAGCAAGGTGTTTGGTTAGTTGTTGAGGAGTGAAGAGGTATTGATGTCACCGATTTTGTAGGGAATCTTCTCGGGCTCGATGGTTGTCGGTATGCCTTTGCCCTTGTCCCGTCACGAGGAAGATGATGCAATAATGGGAGGTGTTGTTGTCATGATTGGTGTTAAGGACCATCGGTGTTGTTGTTGTTGCATGAGGTGGAAGTGATGAGATTGGTGCTACTGAGTCCGGTCTTGATGATGATGATGTTTGAGTGTTGAGGCTGGTGGTGTTTGCTCCCCTCGGTGAAGAGGAGTTTCTTCAAGATATTCTCCCCTCAACTGTTGCCGGAGCTTCGGTGAGGGCAAGAGTTGGAGTAGGTCTTGAGGGGGACCGAGCTTGACCTTTGAAGGCTGATAGATTTCATCATCATGGCCTTTATTTACGTAGTATCGGCACGAAGACCGGTGACCTTTGCATCCAAGTTAGCATGAGATAACTCCAAGGCGATCATTCATGGACCAAGATTCCAAGCCATAGAAGGCGAGGCACGAGTCATGGTCGCTACTGAGTGTTCGATGAGTCCATGGTGCTTGAAGAGTCCGGCCGAGGTTTGAAGACCACAGAACATTTGCGAGACTTGAGCGGATCTATAAGGTCATTGAGGTTTGATGAATTTTTTCAATATGCCTCGGTGGTCTTTAGCACTTTGGCATTAAGTCTTGGGTCTTCTTTGACAAACTCCACGATTTCATCAATTGTAACCCCTGATCGAAGATGCCTGAGGAACTTAACCATGTGTTCATTCGTTGACAAGATGGTGGTACATAAGATCCACGTGCTCATGAACATTTTCGTTGAAGGTGAGCACATCGGATCTAAGGTCGGCATAACTGCGGCGACCTCGGTGTGTTGATCCCACAATGTTTCGGTAACCCACTTGAGTATAGCTTCCTTGTAGCCCCGGTGATCCAGCGAGCCAGGTTGTCTTTCGGTGAGTGGAAGAACATTGTCAAACCTTTGAATTCATCGAGCTGGAGGATGAGCCGAGTCATTGTCATGTTTGAAAAGGTGACTCGATCGCTCCTTTGGATCGGTGAGGCTCTTGTTCGATTGAACCTCGGCGTCCACTTCTTCTCCTGGCGATAAGATTTCTTCATCACTTTCGGCAAGGTCATCATCGACTTTAGTAATTCGGCAACCTCGAACCTAGATTAACAATGGAGGGGAATGGGTTCCATATCGTGGTGGTATTGATCCTCGAGTCTTTGTCCCCGTGGACCCCTCGGACAGGTGGGAGTTTCCAGCGTCTTCTCGGGAGTCGATTGGTTTTGGGTTTCGTATCGGTGGGTTGTTCCTTTCCTCCGAGTCTTTGTCCCCAGTGACCCCCGAGACCTTGGTGGGTATTTCAGTGCCTTTAGCGAGTCGGTGAATGTTGTATCCCTATCGGTGGGTTGTTTGTTTCCCGAGTCTTTGGGATCGATCGGTGTGCCCTCGACAAAGACTTGGATTTGTTAATGTCATCATCAGCGTGGTGGGCGCGCCCCTACCGGTGGGTTGTTTGTTTCCTACGGATCTTGGGAGTAGTAGATGTGACCAAGGGCCTTGTTGTGATGTATCGGTGTCCTTCGTTGTCACGGGGTGGTTGTTGCACAGTCGGTGGGTGTCTTTTGGTCTCGGGCTTTTTGTACCTCTTAGGCGGTGCTCTTGAAGCCTCGGGGCCTGAGACTTTGGTTTAGTCTTAGTCCCGATCGAGACTTCCCTTTTCTTTTAGGAGCGGGGTTTGGAGACATCGATCCCTCACAGTTGTTCTGACAACCATATGGGCCGTCAATTCAATAGGTGTGACAAGGGATGGGTCCTTTTGAAAGTTTGAAGGACTCGGGATGCCGTAAATTTCAAATTTTTCATCACGAGTATAATTGGCACCAATAACGATTGTAAAGCACAAGAGACAAACCTAGGATACGAAATATACTTCGTCCTAGTTTTGCTCTGTAGCTTCGTTACAAGATCACGTAAATGATCTCCCTATGTCGACGGTGACCCCATTCATCGAGCAAGATGCCATCATCAATGAATAGAGTTAACTGTTCGGTGGATGAGTGGTTCCCCGAGGACACGAATCACAAAAGTGAAAAGGATCCTCCAAGCCACGGGAATGAACTTTTAGTGACTGGGGTCTTGTCCAAAATGTTTGATCCAAAACGATTTGTTTTAACCCATCCTTCATGTGGAAGGTTCGGGATGGGCGACATAAACACCTTTGTTGTAATCTAACCTGTTGAAGTGCAAAAGTTTTGTAATCCGGGTGTATTGTTGCCCCCATTAAGATCGAACACGATGAGATACTCCCAGAGTGGTCTAAGGTTATTCTCATCGATGAAGGTGTCGGGTCAAAGGCTTTAGATTGCCCAAAACTCCACGAGGTAGTTTGGGTACACCAGCGAGGACATTTACAAAGGCTATTTTGAGTGGGCGGTTGAATAAAAATTTTACAATGTCTTTATAGGTTGGGACATTTTCGGGTATTCAAAATTACCTATGACATTATTTGTTTTGAATTCAACGTTGGTGAGATCCCCTACCCATCGAGAAGCAAAGCGGAGAGATTGTGTTCTAGCCATTTCTATTAAAGAAGTTTTAGGTTTTTTAAAAATCGTTTGGCAAGAACAATCAAAGTGTTTAGATCTCTAGTTTGTGATGAAAAACTTTTGTAAATGTTTACAAGGATGGTTTTCCAAAAGAGGTTTTGAAGGTTTGAGAACACACAAATATTTACGGATTTGAGAAAGGATTTTGAAAGAGTTTAGTTGCGAAATTGATTTGTGTGTGTTTTAGTGGTTTTGAAGAGGGTATTTATAGAGTAGTGAGAGGGTGGTTTTGTATAAGTGTGGATATGTAAAGACCATTTTGAAATCGTTTGATATTCCACATTTAATGCCACCTACTACATCATGATAAATTCCGTCTTTCAAGGAAAAGCAGTTGAAATGCGGTAAAAGTGCACTTTAGCGATAATAAAATATCCATGGGATATTTTATGTGAGTGAAGGCATTTAATGCCAAGTGGGGTGAGGTAAATGATGATACTCCGACGAGAAGACATGTATTCCTATATTAAGTTGGTGGGATTACCAACCTCGGACATTTAAGTAACTAATACTTGGAGCATTTAGTTACTCAATCAATGATTTATGTCAGGGACCCTGAGTGAGTCTTACTCATTCAGTGGATGGATGAATTTGGATGTTCAGGGAGGATGAGCCATTTCAAGGAACTTACTGAGATTGGATTTCAGATGCCTGAGATTCAATGTCAAGCATTCCCAATTCAGCTTTCAGCCTCCTGAAGGAAGGCTCATCCAAAGGTTTGGTGAAGATATCAGCGAGTTGATATTCAGTAGGGATGAAATGAAGTTCTATGTCTCCTTTCATTATGTGATCCCCGATGAAGTGATATCGATATCAATATGTTTGGTTCTTTGATGGAGGACGGGGTTGTTGGAGATTGCAATTGCACTTGTGTTGTCACAGAAGATGGGTACCATTTTGAAATGGATGTCATAGTCACTGAGTTGACTTTTCATCCATAGAACATTGGCACAACATCTGCAGCGACTACATATTCGACTTGGTGAAGACATAGCCACCGATTCTTTGCTTTTTAGCACTCCAACAAACCGGTTTTCCTCCAAGGAATTGACAGGACCACGAGGTGCTTTTTACATCCATGTTGCGGCCGGCATAATCGAGTCTGAGTATCCTTTGAGATCAAACCACGAGCACTTTGGATAATAAAGTCCAAGGCTTGGGGTTCCTTTCGAGTACTGAGTATTCTTTTGGCTGCGGTGAGGTGGGATTCTTTGGGATTGGGCGATATCTAGCTATGAGACAGGTGAGAATTGAATGTCAGTGCAAGCGATTAGATACATCAAAGAGCCAACAATCCCTACGAAATGGGTTTGATTAAGCGATTTGCCGGTGAGATCGGGTCCAAGATTGTTAGGAGGGACCATTGGTGTCTTCAACGAGGCATAGTCGGATATCTCATATTTCTTCAAGAGATTTCTTGTGTATTTCTCTTGACGGATGGAGATTCCTTTATCATTCTGCACGATTTGTAGTCCAAGAAAATAGGTGAGTTCACCCATCATGCTCATTTCAAACTTCTTTGTCATCGACCTTTCAAACTGTTTGCAAAGAGTGTAGTTTGTAGAGCCAAAGATGATGTCATCAACATATACTTGGACCGATATGACATCAAGTTTTGTCCTATAGATAAACAATGTGTTGTCTATCTTTCCTCGACAAACTTGTTTTGGATGAGGAAGGTGAGAGTGTTTCATACCATGCCACAGGAGCTTGTTTTAGACCATAAAGGGCTTTATCAAGCTTCGAGACATAGTCGGAATTCACTACTCTCAAAGCCGGTGGTTGTTGAACATAAACTTCTTCCTTGAGCTCACCATTTAGGAATGCACTTTTACATCCATTTGATAAACTTTGAAGTTCATGTAGGAAGCATATGCAAGGAAGATCTGATGGCTTCCATTCTTGCAACGAGAGCAAATGTCTCATCATAGTCAATGCCTTCTTGTTGACGGTAACCTTTGGCTACAAGTCGGCTTTGTTTTTAATGACGATGCGTTTTCATCGGTTTTGTTTACGAAAACCCACTTCATTCCTATGACTATGACATCCACGAGGACATTTGATCAAGGTCATGACCTTGTTTTATCAAAATGTTGCAATTCTTCTTGCATGGCACGAACCCGGCTTGGGTGCTTTAGAGCCTTAGTGACACTTTTGGGTTCTATTTCGATAGGTAATCAACATATAGGCATTCATTGGTGAAGCTGCGATTAAGTTAGCGCCATGCTTCTAGTGAGCATGCCTTGATGGGTTCACCAATGATGTTTACAAGCTCAATGTCACGAGATCTTGTCCACTTACTTTGTGGTCTAGGATCGAGCTTGAAGATGCCTTTGGAGTCTGGGGTGAGTTAGGGTATTTGACCCATAGTATCATCAAGAGCATCTGTTGAGATGTCTTGTTCGAGTTGGGATTCATGAATCACGGGGTCTGAACATTTGGTTCGATGTTACCTATCCCATCGAGGACCGATTGGTTATCAATGAATTCACCGATGGTTGGTTGTGACAAATTGTGTGGTAAGACATAATATGAGATGTCGACATTAGCTTGGTATGAGGAATTGATTTCGATGTTAAACTCATCGGGAGGATATCTTGAAGAGTTATCAATTCCTATTTCCTCAGCGAGGTGTTGGAGAACCTAATGCTTTTGACACTTTCATCAAAGGTGACATGAAAGGTTTCCTCAACTTGTTGTCTCCTTGTGTTAAACACCACGAAGGCTTTGGAGATCGGTGAGTAACCTAGAAAGTATCCATCATCGACTTTAGCATCAAACTTTCCTAGATGATCCTTGTAATTATGAATAAACACAGGACATCCAAATACATGAAAGTAGGCGATATTAGGAAGTCTACCTTTGAATATCTCATATGGGGTTTTATTATGTCTTTTGACAATGATTGACTGTTTTGAGTGTAACAGTTTGTTTTAAGCGCTTGATCGAGAAATGCTTTGAGAGGTGAGCCATTTAACATGGTTCTTGCGACCTCAATGAGAGTTCATTTTCCTTTCGGCTACCCCATTTTGTTCAAGGGTATAAGGAGATGAGAAATTTTGGGAAATTCCTTTTCATCACGAAACTCTCAAGCTCGGCATTTCTAAATTCGATACCATTGTCGATTCTGATTTGTTTCTTTGTAATGTCATTACGGTTTTCAATGTTCACGATGAATGACATTATAGTGTCATTACTGACACTTTTTAAGAGAAATTGTACCCAAGTGTACCTAGAAAACTCATCAACAATGACAAGTGTATACTTTTCATCTTGGATTGATCTAGGACGAAGAGATCCATATGATGGTCGGGTTTTGAAAGAGATCCATATCAAAAGGTGAAAGCGACTTTTGATGGAGAAGTTTTGCTTGGTTTTGAAGGATGCTCTTTGATGTTTGCCTTTTTCACAGGGTGAGCATGGTTTATCATGGTTTTTGCAAAAACCGGTGATGGTAAGCCAAGGACCTTGTTTTGTTTTGCCAAGTTGTTGATGTTTTGAAGTTTAAGTGTGAGCGTCTTTTGTGCCTGACCAGTTGATGGTTTCGGTGGCTTTGGCAAGAGACAAGTTCCATCTTTAGAGAGCGTTGACATGTCTAAGACATAAACATCATCTCTCTTAGGAGCAATCAACACAACTTCCTTGTTGGCATTAAAATGGTACCTTGTTTGTCATTGAATTGAACAATGTACTTTGCATCACATAGCCGACCGACACGATGAGATTGTATTTGAGACCATTTACATAAGCTATTCTAGAAAACTATTCCATTGCGGTTCTTGAACCATAACCTCGATGGGACATGATGAATTGTCACCAAACACTACCTTGGGTCTGGTTCTTTACAAACTTGTGCAGATATTCCTTTACACGGTCATGCTTCTTGAGCATCCTTTGTCGAGATGCCGATAGCCTCCTGGCATGCCTCTGCACAAGTAGTAAACAATTAGTTTCTCTTCGTGACCCACTTACTAGTGGGTTTAGATCTCATGGTCTCTTTGAATTGAGCAATTGATTCATGGTCGGTGGTGGAGTGCATTGTGCTACCACGGTTTTGCATTTAGAGACCGAGGATGACTCGGTGGAATTGGGTTGCTTTGAACTTCTCCTTGCATGGATGACATTGTCATCTTGGGATGTCTTATGAGTGTGTTACCGCAAATATCACGGCATGTATTCATAAGACAATCATCGGATGATGATCATTAAAGCCCAGTGTGGGCAATTAGGAAAAGGTTTTGCTCTTTGCTTTTGAGTAGCTTGGTTGAAGAAGCATCACGATGACCAACATTGATGTAGTTTGCTTTAGGAGAACTTACATATTGTAAGTGGTCGCGATCCTGTGATCATCCTTTTGCGGATCATACAAAAAGGACTCTATAACAATTGATCGGTGGTATGACGGTATAGTGGCATAGATCACATTTACGCTTATTTTGGAGGTGGATTTTGACTTTGAAGAACTGGAGGAAGGCGACTTGGTCTCCTTGATAGATTCGGGGACCTTTTCAATGGATTCCATTTTGTCGGTTAGCTTTTCACAATGTTAGGAATTAGAAATTCCGGTATTAAAAGTCGGTCACCTCAAGTATATGTAATCGTTAGAAAGCTCGTAGTCGTAGTAATTCTTAAGTTAAGTAGTATTTAGTTAAGTAACACCGTGGAGGACAGACGGGTCTTTACCCCTGTATGCACGATCCATGACCCGATGTGTGGCGATTTATGTAAGACTATAAATACTCTCTACCTCCCAAGGTAGAGAGTTGGAGCTCATAATAATATCTTTCACTTTCTCTCACTAAGTTCCCTAAACCTCTAACTTTCTCTCTAGAATTCCATCTATATGCTACTTTGTGTTATGGTTTGATGTGTATGTGAAAAGTTATATCTTACAATTGGTATCAAGAGCCATGGTTAGATCATATCTTGCACATCTTTGGATTTCTAGTGGTTTTAGGTGGTTTTGAGTTTGAAAAAGTTTAGTGGTTTTGCATCATTTGGTTGATTTCTTGTGTTAAAGTTTGAATTTTGTTAGTACTTTTATGTTTAGAATCATCACAAGTGTTTAGGTTTTCATTTGGTAAGCTTGAATCATCTTGGTTGGGTTGTTTTGGATTGAAAAGTGATGTTTATATGGTTTTCATGCTAGCGACTTAGTTCACGGATAATTTTCTTCGTAGCGACTTGCTTCACTAATTTATAGCGAGTTACGGTTTTAGACCTAGCGAGTTACATCTAGCGAGTTAAAGTACAAGTAGTGGACTCTCCACTACGGGTAGCGACAGTGGTAGCGACTTGGTGCATGCGAGTTGCTCTTTAGCGACTTGCATCGTTAGCGACTTGTGTAGCGAATTGCTGCCGAAATTTTGCTAGCGACTTGAGTGTTAGCGAGTTACTACTTAGCGACTTGCTTTTTGTCTAGCGACTTGGGACTCTAGCGACTTAGGGGTGTAGCGAATTAAGGGTTAGCGACTTAGTGCATTATCTTCTAGCGACTTAGTGCATTATCTTCTAGCGACTTAGTGCATCATCTTCTAGCGACTTAGTGCATTATCTTCTAGCGACTTGAGTGATTGTTTACGGTTTTCTCTTGATTTAGTAAAATCCCGTGAAAGAATCTATTTCCCGGTTTAATCATAGAGTTATAAAATCCGTATAATCATTAACATGTCTACCAACGTCCCTACTATCATCTCCCTTTATTGCGAGGATGTACAAGCGGTGGCTCGGATACTCGTCCACCCATGCTTGACAGGCCGACTACGATTCTTGGGCTCAACGAATCAGATTGTATTGCCTTGGAAAGGAAAATGGTGTCAACATTCTCAAATCCATTGATGAAGGACCATATCGGGTTGAGGCGACTAGAGACATACTTGATACTAATGAAGATGGTACTCTGTTTACGGAATGGACGGACCTAAGATGTATGATGAGCTTGATGATAAGGAGAAAAGAGATTCGATGCGAGATATCGGGGCTTCAAACATTGTTCTTCAAGGTCTTCCTAAAGACATCTACAAGGCGATCAATCATAACAACGATGCAAAGGCGGTTTGGGATAATGTTAAGATGCTTCTCTCGGGTTGAATTAACTATGGAAGGCAGAGAATCCCAACTCTATGGCGAATTTGAGCACTTCAAGATGAAACCGGATGAGAATGTCTATGAGTACTATGTGAGATTTCATAAGTTAGTGAATGACATGAGGAACATCGAATGACTATGCCTAACATTAATTTGAACTCAAAATTTGTGAACAACATGAATCCCGAATGGCACAAGTTTGTCACCATTGTGAAGCTCACTAAAGGATTGAAGAATACAAACTATGAGCAACTCTATGCTTTCCTCCTTGAGAATGAGAGACATGCTATGTTTGAAAAATTGATTCTCAATCGGTTCAAAACCAACCGAGGAGAGACAAGCTCGGCTAATGACTCAATGACTTTCTACTCAAACATCGGAATCACAACCAAAGCATCACAAGTCATACCCTTGGGTAATGGTAATCACAAACTCATTCACGATCCTATGTTCAAACAAGGCGATCTTGATGCTCGCGTGGGTAACTTCATTAATCAACTAGCTCTTCTCATTAGTCAAAACATGAATTCTCTCCCACAAACCAACAACAACCTCGAGCGCATCTAACCCACACAATCAAGCCTTTGTTAAAGATGGAAGGATCGTGGTGCAACGATTCGGAAAGGCAGTATGATCAAGGAAGAGGTGGGTGGGAGAGGTTATGTTGGCAACGAATCGAGGAAGAAATGGAAACCAAGGTCAAGCTAAGCCAATCAAATGTTACAAGCTGTGGTGGTGAAGGACACATTGCAAGGCGCACATCTCAAAGCGTCCGAGAATCTTGATTACTTGAGAGATAAGATCTTCTTGGCACAAGCTCGGGACAATGGTCTTGCTTTGGATGAAGAGGAATTGTTGTTTCTTCTTGAGGGCAATGCCAAGACCTATGATGCGAGATGTGGATGAGCGGCCTATTCGGAGATAGGTCACAATCATCGAATGCCTTTCAAGTCGTGGCGTGATGCATACGACTACGATGTAGATGATGGACCTCTGCACACACAATTTTCATGGCTAGCATTTCTCCAATGGTTTCTCCCAAGGTCTCTTCTTCACCACAAGGTGGCCTATCCAAGGACAAACTCATCTCGGAGGTATTAAAACTATACGATGATCTTGATGTGCAGCGGATGCATGACAAAGTACAATCAAGCGAAACTATTGAATCAAATGTTGAAAATATGGGTAATGACAATATTGTCCCATACGATCAATACGTGAAACAAAGTGAAAGTGAAGTTGTACCAAGTGATGCATCTCTGCGATCAACAATGACTATATCTTTGATGAATACTTTGCATGTGCTCACGATGATTCCATAATTTACGAACTAAATGCCTATAAGGGGCGTGTTGCTATTTATGAACAACGTGCAAAATTTGAGTTGACCACTCGTGAGCGAGGAAATGGATGACCAAGTGAGTACGATAATTAGAAAAAGTAAGTTTAGAGAAGAAGTATTGAAACAAGAATTACATTCCTTGCAAGAAAAACTTTCTAAAAGCACTAAGCAAAACAAGAACTTCAAGAAAATGTGAAAATGCTTAAGCAAGAATTTAATGCAAAGGAATCAAAACTCTTGAGAGATTTTCCAATCGAAAACTTTGAAAAACAAACTTGAAAACAAGTTGTACATACAAGGAAACACCATTCGATTGCTCACATGGTCACTAAACATCGAGTCTTAGCGATAAGCATAGCATTCCCCTTGTTGAGGAACCAAATCCAGAGGTAATTAAAAGGCTAGAAATGCTCATAAGGTGCTTTATGATGGTAATGAAATCCTTAAGCCTAGGCGAAACCTAGTTGCGTTGAGTGCCTTGAGGAAGATAAGAAATCAAATGAAATCACTAGGGAAAAGATGAATAAGAAACAAAATGATCCCAAATGCAAAGAGAAAAACATAATTATCACTCCTCATGATTACAAGAAGGAAAAGCTGGATTTCCTTGAACAAGTTTAAGCCTCGGACTTTGTTGACTCCCGAACAAGTCTTACGGAAAAAGATTTAGATAAGCGAGCGGAAAATATTGTTGAAACAAACCCTCCCTTAGGAAAATGCCTAGAAGCATTGTGTATCCTCCTAATACACCAATGCATCTTGTACCTAGAACAATTGCCACTAAAAGCAAGACATTAATTAGCCAATCGTTATATTTCAACTATTTGTTGATTTTGAGAAAACTTGCAAGAAAAGGATCACACCCTGGTATAAGCGAAGGAGAAAGGGTTTTGAACAAATGAAAGAATGTTATTTAAGCGAGGTCATGCCCTTCTTTAAACTTCTAAAGACCACTTTGAGAGTCTTAAAAGGGATAGAAAGCGATATTAAGGGAATGGAAAAGGAATTTGATGCAATGGTTGTTGAAGTTAGTGACTATGGCGTGCCTTTGAAATATAATGAGATTGAGAGAAAGAACACGCATACATTAAATGAGAATCTTATTCTTGAATGTGTTGCTCAAGATGTCTTTTTCATGCTTCAAATTGCTCTATTAATGCTTCCAAATTTCATGAACTATCTGTGTACTGAAAGTCTCCCATGATCGTGTCATTGAGCTTGAAAAACTAATTCTAAACTAAATGAGAAAATTGAAGCTGGATGATCACGACAATTTGGTTAAACATTTTTCTAAACTAGAAGTTGAGTATTTTAATCTACAACTAAAATATCAACATCTCAAAGAAAATGTCAAAACTTCAAATATCAAGACATCTTGGATGCTCGAGTTTGATGCGAGTTTTCAAATTAACAAGCGAGATGAGCAGATTCAAGCTCGATGTAACACGATCGAGAAAGTTGAAAGCCCAAATCTCTCAATTAAAGGGTCAAGCGAACAATATGGCGGGCTCCCAAATGCCTCCTCCTTTAGATTCTCGAATTCTCAAGCGTTTCATCTTCAAAACCTAGTAAATGCTTTACAAAAGGAAAGCGAAAGTTTTCTAGAAGAAAATGAAAAGGTTAAGCGTCATTTCAATGAGTTATTTGAATCAATTAAAGTCACTCGTAACAAAAACAACGAACAAATAGCTTCATTGCAAAAGGAAATTGAGAATCGAAGGGTCGGGTAAAAGGAAAATGCCAATGACCAATGGGGAGAATGTTGTATCAAGGTTCACTCTTGTAATAAATATGCTTTATCGTGACATATGTCCCCCTCATCTAAGGAACAACAAACTTGCCATTCAAACATACTTCTCATCCCTTAAGGATTGCCTAGAATGTCTGCGTGAGATTGTTGAAGAGGATAAGTTAGAGAAACCTCATGATAATGCAATTGGACATGCATGCTTATATGCCAAACGATCTCAAGAAATCTTAGAATGCTTGATCACAATATGCCCAAAGTCATTAGGTGAGAGAGTTAATCCTTTGATTCCATGCTCGATGCCTAATGCCAAGTATGATAGGCACTCGATTCCCAATGTTTTGAATGTGAACCGTAGTGTGCCTTTAAGGGTTGATTCTAGATTTGTCAATGCTAAGAAAGAGAACTCAAGTGTGCCTTCTAGGAGTACAAATCTCGGTACCTCTAGTGTTAAGAATGTGAAACTTAGTGCACTGCATGTAGTTGAGATCGGCACATCTAAGCGGTGGTGCAAAGAGTAGTAAAACAAACTAATGTTCCCATTCCCTACTGGGAGTAGTGTCGGTGACATTAAAGGGAGCGGTCAAAGTCTCAAGACAATACAAGGAATGATAGGACCTCATCAAGCTAAGAATGTGCCTTTGGAAAGAGTAGAAGAACAATCTAGGAACTTTAAGTTTGAATCGAATAAAGCGAATCGTGTTGATTCTAGTGTTAGCCATAGGCGTCTTGTAATTAATTGAATTCGATACTATTTGCAAACCTTGTCGATGATGTGCTTGAATTACATTTCTAATCATGAATGTGGTGTTAATGTTACGCTAATGATGTTAATTGTCCGATTAATATTGTTAATGCTAAAGTGCATGCTAAGAAGGCTAAAAGGCAAAAGCGAAAGAAAGTTAGAAAACAGTGGAAACCCCGGGAAGAACATTGATAAAATAGGCTTTTATTGGACACTGTTGGTCTTAAGACTAATCGAGATAATGCCCACTAGAAAATGGATGCCTCTTGGTAGAACTATTCCTTAAGAAGTGATCACTGCTGTGAGCAGGGCTATCTGACACTAATCTTGCATCTATTCACAATGATTCCATTGCCTCACTACGATATGAATGCTTCTATTTACGATGTGGGTGTTCCAAACATTGTTACTAACCAAATGGAACCCATTCTTGCATGGGGATCCCAATTATCGATTATCCATTCTTATGCGTGTTCAGCTGCGGATCGTTCAAATCGATTACGTGGTACGGACTCATTTGTTCCAAGCATATATTTGGTGACGGTCATGGCTCATGAACCGTGAGCAAATTCATCGGGGCTATTAGATTTGGTAATGATCATTTCGGTGCTATTATGGGTTATGGAGATTATGTTGTTGGTGATAGTGTCATCTCTAGAGTGTATTATGTGGAAGGTTTAGGTCATAATCATTCTCTGTGGGTCAATTACGTGATTACGATCTAGAAGTAGCCTTGAGAAAACATACACCTTTGTTAGAGATCTTAATGGTAAGAAGCTGTTAAAAGGAACTCGTGGCTCAAATCTTTACACCATCTCTATCGATGACATGATGAGGGCCTCTCCAATCGCTTATTATCAAAGGCTTCTAAAACAAAGTCATGGTTATGGCATCGTCGTCTCAATCACTTGAACTTGGCACCATTAACGATCTTTCGAGAAAGGACTTAGTTGTAGGTTTACCTAGACTAAAGTATGAAAAGGATCATCTTTGTTCGACATGTCAATTGGGAAAAAGCAAGAAGTATGCCCATAAACCCAAACCTACTAACTCATCACGAAGTTCTTCATATGATTCATATGGATTTATGTGGACCTATGAGGTGCGAGAATATCTTTGGGAAGAAATATGTGTTAGTTGTGGTTGATGATTACTCTAGATTCACACAGGTCAAGTTCTTAAGGACAAAGGATGAAACTCGATATCATCATCAAACTCATCAAGCAGTGCGAGTTCGACTAAACAAAGCGTCGAATTATCGAGCAGACAATGGGCCGGGTTTGTCAACAAACAACTTAGTGAATTCTATGAAAGCATTGGAATCGACCATCAAAGAAGTGTTCCACGAACCCCTCAGCGAGCGGTGTAGTTGAAAGGCGAAATCGTACTCTTGTTGAAGCCGCTAGAACAATCTTGATATACTCAAAGGTTCCAATGTTTCTCGACGGGTGAAGCAATTGCCCTTGCATGCTACACACAAAATCGTTCCACGATTCACCTTTGTTCATGGAAAAACTCCATATGAACTTGTCCACAATGAGAAAACCTAATCTATCTTTCCTTCGTGTGTTTGGTGCATTGTGCTATCCAACTAATGAGGTCAAGACTTAGGCAAACTTAGGGCCAAAGGCGACATTGGAGTATTTGTAGGATATGCATCAAACAAAAGGGATACGAATCTACAACAAAAGAACCCGAAATATCATGGAAACAATTCACGTTACGTTTGATGGTGACCGGTCAAATGGCTCTGGACACTCCAGCTCGGGACCCGCACTTCAAAAGCAGTCCCATTGGTTCATCCCTTGTTCCAAACTCCTCTCAAGAAACTCCATATGTACCTCCATCGAAGATGATGTAAAGAAATTGTTTGATCCTATGTTTGATGAACTGTATGATTCAATTACTAATGAGGTAATGATTCCTACAACGAGAGGATGCTCATATTCCGATGAATGAAGTCAATCCCTCGGTCTCAATATCTTTAAGTCAAGAAGCACTGCTGCTGATCCTTGATCTCATCAACAAATCATCATTCTTCAAATGTACATCATGGAAATGTTTACGGCATCAATGATGAAGTTAATCCCTTTGCTACTCACGAAGATGCTCCATTTGAAAACATATTTGCTACTCACGAATCATCATCGAACCATCTTCTTGAGGAGACATCGACTCGACTACCTCGGTTCCTCAACAATTGCCACATGAACACCTCGGAAAATGGACTCACGATCATCCATTAGACAACATCATTGGAAATCCCTCTCGTCTGTATCAACCCGGAAACAACTCGCAACCGATGCCTTATGGTGCTTCTTCAACTCCGTACTATCTAAGATCGAACCAAAAGATGTTAAAGCGCCATGAATGAAGATAGGCGGTTCAATGCCATGCAAGATGAAATTCATGAGTTTGATCGTCTTGATGTATGGGAGTTAGTACTGCTCAGGCGTGCTATGATTATAGCTCTCAAATGGATCTTCAAAGTAAAACTTGATGAGCATGGTGATGTGTTGAAGAACAAGGCTCGATTAGTTGCTAAAGGATATCGTCAAGAGGAGGTATAGACTTTGAAGAATCTTTTGCTCCGGTTGCTCGAATCGAGGCAATCGAGAATCTTTACGGCTAATCTTGCTAGTAAGAACATGGTAGTTTATCGGATGGATGTAAAGGCGGCATTTACGAGCGGAGATCTTAAAGAAGTCGTCTCGTCGACCAACTGAAGGATTTGTGAATCAAGAGCATCCTACTCACGTTTATCGTTTGAAGAAGGCTCTTTACGGTTTAAAGCAAGCTCCAAGGGCATGGTATGATACATCATCAAAGTTTCTTCTATCAACCGGATTCATCAAAGGAGCGATTGATCCTACATTGTTCACCGGAAGTCGAGCAAACATTTAATTCATGTTCAAATTTATGTTGATGATATTATTTTGCCTCGGCGGACCCAATGGAATGTGATCGTTTTCAAATGAAATGAGTTCAAAGTTTCAAATGTCAATGATGGGACAAATGTCATTTTCTTGGGATTACAAATTTCACAAAGTCCGGAGGCATTTTCATAAATCAATCTAAATATGCAATGAGATTTTAAAGAAATTTGGATTTGATTCATGTGACCTGTTGACACCCCATGATTGACCGAACCAAACTAGATGAGGACCTCTCGGGGATCATGATTGACCAAACGAAATATCGTAGTATGATTGGATCACGATGTATCTCACTTGCTAGTAGACCGGACATCTTGTTCATTTGTTTGCATGTGTGCTAGATACCGAGCTAAGCCTACTAAAAAGCACCTTGAAGCGATTAAGCGGGTCTTCGGTATCTCAAGGAACCATCAATATGGGACTATGGTACCGAAGGACACCGGTATGTCACTAACGGCCTATCGAGATCTTGATCATGCGAGTTGTCAAGATACACGTCGAAATCGTCGGAGGTGCTCGTTTTTGGGTGATAAGCTTGTGGTGGTCTTCAAAAAGCAAATGAGTACTTCTATTTCCTCTCTGAGGTGAATACATAGCCATGTCATCTTGTTGTGCTCAAATCTTATGGATGAGATCTCAATTATCGACTATGGCTTTGAATTCAACAAAATCCCTACATCTTGTGATAATAAAGTGCTATTGCTCTCTCATGCAACAACGTTCAACACTCAAGAGCAAAGCATATCGACATTCGACATCATTTCATCGGGGAACAAGTGGAAAAAGGTGTGGTGGAACTATATTTTGTGAGGTGCGAATATCGGTTAGCGAGACATCTTCACCAAAGCTCTTCAAGAGAGCGTTTTGAGTTTATTCTTCCACGACTTGGTTTGAAAAGCCTTCAACGAAACTCTCAAAGCGTCTTCGGGAGGAAGGCGAGGAGTAAAGGTCTATCTTCATCTATCTCTTGTATATATCTATTTGAAAAACAAAATATAAAAATATAAAACTTTCAAAATCCATAAAAATTTGAAAAATTGAAAAATCTTCAAAAATATTGTCATTTTGTCATGTTTCTCTCGATTCGATAATATCTACGGTCTTGATGTTGTCATTCAAAGAATGACACGGGACTTTAGATGTTGTTGAATTTTAAAAAAAAAAAAAAAAAAAAAAAAAAAAAAAAAAAAAAAATTTTTGGGAGAAAGAGAAAATGGTTTATTGTCATTTCGAGGCAATAACCGGTTTTAAAAGAAAAAACGAGCCATGTTTTAACATGTTTTCAAATTCCATGCTCGATTCTATAAACATTTATCTCTTGAAAACTAAATGCTTTGAAAAATAACTCGATCTCTATTTTTGATAATCATCGGGACTTATTTGTCAAAATCTCTATCTCTCAATCAACAACCTATGTCATTGATTGAGGGAGAATGATTTCAATTAAATTAAAAAGTTATTTGGCATTAAATTGTTTTCAAAAGATATACATGCATGTTTTATCAATGGAGTTTAAAGTCTTAAAATCCGATCCTTATCGGTTAAAACGCTTTCATAATCAAGTCACAATTCTCCTTAAAAGCTTTCAAAATCAATTTAAATCTATAAGAGATCACAAATCTCAAATGATTTGATAATTGTGATCGGGGAGAATGTGTGATTTAAATTGGATTTAAAGCGATAATTAGGTAAATGGTTTTATAAGAATGTACATCTTGTCCTTCCCACATGTGACAAACGATTTCAAATTTTCAATGCACATGTTGAGGGAGCATCTATCTTAAACCTTTGATTTGAAAGCGTGATCATTCATCCCAATGTGCGGGTTCCTCTAGTATGTGCAAAACTCTTTTCAAACCTCGAGGCACATATTGAGGGGAGCAAATTATGGAAACCTCATCCTTCCCGAAATGCTATATCTACTTGATTTGATGTGGGAAGTGATGTTGATATCTTTAGAAAATGGTAATCAAAGAAGTTAATTCTTTCTCTTGCCTCCGTGTGCAAAACATTTTCAAATACTTGATGCACATGTTGAGGGGAGTTCTCGTTCTAAAATATCAAAAACAATTCGGTACAAAATGCTTTGATAATATATCACAAGTATACGAATTGATTTTCAAATGGTTTTCAATTGGATCCAATGGCGGATGAACAATACCAAATAGACCGACCAACTTTACTTCATATGCGGTGATATAAGGATGATAAGGTTAGGTATGTGTTCCCATGATCCGCGAGCAGGAGGGATCTACCGAGGACAATCCACTAGTTAGTGTAGAAGTCCTTAGGTATGATGATAAAAGGAGAAAAATGAGATATGGGAAGAGTGCGGACTAAGGCGAGCTAGTCTTGGAATAAACCCAACAAGGTTCTAGCTATGAAGTCTCGGTAAGCTTGAAGGGTTGAAGAATTAAAAGAATTGAATGAGAAAGGGTGAAAACAAATAGCCCTCCATTTATTCAACCTTAGGGCGAACCGGGTTCACTTCATATGCTCTTGATGGTAACATCGGTATTGAAGACAAGGCGTCATGGACCCGGTGGCCGCCTTGCACTTCAACTTTCCAAACCACTCAAGTTCCTCTTAAAGGGCTTGTTTCATTCTCACGGGAACCGACATTATCTATCGACTTTCTCTTAGAGATGGTTGATATTGAAGAAGGAGACCCTCTCCTAGT
This sequence comes from Chrysanthemum lavandulifolium, assembly GCA_022545495.1. Lineage (NCBI taxonomy): Eukaryota > Viridiplantae > Streptophyta > Magnoliopsida > Asterales > Asteraceae > Chrysanthemum > Chrysanthemum lavandulifolium. Next base: position 150,347,020 of record CM040243.1, read on the forward strand.
CTCCGTCATAGGATCCAAATATGCACAAATTGAGTCTAGAGCCACGAGATCATCAATAAATCTCATTAGGACACTTTCAATGAAGACTCTGTTTCACACAATGTGGAAAGAGATTATATCTTGAGTCCTCGCATTATCCTTGTGGTATTGCGGAACATCGAGTGATGTGTATACATATTCACAATGAAGATGGAAAGCCTTACGGAGCCAACATCAAACAAGCTCTGGTAGGTGGCATGTGAGATCTATTTTATAGATTAACCATGTGACAAATGAGCAGAAACAATGGGGCGATTCAATCTCTTGAATCAATCTGGTTCGAGTTATGGATTGCGGATACCTTTGAAAAACCGGTCTTTGTGCTTAAAAACTCTTTTCTTTAGCACATCGACCGTGTACTCATTTTCAAACCAAAAGGTATTTTATGATTGATAATTGATTTTCAATAAAACCTTCGTTGTATTGCAAAACAATTTCTATTGAGCAATACACGATTGTTTTCAAATCTCTTTTCATCAATCGGTGGACTTAAAATTATTTGGTTCACTCACTCCGTGTTGTCTTCTTTGAGATGTTCGGTTTGAGAACAGCTAGAACATTGCGAAACCCTGTCAAGGAGATTCTTAGGAATCCTACGATCACGAGCGGTACTTGTCTTGATCAGCGGGGAACCGTGGGCGTGTACCTCAATTCAACGAAAGTGATCAAAGACACTTTCGTGCGATTTATTGCTAAGCTGTTGTATGCGGTACACCCGGCGTTTGCGGTGATCGAATGAAGCGGTCAATCCATAGCCGCATGCTCACTTAACACATTCAACTCAAAGAAATCATGATTAGTGCATCAATGACTCGATATTTTCACTCCAAGCTTACGCTTTCTGCTGCGCCAATATCATGATTCAACAAAAGCTTCCGCTACTCGATAAGAAGATATCATGATCCGAATGTGAGCATGTCGGTCCTAAAGTCACTACATCACATAATACCAACACCACAAAGGATGTGTCGAGATTGTTGATAGTGATGATCTCAAAAGATGGCTCAAAATTATTATCACGTGGATCGGTAAAGACCTCCACTTGAAGTAACCAAACATGCAATGTGAAGAATCAATGACTACGAGCTTAGGAGCAAGGACTACATCAAGAATGCAAGATCAATTGTTAATGTATTATCGGTTGTATTCAATGTATTTTTGGTACATGATTGAGGTGACCTCCCTAGGGAGATTGTTAGGAATTAGAAATTCCGGTATTAAAAAGTCGGTCACCTCAGTATATGTAATCGTTAAGCTCGTAGTCGTAGTAATTCTTAAGTTAAGTAGTATTTAGTTAAGTAACACCGTGGAGGACAGACGGGTCTTTACCAGCTGTATGCACGATCCACGACCCGATGTGTGGCGATTTATGTAAGACTATAAATACTCTCTACCTCCCAAGGTAGAGAGTTGGAGCTCATAATAATATCTTTCACTTTCTCTCACTAAGTTCCCTAAACCTCTAACTTTCTCTCTAGAATTCCATCTATATGCTACTTTGTGTTATGGTTTGATGTGTATGTGAAAAGTTATATCTTACAAAAAGATTTAATCGTTGCTCTTCTACAAACTTAAGGTCAACATTGATATAGTTCATATAAGGCGCCAATCGAGTCATCATCCATAGAAAGTAAAATATTTACCTTCTTCATTGTGATGTTAACCCATTCTCCATTTCGGCATGATTCTTTCCAACGACTAGCTTGTCTTCCTACGAGAGGGCCATCGGTCTTGTTGACATGCACCATTTCGTCATCGATGAGGCGGCTCTTCATCCCATCGAAGGTTTCGGCAACAAGACCTTTGTTTTACCCCGCATGATTGAACACTTTTTGGTTACGAGGATCGGCCTCAAGCAATGCAAGCTTAGCTTTGATTTTTCGTACTTAGCTTCAAAATCTATTGTTTTGTTCTAGTCGATTTATTTTGAAAGTTTTGATGAGGCCGATAGATTTTAGGTTGAAATTTGGTAAAGCCACGAGGAATGATTTGAGCTTGATGGTGCTGTAAGAGGTTCGAAATTGTTTTGAAAAGCAGGTCCTTTGCAAAATGACCTCTTTTGTGACACTTAAAGCATTCGGTGTCCTCATTTGCTTTAAGTTGAAAAACCTTTGTTTCTTTTAATAAACCTTCGAGAGTTTGCAAGGAGTGCTCTTTCACGAAATTCAACGTTCGGTCATTTAAGTACTCTCACATGATCTCTCATCGGGCTCATCATCGAGTTTTCTTGAAAATCTTGAACCACATTGTTAGAAAAGAAAGTTGACATAGGTGAAGAGGTGGTCGGGGACTTCTTGACATCCCGAGACTTCTTTAAGTCGGTATCGTCATTGATGAGGTTTTCCTCATAGACAAATTTCCCATAAATTTCGGGAAGATCAAGGTTTTGGATATGATTTGCATTTCTAAGTCCACGAGAGAAGTTTAACCACTTCTCGGGAAGGCAGTTGACAAAACCAACATTAATCTCATGTTTGGACAACTTAACACCATCATTAGCTTGAGTTCATTTAAAAGGGTTTTGTAATGGGTGTAAGTTTGAGAGAGTGTTTCGAGTCTTTAGCCATGAAGGTATTATACTCAAGTTTGGTCGATTATCCTGTTTTCCTTGGTATCGGCGGACCCTCATGGCTATGGACTAGGTCATCCCGGGTTTGTTTAGCTATATTACGACTTATAAGCGACTCCATTATATCATCGAGGAGACATGATATGATGATACTTTTGAGTCTTTGGTCCTGGTTGACCACTCTCCTTTCATCCTGGGTCCTGAGCTTGAGGTTTGGGCAAACCTTCAAGATCTTTGGGACAAATGGACCTTCATTTATACACTTGATATAATAAGGTTCCATCCCAATCAAATAGCAAAGCATACGCTTTTTCCATTTGTTGAATTTTCCAACTTCAAGTCTAGGGGCAAATGTGAAAGCTCCACCCTTTTATCGACTAGTTGGGGTACATCAATTTCGACCATATAGGATCCTAATTTAAAAACTTTTAGAGCGACCTAAAATGAGTTTTATAATTAGCCTTGCTCGATACCACTTGTTGTTACCTATTCACTATTGTTTAAAATCAATTAAGTCGTAAAACAATATTAACGATGAATAATGGTGAAATTAACATAAGTAAAACACACGAGGTAATTTTCAACATCATATTCTTATTAGAAATAAATCAAAGAATCGTTACCCAAGTACTTGCGGAATAGTACTTGGGATTGAAAAAACAAAGTTTGGGTGACTCCTCTCTAAGCTTAGGCTAAGTCTAAGCACAACTCTTAGAACCCATTGAGCTAGCTCAAGGATAAAGTTGTATTTGGAGGAGTGAAAAGTTGGCTTGTGTGTATGTGTGTTTTACAATTCACAAGCTTAAACTTTTCACTCTTCTTCTTATGCTATTTATACAAGTATGATATTTAACTTTAACCTAGAAGACAAAAAGCATAGAGATCTTAGCAAACATGAATCTTGAAGGATTCGATTCTTATTTGTCTTTCTATTTATAGTAGGCGTGAGACTATTTCCTTTGATGAGAATCGCCGCTTACTATAAATGGAAAGATATGATTTTAGAAGATTGTGACCATGCGTGGGCGGATAAAGACTTGAGGACTTAGTTTTATCTGGCTAAAACTTATCCGCTTTATCGACTCATTCTTGATCTTTAAGGCCTTGATCTCTTCCTTCATTTGTCTTGATGTTTAACAGTTGGAGAGGTCGTAGGGATTCGGTGAGTTATTGTCATCACTCACTTGAATCCACCATCTTCTTCTTGACTTAGTCTTCACCCTTTAAGATCCGCCTTGCAGAGTGGAGAGGCCTTCTTTGCCTCGTACTAAGTATCTCGAAGATGGCTCACCGAGAGACTATGCGCTCGGTGACTGATTGTGTTTAACGGATTAAACACTTAGGATATTTTCTATTCAAATCCAAGATTAAGGGTTTGGGTATTCTTGAACCCAACAGTTTCCATCCATGTAAATTATTCCAAGTGAAATATATCATTGAAGACTTGCTTGAATAATATATTGCATTTGTGTTACTTTATTTTCGCATTTGTTTATTCCGGATAAACATTTATTCCAAGGTTGTTTGTTTTATTCCCTAAATTCCAAGTGAAGTTTCATTCCAAGCTTAAGGATCAATATCTAGCTTAAATAGAATGATATCTTCAACATGTAAATTTTAAGGAAAAACACATTGCTCCCACTCAATGTCAGATGTACTCAAGAGATATCTTAATTCAATCAGAATCATATTGTAATTAAATTCAAGCTCTCAGCTCTTAGATGCATGATCCAATCCAAAATATGGATTACTCAAATTTTGTATACTACATAAAGATAATATAGATTCATAACCCTTTTGATTACACACCGTCCTCGCAAAAGGTAATCATAAAGAAAGAGTTATAAAATCTAATTGTCATATTCAACATACAAATCACATGTATGACAATTAAATATCTTTATATAATTAATGCATGTATTATATAAGAAAATTTAATCACGTCAATTGCTTAAGTATGATTAAAAACTTCTTATAAAATGCCAAACATTAATATGTATATACAATTTTGTCCTTGTGAGTCATTCTTCAAAAAAACTCATTCCAACCTCATAGGTTAGCTGTTAGGCGAAATAACAATCAAGCTCAAACTCGATTTGCCTTTTTAAGGGCTGCATCTTATCATTCATAATTCTAAAACATTTATCGATTCAAGATGTGATAATATTTTTTAGTAGTTAGCAGATTTACAATAATCTCCTAACTTATATCCCTCAACATTGATATTAAAAATATCACTTCAGGTGATGAGGCATCCTTGCGGTTTTATGAATGAGAGTAATCATTATACTTTAGTTAACATTTTCATGTTTAACCTTAGTATGACATTAATAAGTGAATTTTAGAAGGTTAAGTATTTTGTTCTCAAAAAACTTTGAGATATGTATATACTCCCACTTACTTTTATAAGTAGAGACAATTCTCTAAATACTAAGTATTTAAGCAACAATAAATTGTTCTTTATTGGAAACCACAAAATACATTTTAAGTTCTCATATCAAGATTTGTTAATAAAATGCTTCATAAGATTTTAACAAATTCAGAACTTAAATCAAGACATAATGGAATTCCTTCCAACAACTCAAATTAGGTTTTTTTTGGAAAACTCTAATTTAGTATCACTCTTTAACCAAAAGTTCTAGCAATAGTTTTGTGTTTCGTCAAGCTAGGAAGAACACCAAAACTACAATCTTCAAGCTAGAAATGCAGAATAATCAAAATCCAAAGGGTTTATGATTCAATTGGTTTGAGTGGTAAAACCTCAAATCCCTAATGAATTAGGGTTTCGTTATTGGTTGTCTTGAATACCTTCTAGGTTTGAACTCTATTGAGTATATCCATGACACTGCATAATTTCTAACCTTGATATGTTTTTGGAGGTAGAGCAATTAAAGCTATCAAGAACCAAACAATATGAATAAGGTTTGATCCAACACATTAGACATACCATAATGAAATGGTATACTATGAGTTATTAGAATTGTGAAACTATATCAGAATTCTATAGATAACTTAATTCTCTTATGACCAAATACTTGTCAATTGGGTCGAGCCAAATTGCATATAAAGTATTTACGAACCAAGTGCATGCAATAATGTATATTCATTGAACAATACAAGAACTTTATGTTCACGTGTTCAGAAGACAGAACTGTTCAAGGATTATATGTTCATGTGTTAACAAGAAAACAGAACATTTCAATAATACATTATAAGTCTTTGAATAATTCAAAGCCTCATGTTTATGTGTTAACAAGAAGACATAACACATTTACTATATATACTTTATGTTATAAGTCATTGATTAATACAAGGACTTTATAATTATGTCTTAACATGTAAGCATAATTATACTAACAAAAGTAATCATGAACGCAAACTTTTGAGTTCTATAGTAATTTCAAGTTAATTTTATACTTCAGAATTATGATCATCATCATATAACCATAATTATGTTGACTAAAACATGTAGTCAAATATTGAAGTATCTTTACACTATATCATGACATTTGAATGTAGTAGGGCAACAAACATCTAGCGTGTTCAAGTCCTAGTAGAATCATTATTAGAATGTAGTAGGGCAATAAACATCTTACGTGTTTAAGTCCTAGTAGAATTCTTATTTTACATGTAGTAGGGCATTAAACATCTAATGTGTTTAAGTCCTAGTAGAATTATTAGTTTCCTTTACCTTGCGGTCAAGAGATACCAATAATATTGTTGTTCCTTGCACACACTTTGAGATTTCTCCCACTTGTGTAAGGTACAACATCATATTATGAAAACAAACAACACGTGATTGATTATTCAAACAATATGATAATGTCATAGAGATCATAAGTAGTTGTAGAACCATAGCCTTTAATAAAGAATTGTGGATTATTATTCTATAGATAACACTTCAGGAAGCGACAGCAGGAAGGCAACGTGTTATCTTATAAAATAAAATGCAATTTTCCTTTAAGCAATGGTTGTTCATATTCGGAAAGTAATGAATTATTTCAAAGCAAGTTTGAAATGATATGGGTGACTAACAAGAAATTAATCTCGTAGCTCCCACTGAAATTGACAACATTACATGAATGATATTTTAGTAATAAAATGCAACTGCTCCCACTAGATTTGTCAACATTACAAGTGTTACATTTCCAGTAGAAAGCATATAACAGTTTTATATACTTTCCTATTCTCTTCAAATGCCTACGAGTAGCATGTACTTAGGTATTTAGCAGAGTATATGAAGTTCTACTTATGCAGATAATGGACTAGCCATTCTTTTATTCAATTAACTTGAATCTTTAGCATGCAATTCCTCCTTTATCGTCTACATAGCCCCAAGGGTAATTAGCACTTTAGGAATAATAAGAGTCCAAGAAGATTACCTAGAAAATATGCTAGTAATTCCTTTACTCTTTGCGGTTTAAACTCATACATCGTGACAAGTGCAGGATGTTATTTATTTTGGTTGCTCTAAACACAATGTTTTCAGTTACACAAAATATTCTATCTTTCAATTAACTCTAGACCACGAAAAGGGTAATGAAAGATCATATAAGAGTTTATCAATTTTGGAATCCTATCTTAGTTTGTCAACTAAGGAGAAAAGATAGGTATAAGTCTCACTCTTCTTACTTGGAAAAGAGACTATGTTTGTCTTTCAAAGGAAAACAAATTTGTTTACGAATTATGTTGCAATAACACAATTAATCAGAACATAAAAAGTTCAAATCTAGTATTTTCGATAATTACATTCTTAAAAGAATTAACTAACCAATTAATTACTAATTAAGACTAAGATCCATCTTGCAACCCACTTAATTACCATAGGTCGACCAAAGTGTGTAAAAAATAGGACAAGAGGTAAGCGACGGCGTTAATTGCAAAATGCAACTCTTAGATTTATGAGATTGTTTAAGGCATTAGTATCAAGTAATAATGTCAAAAGCATATTTAGTTCTCATCTTATGCCTCGGGTCCGAGGTCCGACCGAGTTAACTCGAGATAAGTCGACCAAGTATGAGCGTGTAAAAATAACCGGAGGTCGACCGGTGAGAAATAATTACCATGGGTTGGAAGGCCCTTAGGTCGACCGGAGAAGTCAATCCAAGTGCACGTGTCCATAGTTGGGTGGCATAGACTTAATATTAACAAATAGGTATGCACGCATAAATGTGGTAAAAGTCGTGACAAAGCATGCAAAACAACTTTGTAACACTAATTATAAAACTTTTAGTAATGACATTTGTAGTGATCATCGTGGTTCACGGTAGCTCAATCGAGCATATTGGGAGGCGAGAGGACCGGTGGCGCTAAAGCATAACCTTAAACATCCTTTCGGTGAGACTATGCTCACTTCTTTAAACCCCTTTGAGTTTGTTCTAGTGGGTGAGCCGTACATCCCAGTGTCCATAGCGTCTAGTTTTAAATTCTTGGCGTGTTTCATAATATTAGGTCACTTTATTTTACAAAAGCGATTTTCCACGAATCAAATAGCGGTCACAATGAGCATGTTATTTAGTCGTGTAAATAAAGACCAATATTAATGTTATGGTTACGATATGTATTATTCCATATTGCATACAATTAGGTGTCAAAGCAAGTAATAATGCACATATAGGAATCACAAACATATTAAACATAAACATCAATATATAACCACATATTGTTAGGGTTCTCTTGCGAGTCTTCCCAAACGGAGAACCATAAGACCGTCACTAGGATGTAATACCTAGATCGCCCATACATCACTTAGAAAAGCAATTGAGTGGGTCTTGTGGCCGAAAAAACACATAAAACATGGCAATCTCAATTAACAAGTAATATCGCAATTTATGTATTTAATAACCAATATGTAATTCAAATTATCATAATAATTCTAATTAACAATTAATAATTTCAAATTAACTTTTAATTCTAATTAGCAAGTAATTTTAATTAACATGTAATTCTTAATTATTAATTTAATTTCAATTAACAAAGTAATTTATAATTAACATGTAAATTAAATTCTAATTAACAAATTAATTCCAATTAACAATTAATTCTAATTATCAATATAATTTTAATTTGTGTATGACTAGTTATTATTTATTAAAATTGACAAGTATTGCATGTAATTGTCAAAATTAAAATAAAACAAATAACTAAATTAGGTTTCATGACGCTTTTAAACATGTTTATTAATAAACGTGTAACCCATAATCGCAAAAAGCGAGTTGGCTCGATACCCTTGTTGGGATTTTAGAACCGGTTAACCATTAACCTCTACGAGTACGCAGCGGATATTGGATCTAGTTATCGCGATTATGTTAAGCACGTAATTAATAAACAATTAATTAATAAATAATTAATTAATAAAGGTATATAAAAAGCTAACCTTGCTTGGCAATTGATCTCTAATGTGAGCGAGAAACCAAAACAAAACCTTAAGTATCTAAAATAGATACCTCGAAGAAGTATCGCACAAACACTTAAACCAAGTACGTTCGATTAGGCGCTAGTCGAAACGTTTAAACAATCAACCCCTTCATTACTTGAATACCACTAACAAAGCGAACAACTTTGCTTTTATCCTTTCCTTCTTGCGTCAAGCGAAACAAACCCTTTCATTGAATATATATATATACTATTTCAATTAACTAATAAAAGGAATGTGCATAGAATTCTATGCATGGAATATCATACATACTCATAATGCATGTACATCATGATTATCATGCAACATGTGGTTTTCATTGATATTCGCAGGACATAAAAACAAGCCAATCCTTTCTTTCTTATAAATGTGAGTGAGACAGGAACCGATTATTAAGTATTCGGTTAGGGATAGTTTTTAGTCGTCCCTTTTAATGCAATGTTGTGTTTGTTTATATAGTCTCATCAACTGAGTAAACTCTTGGGCTCAAACCTTGCGCACCAAGCTACAAACCCAACACCACCCGATCGTTTATGGTGTTCTAGGCCCAAGGCTCACCATCCGACCCATATTGAAAGCTAAAATAGCCCATGGGTCGTGTAATAGGATCGGGTCACGTGCACGCATAAACGGGTCAATATATTCGTTCATCACGTACTCTTGTGTTTAAGGTGTGTGCCCCCATCGGCTCACACACTTCTAGTCGTTTACGTGTGTTTATAACTCCCACAAACCAACAGGGTGTGCTGAGATGCGAAAACTGAAAGACAGAAGCAACAACACGTCACCGGAAAATGGTCAACCTCCGGAAATGAGTGAGGAAGAAGGTTGCTGTTGTGGGAGGATAGAAATGCTATTATTTTTAAGCAAAATACGAAAATGAACCATATACATAGTGATTATACCAAAGTGAACCTTTTTCCTCTACTTTACCAAAACAACGATTTTCTGTCACAATCATACCAGCATGTTTTCTGTCACAATCATACCATCACGTCACACTTTTATAAACATGCCTCAACAAAACAATTACAGTATATTTAAGTAAATATCTCACCTTTGTTGCACGAGCAAGTGCTTTTCTTGATATGTCAACACCAATGATTCTTTCCGGTGAGGTTACAAAAAAACCATATTATGAAGATATTAAGATTACGGTCATAACGAATGGGACACAACCATCATTTGAGAAGCTTATGCTTATTTCCTCCCATGAAAATAAAGCGTAACAAACTATCCATATCACCACCACCGCCCGTCCTCCCTCTCTTGCACCAAAGACCACCACGCCGTCCTCCCTTCTTCCACCCAAGACCACCACCTTCATCCTCCCTAGTCCACGCCTAGCCCACGCCACGCCCGAACCTCGCCTAGCTCACGCCCCCACGCCTAGAACCTTGCCTAGCCAATGCCTAGCCCACTTGAACCCCACGCCTCGCCCTCGCCCGCTCTGCGCCCATGCCACTTATCTGCGCCAGGACACGCCCAGAACAACTTGTACACGCCCAGAACTTGTTACTAGTCTGTACCACGCCCAGGAATTCTTTATACACGTGTACGGTTTAAAAACGATTATCTTAGGGATCTAACGTATCATATTGAAAAGTTCATTTTAGAAAAGTGTATAGGCGAGGTTTGTATATGTAAAGTAGAAGTAGAATGTGTTCGTTTAAGAAATTTTTTCATTATTTTTTCTATACGAATGGATGACAAAGAAGTGAGAGAACTAGTGTGTAGGGTTATTTAAGAGATAATAAAATACCTAAAACACCCTTTTAGTTAATTAAAAAATTTGTTTTTGAGTTAAAGGCTTAATTTTCACTTGTCATTTTTTTATTGGCTTCTTACACTATCTTACTTTAATCACTATTTCATATGAACCTCATTTATATATATATATATATATATATATATATATATATATATATATATATATATATATATATATATATATATATATATATATATATATATATATATATATATATATATATATATATATCAAAAATATTAGTGGTGTGAAATGACCGATAACATGGCGATGGCACCGTGGCCGATGCAAGACGGACGCCGAGCAAAAAAGTACTATGACATGTTATTTGTCCTTTGCATAGGACTGTTTTATGAAATTTGAAATGATGGCGCAGTGAAAGGGAGGGCACTTACGCCATAAAACGATAAAGCAAATACTTTAGGCCTAACATTTTTTAAGCCCTAAATTATTAATGATGTTTGTATAAACCATTTTTCTATGAAAAATCATGAATACATATTAAAGCACACGAAAATTTGATCATTTGAACAGGTTAAAGTTCGTTTTATAATGTCACGTATTCATGAGGCCTCAATTATTGGAATATTTGTTTTTTTTTTGCCAATGGATATCTTAGATTGCCCACACCAGCGATCTATAGCGATTTTCATTTTGCTTGTTATATTAGTTTTTTTTTCTCTGGCGATTTACAAACGATTTTTATCACACTAAAACGACCTTTATGTTTTATTTTATTTTTTAAAACCTTTTAACAGCAAAAATAAATTTCATTAATAATAAAAAGACTAAAATACACCGTTGGTCCCTAAACTTGGCTGGACGGATCGCGATGGGATGAAACCGGACTTTTCTTCACCATAGGTCCAAACCTTGGCCATCAAATGCAGTTAGTCCCTTGACCGAGTGGGACGGTCAAACCGATTTCCTTCGAGGGTATTATAGACCATTCACTTTTTGACCCAACCTAGTTAAAATGTAACCCAACCTTCAACCAATATATGTATCTACGACCAAAGTGAACCTAAAATACAATCAACACACATTCTTCCCAAAAAGCAAAAGAAAAACAATAATGGCACAAAAGCGATAAGGGAAGGGTTTGTTGAGTTCGTTGAGGAAAGCGGACTATGAATGAAAAGCGTTTGGGTGTTAAGAAGGAGAAGGAAGAGGATGACATGTTGTTATCAAAGTTTAACGATTTGGGAGAAAGGATTAAAAATCGGAAATTTTGTTTAAATATCTTAAGGAAAGGAAGGAAAGGAAGGAAAAAAGGAAAAGCGATGATAGGGAGAGTTGTGGGTCTAGCTAAGTGTATGTTTAGATGATAGTAAACATTTATAGTTCTTGAGAACATGAAATCGATGAATAAAATTTTGTGATCTTATTTAAGTAATTGTGTTTGAAATGGTTTTGCATTTCTTAATAGGTTTGACTTACCCAGTAAGTTACAATTTGTTGGTTTTCATAAGTTTGTTTGACTTTGGTAAGTCAAAATTCAAGATGTTACAATACACCATTGTCAATACATTGTTGTTCTTGCTAAAGCGTTTGCATTTTGAACCCGTGTTTTGAAACCACTTGCCTCTAATTTTTATGATACGGGGTGTTTGGTTTCTTTGTAACAACTTTTTCGATAAAAGGGCCGTTTGGTTTAGTGATACAAGCGGATGTTTTATTTGATACATTATGATTTAGTGCCAAAGTATTTGCATTTTCACCACATCTTTTAAACCATTGCCTTTGCTTTTGCGATACAAGGGGTGTTTGGTTCTCTTGATTAAAGTTTCTTGATACAAGGGCTGTTTGGTTTCTTGATACAAGGGCTGTTTGGTTTCTTGATATAAGGGGATGTTTGGTTTTGTTGATACTAATAACACTAAAATACACCCAATATCACAATACAAGAACAGTTAAACAACACATAATCCAAATGATATTTTATCATTAATAAAGTCATTAAACATCATAACCAACTACATCAAATCTAATTTACATACCCTTTTAGCAAAACTATCACCCAAAAGACCCCGCTATCTACCCCATGGAAAACCAAAAATTCGGGCATTATGTTTAGCCATTTTCTTAACAAACTCTTGGTTGAACCGAATACCTTCATCTGTTTGACCAACAATCGTATGAGTTGGGCAAGTTGGTTTTGTGTGCCTCATTGGATTTTGTTCGACGCATCGACACGGTCAGCGCAATTCCACGAGGTCCCGAGCTTGATTCTCTTTATCGGCTCCCTACGCTTGATGATTCTGTCTTGGATCTTGAATGCCTTGAAGAACTAGCTTCATAGAATCCTTCTTGGGCCTCTTCTTCAAACCAGATAGCCATACGATCATTCGGTTGGCGAATCGACCACCTCAATGAGTTCGTTTAAAATGGAAATCGCCATTGGAAAGTTGTGTGTGTGGAAAAGTGGTAGATGAGTGTTTCGTTTGGTGTGCACTAGTTAATATCGTCTCCGGTAGAGAGCGGTGAAGAACTAATAGTTACTTTTTTTCACACTAGGTCCCCTGAATTTGTCTTGGTTGCCGTTGTCATACTTAAAACTCCATGATATTCACTTTAGAATACACAATTGGTCCCTCGAGTTGCCAACTTACGTAAAACCATTAGAAGTTTGACTTTGTTAAGTCAAACTTAAAACATATCAAATTATCAATTCACTCCAAAACAAATATTTAGTAATGGTTTTGCAATATTGACTTTACAAAGTCAAATACCATTCTATATATTATTGAACATTCCACTAGCCATCCTTATCATCAAACTTCAAATACCATTATGCCTTTTGCACTTAATATTCCAAAGGTTTTCAATCCTTCCGACATTCGACTCTCGTTCACGATTAACCCATTCACCATTTTCAAGTATTGACTAACTAAAGTAAAGCGGAAATGCGGTTTACTTGCTACAATCAAATAAAATGCTAAATGAAAGTTTGACTTTCGAATGTCAAACTTTCATCACCTACAATCTGCACAAACAACAACATATGAACAATCTAATTTTAAGCAAACCATTTAAACAATTATTGTACAAAATTACCAAAACTATTTTGCAACATTAATTGTCCAAGGTATTCAACCCAAACTTAAACTACAACTAGTCAAAGAAATCTACCACGGTGTGGGGAAGCTCGGTGGAGTTTCAACGACTTCTAGCCAACTCCGATTGTTCTGGTATTTTCATTCCCATCGTGACTCTATCGCTTTGCACGATATTGATTGTCTTTAGCCAGGGAACACGCAGTATACACTTTTTAAAGTTATTTCATGCTCGATCGGGAAAAGCTCGAAACACCACCGTGCATGGTGACCATGGTGAATGTGTTTGTGTCTACAGGTGGAAATTTTTGCAAGGTAGATCACTAAGCGTGTTTGCGACTGAAAAATCAAATAGTGTTGAGATACACAAACATGGCAATTTAGGAATGTTTTATTTGATACATATGCATTCTGACATTACACTTACTCGGTATCCGGCATTTTCAAATTCGAGATGACCGAATCATTACAATGGTGAGCGCTACCATAACACTATTCCCAAAATCGACATCGGACGACAAGGTTAATCGAGGAAACAAAGGGCACCTTCATCCTAGGATTAGCTTCATGTATCAACTACAAGAAGTTTCTGATTAAATTTCATTCTTGTACACATCTCTATAACATTGTTAAATTATAAGTTGTAAAGCGAAATTGTTCTTCTGATGCAATCACCAAAATCCAATGTAAGGGTCTCAAGATTTTGTCTTGTCAAGTGAAAGATATCGGATGTTGTGATTGTGGTCACAACATTATAACGACCTAATGACAAATGTAACTTCTTCAAATTCCCAAGTTTTGCAATATCCCATAGTCTCATCTCGTTTGTACTAGGACGATTCATTTTAAGAGACTCAGTGAGGACAACGAAATAAAGTCCCAAGCTATGCTGACTTAGAAAATTGACATGAATCAATTCTAGGTCGATAGATTTGGAAAGCCATGAAAATATTCCAAAGTGGTCATAGCACAAACATGAAGTACCGGATGTTTCAACTCATTACGAGAGTAAAGTTGGGTTGGGAGCGTGGCGGGTCACCATACAGGTTGTAATAATCAGTTCCTCGATTCCATTGTCACCAAAAACAAGAGCCACTCATGAATACATTCATAATGAAAGTTGTCTATTCCAATAATTGATCTTGGCTCTGGTGAAGACAAAATTTCTTATTGGACCCATAAGCCGATTTAAGAATCTAGTAACAAGCCTACCATCAAACTCGTATGTTAAATAATAAAAGAAATCCTCATCAAGTATGACATCGGTGAGCAAAGTCCACTTAGACCTCGGTTTCGCTAAACTAGAGGTTCTCACCACTTCTAACAAAAGCAACCGATTCAAAATGTTAGTGATCACTTCATCGGCATGTTGGTAAAACGATCGATCGACATGGTTTTGTTGGAAGTTGGGTTGGTCTTTGAGTTAAAATGAGGATTTATATTCTTGATTCGATTTGCGGTTTATCGTTTGGATAATGTGGTTTTATGTGATTGGCAAAGTTGTTTGTTGGGTGGGTGTATTTGTTCCATGAAATTAAAAGCAACGTGTCGGGGAAGAAGCGGCTAATATCCATACTCACAATTGGTCCCTAGGTTGAAGGTTGGGTCAAAAAGTGAATGGTCTATAATACCCTCGAAGGAAATCGGTTTGTTGTCCCATTACGGTCGAGGACGAATCGGCATTTGATGGCCAAGGTTTGGACCTATGGCGATGAAAAGTCCGGGTTTCGTCCCATCGCGATCCATCCAGCCAAGTTTAGGGACCAACGGTGTATTTTAGTCTAATAAAAACATTACATAAAATTCAAATAACATTAAAACATTACAACAATAATTAAAAACTTAAGCTAATAATATAAGCTGTAGCGTGCCTTGATTTCAGCAGCTTTTGTTGTTTGATTAGGGGCATAGAGGGGTCGATTACTTAATTATAGAATATGATTTCTTTGTCCCATTTCTTTTGTTCAAAAAATTTCAAGTTTTCGACGTTCTATTTCAAATTTCTCCCTTTTCAACTCCACTGCTGACGTGTTGCGTGACCCGAACCTTGACCTATAGAATAATCTTGACTCGGATAATAATCTTGACCAAAACCATTTCTCACATAATAATCTGGATTATGCATCAATTTCCACATCAAGATTAATGCGGTTAACTGAAGAATACGGTTGATGATTTGATTGGGAAAACGTCGATGAATCCATAGTAGGACGATACAATCCAGTTAGTGATTGAAAAAAATATTGTTGGTTGTTATAATACGGTGGGTTGAATGGACGAATTTGATAAAAACATGTTTTGATTTTGTGGTGGTTGTGGTAGTTGTGAATGATATTCAAAAGCGGTGGGTCGAAAATGAATGGTTGGTGATACCTTTGGTTAACAAAATTCGAGATCACGTGTTAAATACTGAGCGGTTTCTTGCACTCGGGATCTTAGGGTTTTGATTTGGAAGTTTTCTTAGACATGATGAAATGAATATGAAAATTAGTTTGAGTTGTGGTTTGAGTGAGGTATTTATAGTGTAAAATAAAGTGTTAATTTTTTTTTAATGTATCAAACGGTAACTAAATAAATTGGAAAGTGGGAGATTTTGTCCATGTGTGTGTGTTTGTGTCGATCGCTCAGATGACCGAAATAAAAAATAAAATAAATAAAACCCCTGACCTAGGGCGACCGATTGGCCACATCAAGCCCGATCGAAATGTAAATCGGTCGACCTACTCGATGACCCAACTTGTACATAACCTTAAGACGACCCTGATAAAAGGTGAAAGATTATTTCCTGGGGATTTTTGAAACTAAAACTTAAAGACAATATTAAATATGAATTGTTTCTCTTAATTATAGATTTACTTAAACTAGATGAATAGCAGCGAATAACGACTGTGTATGACAAAAAGTAGTTGTATTTTCGAAATTTTCATTCTAAGGTGGCATTTGATACAACACTTAAAGGATCCATTTGTAGTAATCGCGAAAAAAATGTATGGGTTAAAAAGGAAAAATAATAAAAGTTGGGGATTTAGAAACTATTTTAACTATTAGTTTAGTTGTAAATGTTGTTATCATTTTTAATCAAAAGTATATTAGTAATTGAACAATACTCATTTTTTATGTTTTTAAGTTTTAAAACACGTTGTTTTCTCTTTATATATAATAGAGATTATACATACTCAAATAAGATTGTAGCTAAAAATAATACTCAATAATGGTATTGGGTAAAAACTAGATGTGGCATTTTGTGCATAAAATGAAAAGATAAGCTAATTTAAGCGATTTTTAAAAGATTTGGGCAACATGGCTTAAACCGTTTTGAAATGAGCATTATGAGGCACATATCTACCTATATTATAAAAGAGAGTTGCTTATTTACTGTTGATGCCTTAGAAGATGCCAAATACGCACCAAACAGTTTGCAACTGTTCTTTGCTCTCATCCTGTACGCATAATTTGCAACTCTTTATATGGCCATTCCCTTACACCACTTCTATAAAAGAAAACATGACATACATTATCTCTTATTCAATCATCTCTCACTTTCTCGATCTACATTTCTCTCTAATTTCCATAAACAACAATCGTGTCTTCTTTTTCTTTATGAGAATTATGAGATTCTTATTAAGTTACTTTGGAGGGTCTTCGGTATGCATGTTTCTTTATTTATATCAACCATTTGTTACGCATGTCAATTCTTTTAATGTTAATGATGTTGGAGTAGGGTTTAATTGAGTAAAAATGATTGATTAGGTGATAACAGATGAAGAAGAAGATGATGTTTAAGTTAACTTTCAAAAATGTAAATCCAAAGGTTGGTTTACGATTTTCTTCCATCTGTTGTTAGCATAAAGCAGTTTCTTAGGAATTTTATACCGGGAATGAAGAATAAAATCTCGGACTAACTGTGCAAATGATATATGTTGTGATTTCTATCAGAATCTTTGATATGCTTGGTGCTATATATTTGTAGCCTTATCTTCTAGCTAGGCAACCGTTTGCAAGTTTGGCATTATGGCTCTCAAGTTATACTAGATTTAATTATGGGATAACATGTATTTTTTTCTTGTACAAGTTCCCTTCATAGAGGTAATCAGTAACTAACTCAGATGTCTCGTGGTTTATACGTGTAAATATATAGATCCACTCTGTCATTGCTTTGATGTTGAAAGTGACCATAAGATAAGTGTCAAGTGGTACCGAATTTATTTTTATGCGTGAGTGAGAATGAGATATTTGCAGCAACACTCTTACTTCGTGATATGGCAATTACATTCTTAATCACGATAGATGAGTTTCTTTGTAGTTTATACACATATCCTCAAGATTTCTGTTATTAGAGAGTTACTACAACTTCACACCCCATTGGCTTGAAGAAGTGTATTAAGGAACTCTCCTATTGTGTAGCTTGATTGTGTAAAGATATTTGCATGAGGTTTATATATTAAGTTTATTTGTGTTAAGTTACTGTAAAACACATTTACCATCGATTATGACAATACATGTGTAAGTGATTACTAAAAAAATAGATCTTTTGGATCGGTTTCTCATAAGTGTCAATGGATTTCAAAGTCTTGGTTCTTGAAACTTTTATTCAAAATGATTGATTATTAAACAGATAAAAAAAAGAAAAAAAGAAAAAAAAGAAAACTATGTCAATACAATGTTGAAAGTGATTCTTTCTTATAATGTACATGATTTGATTTATAGCCACATTTTTGGTTCAAGTACAAGTATGGCCGAATAGAGAAAATATGGCATGTGTTGGGAAAAAAATCATATGGATTTGATTTTGGGTGTGTGGATATCTTTTAAGTCAATCAAAAAGTAATATTTGACTTTCTTCTATAAATATAATAAGTGATCGAGGTATAGCTGTTAAGCCATAGTTCAATACTCATGCCTTTAATGTATATATATGGATTAGCATATATTCGAGGCTTGGATTCTTTAATGAGCCAAAAAGATGAACATGCCTATATAAGAAGTTGGTGATGAATATTGATGATAAAAATGGCGGCGTGGAGCTTTGAAGTTCGATGATCAAAATCAAAAGATAAAAGGATTCTTGAAGAATACTAATTTGGTGATAGACTTATAAATAATTAAGGGATGTGTAACTAAATTTTCATCAATTTTTTTTTTCTTCAAATTAACAGCTATACGTAGTCAGTTGCTATCACAATTTTTCATCCTATTCTTTAACATTTTTAGTACCCGAGGCTAATAAGGATGAAAATTTAGGTGTTGTTTGCTTGCCTACTTTTGATTGGGTTTAGCTTTGATGTGACAGTTGTATCTTGGTTTGGTATGATAAGCTGCGTTTAAAAATTGGATTAAACCCACAAACAAGGGGATAGACAAATCCTCTCAACACTCCCTCCTTTTGAGTGACATGCCTGACAGCCCCACTAACCCCCATTTATTTCTATATTTTTATTTGTGTTGCTTGTTTTTCATTGGATATTTTCATAAAGTGAAGAGCTACGTTATTATATTTTATTATTAAATAATAAGTAATATTTTTATAATATATTTTTTTTTCCTTATCTTAAATCCAAATCTAAATCTAATCACAACTTTACGTTCAAATCTAATCTGTCTAAAACAATCTACAAATAAAGCCGGTAGCCAATTAATGTGTATTCAAACCTACATGCTACATATATTATATGTTTTGATTTTTGTTGCATTATTTAATTGTAGAGACAACGTGTGCATGCAATTATGTGATGGGTGGATTATGTATTTTAGATGAGAAATGGAGAGGTAAATACGGAAAAGAAATTGATAAAAGTTCAAAGTGCATGCAATTATGTGATGGGTGGATTATGTATTTTAGATGAGAAATAGAAAGGTAAAAACCGAAAAGAAATTGAGTAAACTTCAAAGAACGCTATTGGGGTGTTGGGGGGTGGATATGTGAGGATGTGTATTTTGTTAAACCACTAGTTAATAATAACGATGATGGTAGTCATGTGAGTTGTGACGATATCTCTATCGTATTTCATTCTTCATCGATTTTTATAAAACGTTGAAAAATTAGCATTTCTAAAAGTTAATGAAAACCCACTGGGTTTCTTGAAAAACTACTAAAATTGAAAATGTTAAATTCTGCACATTCACGCCCCAAAAGCTTTATACCGCTTCGCGTCAAAATGACTTCGGTAATGATTGTATTTAATGAGCATAAATGTTTATATTAATGTGAGGATGTGATCTGATTGAAATTTGAGACTTTTCTCACTCTTACAGAAATAATGTCTATGAAAAAGACACTTTAGAAAGATTGAAAAATGACATATATACTTCACATGTTAAAATTGTATGTACATTTTAATTTGTGATGGCTTAAATGAGTAAGGATGAGGCTATATGGCAGGTATCTATATTTTATTTTTTTTAAAATTAGGATGATATTCAAATTATTAGCACAAGGTTTAAGGTAAAGTATTAGTGCATTACTACTTAAGTTGTTGTAATGTTAATGAAAGAAGTTTTATTGTTATTTTCATTACAACTGAAATCATAGATGTTTATAGATTTAATTTTACCAATAGATAATGAGAGAACTTATTCAAGTTTTGAAGAGTTTTTTTTGTTGTTGTTTTACTAGAATGATAGTCATATCTTATGTTATAAATGAATGTGTACGAGTTGCTTATTTACATAGATAAAAATTAGATAAGTCAAACTCTCAGTTGTGAAAATTGAAAGTCCTTAGGTGGGGTGGGTCAGTGGGTGGAAGGGGTATAGGCTAGATACTGCAGCGCATTGTGCAAAAAAATTCCGTTAACTTTCTGCTTTTCTTATTTCATAAACGTTTAATTTAAGTTCTTATTTTTACATCTATCTATAGTCACTTAGGTAATAAAACATCCCTTAGACTTTGATTTAAAAACAAACTTGAACCTATCTCAAACTATGCTTTTCTTAAACAATTAAAATGTTGTGAGAGATAGAAATGTAAACTATCTAGGGCCGTGCTTAGCACGGCCAAATAGTCTACCTAGTTTCTTTTACAATTGGAGAACATTATAATTATTTTTTTAAATATAAATGAGATGTTATGTTTGAGAAATTGGTTTCGTCGTTTTGAGTCTTTTTAAAGCGATTCGTATAGCGTGTGTCAGTTTAAGTAGTGCCGTTATCCGTGCTCGTTTAAGCGTGCTGTTGGGCTCGTGCCTAGGGCTTTAAATGAGCACGGACCGGATGACAGACATGGGCCTTGTTCGTGTTCGTTCATTTAATTTTAAGGGACAAATAAATTGACATGAGCGCAAACGAACAAATTTTCTTGTTCATGGTGGTTTATTAAGAAAGTGAGTTGTTCGTATTAGTTCGTTAAGGCAGCTAGCGAACATAAGCGATCGAATATAAATGAGCATAGACAAACAAACATAAACTTTATTAAATTATGCACAATATTGTTTTATATGTGTTGTTTTGTTTAAAAAACCTAACTTTAAAATTATACAATTCAAAGATATGATTTACGAATATAAATAAATAACGCATAAAGAGACGTTCATGAACATAAATGAACGAGCATGACTTTCATTCATTTTCGTTCATTTAACTAAACGAACGTAAAATATTGTTCATGTTCGTTCATTTAATAAATAAATGAACATAAATGAACGTAAAATATTATTCATGTTTGTTCATTTAATTAATAAATGAACATAAACGAACTTTTTACCGATTGATTCATGAAATGTTCACTGAACGTTCAATTCTTTTACAGTTCTACTCGTGCCTATTTAGCGGTGGCATGTTGCAGGACCACTCCACATTGCGATTTAAAAAATCCGTTAGTTAATGACTCGGTCACCTCAAGTATATGTATCATTAGAAAGCTCGTAGTTGTAGTCGTTTATTTATTGTTAGGTCACCATAATATAACACAAGGATCAATATGTAAGAAATAAGGTAGAGATAGATCGGTTGAACACACACAAACACACACAATAAGATAGTAAGGAAATGTTATGCGTAGATATGTATTATGAAGTGAACAACCAACCCTCAAATGAGGGTTTACAAGACTATTTATAGGGGAAGGGAGCTAGGGCAACACATCTGGTCTCTTCCTTTCTTATTGGGCTTTTGCATAGGCTCATGGGCTTTCTACATGAGCTTTGCTATAATTACTAACATAAAAGCCTAATTAAGCAACCTTATTACATATTAATGACTAACACTTGAATTACAAGTTAGGAGTGATTCCAACAATCTCCCCCTAAGTGTTAGTGATGAATCCAACAATCTTGAATAAGTTGTTGGTGTTGATGGAATAGTAGTTGCTTTGACGTCTTCTGGCATTCCTCTTTCTTGTGAGAAGAAGTGCCTTAATTCCAACAATCTCCCTATAGTAAGGATCTTGTTTCTTTTGAAGTTTTCAGCTTTGACGTCTTCGTATTCTTTGTTCTTTGTTCTTTGTAATGGTGTGGATGTGGTGATAGTATGTTGTTGTCTGCTGCATCTGGTCAACTTCGTTGCTCAAGTGTCTCCACGTCTTTCTCCAACATGCTCATACACTTTGACGTTGGATTTCAGATTTGATGTAGTTCTCTAGTCTTTAAACTTTGTAGATTCTTTGGTTGATGAAGAATCATTCTGACTTTTGAGTTACCTTTCGAGAGAACTTCATTAGAGTTGTTGTTGGTATGAGCATGAGGAGGGTCTGCACGATCATTCCTCCCAGGGGCATCCATAAGAAGAAAACATAAGATTTGGTTAGTAAAAAACACCAATCGATCATTGTAATCATTTCTTTTACGAATTGACCACTACGATTGTTCTTCTAATGAATGTCTTGATTCCATTCACCTTGGTCGGGCGAATCAGCCGTCCGAATAACGTTAGGGATAGTTGGCATTACATTGAACAAGTTCAAGTAATGACCTACATCTTCAGGACTCGATTCTTGAAAGGAATCTCCTTAGCGGATTTCCGGCTTACAAGTTCGAACCGAGGGTGTTATGGCATAGTGTGAAAACACATCTCTAATTCTAGCAAAGGCGTTCACAGGCTGAGTCCTCGATTAGGATAACACGATGTCTTAGAAGTACATCTGATTCGAGTGAGTCGTTGAGGTACCGAAGCATCACCTGACTGTACAGACCGTTTGAGACAACACTAAGCGTAACCCGAGGAGTTACAGAGTGACTTCTTGTCGGATTTGTTTGATGTTGACCTGGCGGAGTTTCCATTCAATCATAGGGGATCACAAGTGTGAATTCCCTCATGAATGTTCTCGACGATTGCTAAGATCTGAAGGACTCTAAAATGTATCACTTGCGTCCTTAATGTTGAGCGACAAGTGATGAAATGTCAAGTGTTCCTAAGAGATATTTTGATGAATCTCGTGGCTCTAGACTCGATTAGTGCGCTTTGGTTTTCTGGCGGAGACTGAGGGGATATTAGTTTTCACATACACATCAAACCATAACACAAAGTGGCGTATAGATGGAATTCTAGAGAGAAAGTTAGAGGTTTAGGGAACTTAGTGAGAGAAAGTGAAAGATATTATTATGAGCTCCAACTCTCTACC
This sequence comes from Chrysanthemum lavandulifolium, assembly GCA_022545495.1. Classification (NCBI taxonomy): domain Eukaryota; kingdom Viridiplantae; phylum Streptophyta; class Magnoliopsida; order Asterales; family Asteraceae; genus Chrysanthemum; species Chrysanthemum lavandulifolium. The sequence goes on from CM040243.1 coordinate 150,370,423, forward strand.
TTGGGAGGTAGAGAGTATTTATAGTCTTACATAAATCGCCACACATCGGGTGTGGATCGGGCATCTGGTGGGTAAAGACCGTCCAGTCCTCCACGGTGTTACTTAACTAAATACTACTTAACTTAAAGAACTACGACTACGAGCTTTCTAACGATTACATATACTTGAGGTGACCGACTCTTTAATACACGGAATTTCTAATTCCTAACAATCTCCCCCAAGGAGGTCACCTCAATCATGTACCAAAATTACATTGAATACAAATAGATATTACATTAACAATTGATCTTGCATTCTTGATGTAGTCCTTTGCTCTAAGCTCGTAGTCATTGATTCTTCACATTGCATGTTTGGTTACTCCAAGTGGAGGTCTTTTCTTGATCCACGTGATAATAAATTTGAGCCATCTTTTGAGATCATCGACTATCAAAAATCTACGAGACATCCTTTGTGGTGTTGGTATTATGTGATGTTGTGACTTTAGGACCGACATGCTCACATTACGGATCATGATATCTTCTCATCGAGTAGCGGAAGCTTTTGTTGAATCATGATATTGGCGGCGTAGCGAAGCATGGAGTGAAAATATCGAGTCATTGATGCACTAATCATGATTTCTTTTGAGATGAATGTGTTAAGTGAGCATGCGGCTATGGATTGACCGCTTCATTACGATCATTTGCAAGCGTCGGGTGTACTGCATACAGCGATTAGCAATAAATCGCGCGAAAGTGTCTTTGATCACTTCGTTGAATTGAGTACACGACCCGCGGTTCCCGTTGATCGATACATGTCTTGCTGTGATCGGTATAATTCGAAGAATTTCCTTGACGGGGTTTCGCGGTTGCTCTCTATTTGTTCTCAAACGGAACATCTCAAAGAAGACAACACGGAGTGAGTGAACGGTAATTTTAAGTCCAGCGATTGATGAAAAGAGATTTGAAAAACAATCGTGTATTGCTCAATAGAAATTGTTTTGCAATACAACGAAGGTTTTATTGAAAATCAATTATCAATCATAAAAACACCTTTTGGTTTGAAAAATGAGTACACGGTCGATGTGCTAAAGAAAAGAGTTGTTAAGCACAAAGACCGGTTTTCAAAGGTATCCGTCAATCCATAACTGAACGAGGATTGATTCAAGAGATTGAATCGCCCCATTGTTTACATTCGGTTGTCACATGGTTGATCCATATAATAGATCTCACATGCCACCTACCGGGAGCTTGTTTGATGTTGGCTCGAAGGCTTTCCATCTTCATTGTGAATATGTATACACATCACTCGGATGTTACGGCAATACCACAAGGATAATCGTGGGACTCAAGATATAATCTCTCTTTCCACATTGTGTGAAGCAGAGAGTCTTCATTGAAAGTGTCCTAATGAGATTTATTGATGATCTCGTGGCTCTAGACTCAATTTGTGCATATTTGGATCTGTCTTGGGAGACTAGGGAGAGGTCTCCTTCTTCAATATCAACAATCTCTAAGAAAGTCGATAGATAATGTCGGTTCCCGTGAGAATGAAACAAGTCCTTTTAAGAGGAACTTGAGTGGTTTGGAAAGTTGAAGTGCGGTCGTCCTTTGGGTCCATGGCGTCTTGTCTTCAATACCGATGTTACCATCGGTAGCATATGAATTGAACCGGTTTACGCCCTAAGGTTGAATAAATGGAGGCTATTTGTTTTCACCCTTTTCTCATTCAATTCTTTTAATTCTTCAACCCCTTGATTGCTTACGAGACTTCATAGCTAGAACCTTGTTGGGTTTATTCGATACTAGCTCGGTCTTAGTCCGCACTCTTCCCATATCTCATTTTCTCCTTTTATCATCATACCTAAGGACTTCTACACTAACTAGTGGATTGTCCTGGGTAGATCCCTCCGATTACGGCGGATCATGGGAACACATACCTAACCTTATCATCCTTATATCACCGTACATAAAGTAAAGTTGGTCGGTCTATTTGGTATTGTTCATACGCCATTGGAACCAATTGAAAACCATTTGAAAATCAATTCGGATACTTGTGATATATTATCAAAGCATTTTGTACTGAATTGTTTTGATATTTTAAACGAGAACTCCCCTCAACATGTGCATCAAGTATTTGAAAATGTTTTGCACGGAGGCAAGAGAAAGAATTAACTTCTTTGATTACCATTTTCTAAAGATATCAACATCACTTCCCATCAAATCAAGTAGATATAGCATTTCGGGAAGGATGAGGTTTCCATAAATTTGCTCCCCTCGATATGTGCCTCGAGGTTTGAAAAGAGTTTTGCACATACTAGAGGAACTTGCACATGAGATAAGTTGATCACATTTCAAATCATAGGTTTAAGATAGATGCTCCCCTCAACATGTGCATGGAAAATTTGAAATCGTTTGTCACATGTGGGAAGGATAGCATGTACATCCTTATAAAACCATTTACGAATTATCGGTTTAAATCCAATTTAAATCACACATTCTCCCCGATCACAATTATCAAATCATTTGAGATTTGTGATCTCTTATAATTAAATTGATTTTGAAAGCTTTTAAGGAGAATTGTGACTTGATTATGAAAGCGTTTTAAGCGATAAGGATCGGATTTTAAGACTTTAAACTCCATTGATAAAACATGCATGTATATCTTTTGAAAACAATTTAATGCCAAATAACTTTTTAATTTAATTGAAATCATTCTCCCCTCAATCAATGACATAGGTTGTTGATTGAGAGATAGAGATTTTGACAAATAAGTCGATGATTATCAAAAATAGAGATCGAGTTATTTTTCAAAGCATTTAGTTTCAATGAGATAAATGTTTATAGAATCGAGCATGGAATTTGAAAACATGGTAAAACATGGCTCTGTTCTTTCTTTTAAAACCGGGTTATTGCACGAAAATGACAATAAACCATTGTTTCTCTTTCTCCCAAAATATTTTTGATTTTTTGATTTTTTTTTTTTTTTTTTTTTTTTTTTAAAATTTGAACAACATCTAAAGTCCGTGTCATTCTTTGAATGACAACACAAAAACCGTAGATATTATCGAATCGAGAAGAAAAACATGACAAAATGACAATATTTTTGAAGATTTTTGAATTTTTCAAATTTTATGGATTTTGAAAGTTTTATATTTTTCTATTTGATTTTGAAGGTTTTATAATTTTGTATTTTGTTTTTCAAATAAATATTTACAAGAGATAGATGAAGATAGACCTTTACTCCTCGTCTTCCTCACGAAGGCGTTTGAGAGTTTCGGTTGAAGGCTTTTCAAACCAAGTCGTGGAAGAATAAACTCAAGCGTTCTCTTGGAAGAGCTTTGGTGAAGATGTACGCTAGCGATATTCGGACCTCACAAAATATAGTTCCACCACACCTTTTCCACTTGTTCCACGATGAAATGATGTCGAATGTCGATATGCTTTGCTCTTGAGTGTTGAGCGTTGTTGCATGAGAGAGCAATAGCACTTTATTATCACGATGCGAGAGGATTTTGTTGAATTCAAAGCCATAGTCGGATAATTGAGATCTCATCCATAAGATTTGAGCACAACAAGATGACATGGCTATGTATTCGACCTCTGTAGAGGAAATAGAAGTACTCATTTGCTTCTTTGAAGACCGACTCACAAGCTTATCACCCAGCGAGCACCTCGGCGTGCTTGACGAGTATCTTGACACCTGCATGATCGCATCGCATATCTTTGTTAGTGACATACCGGTGTCTTTTGGGTACCAAAGTCCCATATTGATGGTTCCTTGGAATACCGAAAGACCCGTTTAACCGCTTCAAGGTGCTTTTAGTAGGCAGCACGGTATCTAGCACACATGCAAGCAATGAACAAGATGTACGGTCTACTAGTTGTGAGGTACATCGAGGATCAATCATACTACGATATTTTGTTTGGTCAATCATGATCCACGAGAGGTCCTCATCTAGTTTGGTTCGGTCAATCATGGGGGTGTCAGCGAGGTCACTTGAATCAAATCAAATTTCTTTAAAATCTCTGTTGCATATTTAGATTGATTTATGAAAATGCCTCGGGACTTTGTGAAATTTGTAATCCCAAGAAAAATGACATTTGTCCCATCATTGACATTTGAAACTTTGAACTCATTTCATTTGAAAAGCGATCACATTCCATTGGGTGCATCGAGGCAAAATAATATCATCAACATAAATTTGAACATGAATTAAATGTTTGCGACTTCACGGTGAACAATGTAGGATCAAGCTGCTCCTTTGATGAATCCGGTTGATAGAAGAAACTTTGTGATGTATCATACCATGCCCTTGGAGCTTGCTTTAAACCGTAAAGAGCCTTCTTCAAGCGATAAGCGTGAGTAGGATGCTCTTGATTCACAAATCCTTGAGGTTGGGTGGCGTGAGCGACTTCTTTAAGATCTCCGTTCGAAATGCCGTCTTCACATCCATCGATAGACTACCATGTTCTTACTAGCGACATTAGCGGAAAGATTACGATTGCCTCGATTCGAACAAGCTGGAGCAAAAGATTCTTCAAAGTCTATACCCTCCTCTTGGCGATATCCTTTAGCAACTAATCGAGCCTTGTTCTTCAACACATCACCATGCTCATCAAGTTTCACTTTGAAGATCCATTTAAGAGCAATAATCATAGCACGATCTGGGCGGTACTAACTCCCATACATCAAGTCGATCAAACTCATGAATTTCATCTTGCATGGCATTGAACCGACTATCTTCATTCATGGCGGTTTAACATCTTTTGGTTCGATCTTAGATAGTGCGGAGTTGAAGAAACACCATAAGGCATCGGTTGCAAGTTGTTTCGGGTTGATCTGGGACGAGAGGATTTCCAATGATGTTGTCTAATGGATGATCGTGAGTCCATTTTACGAGGTGTTCATGTGGCGGTTGTTGAGGCGAGGTAGGCGAGTCGATGTCTCACGAAGAAGATGGTTACGATGATGATTCGGGAGTAGCAAATATGTTTTCAAATGGAGCATCTTCGGGGTAGCAAAGGGATTAACTTCATCATTGATGCGAAACATTTCCATGATGTACATTTGAAGAATGATGATTTGTTGATGAGGCGAAGGATCGTGACGGTGCTTCTTGACTTAAAGATATTGAGGCGAGGATTGACTTCATTCACGGGAATATGAGCATCCTCTGTTGTAGGGATCAACACCTCATTAGTAATTGAATCATACAGTTCATCAAACATAGGATCAAACAATTTCTTTAAATCATCTTGGATGGAGGTACATATGGAGTTTCTTGAGAAGAGTTTGGAACAAGGATGAACCAATGGGATTTGTTTTGAAGTCGGGTCTGGTGGGTGTCGAGGAGCCATTTGACGGTCGACTCATCAAGCGTAACGTGAATTGTTTCCATGATATTTCGGGTTCTTTTGTTGTAGATTCGGTATCCCTTTTTGTTTGGTGCATATCCTACAAATACTCCAATGTCGACTTTAGCCCTAAGTTTGCCTAAGTCTTGACCCTCATTAGTTGGATAACACAATGCACCAAACACACGAAGGAAAGATAGATTAGGTTTTACTGTTGTGGACAAGTTCATATGGAGTTTTCCATGAGCAGTGTGAATCGGGAGCGATTTTGTGTGTAGCATGCGGTGGCAATTGCTTGACCCGGAGAAACATTGGAACCTTTGAGTAGATCGGCATTGTTCTAGCGGCTTCAACAAGAGTTCGATTTAGTCTTTCAACTACACCGTTACATTGAGGAGTTCGTGGAACACTTCTTTGATGGTGATTCAATGCTTTCATAGAATTCACTAAGTTGTTTGTTGACAAACTCGGTTCCATTATGCATTACGATAATTACGGCGGTTTTGTTAAGTCGAACTGCAATTTGTTTGATGAGTTTGATGATGATATCGGGAGTTTCATCCTTTGTCCTTAAGAACTTGACCCGGTGAATCTAGGTAATCATCAACCACAACTAACACATATTTCTTCCCAAAGATATTACGCACCCTCATTGGTCACATAAATCCATATGAATCATATGAAGAACTTACGTGATTGAGTTAGTAGGTTTGGGTTTATGGGCATACTTCTTGCTTTTCCCAATTGACATCTTGAACAAAGATGATCCTTTTCATACTTTAGTCTAGGTAAACCTACAACTAAGTCCTTTACGGAAAGATCGTTGATGGTGCGAAGTTCAAGTGATTGAGGCAGCGATGCCATAACCATGACTTTGTTTTGAAGCCTTTGATAACAAGCGATTGGAGAAGCCCTCATCATGTCATCGATAGAGATGGTGTAAAGATTTGAGCCACGAGTTCCTTTTAACAGTTCCTTACCATTAAGATCTCTAACAAAGCGGTATGTTTTACGAAGGCTACTTCTAGATCGAGAATCACGAATTGACCAGCGAGAGAGCAGTTATGACCCAAACCTTCCACATAGTAAACTCTAGAGATGACACTATCACCAACAACATAATCTCCATAACCCATAATGCACCGAAATGATCATTACCAAATCTAACGGTCCGATGAATTTGCTCACGAAGTTCATGAGCATGACCGGTCTCGGTCATATGCTTGGAGCGACTGAGTCCGGTACCACGAGCGATTTGAGCGATCTGCGGTTGAACACGAGACAAGAATGGATAAGCGGATAATTGGGATCCCCATGCAAGAATGGGTTCCATTTGGTTAGTAACAATGTTTGGAACACCGCATCGAAATAGAAGCATTCATATCGAGAAAGTGAGGCAATGGAATCATTGTGAATAGATCGATACTAGTGTCGTATTAGCCACATTCACGGTGTGATCACTTCTTAAGGAATAGTTCTACGGTAGGCATCCATTTACTAGTGGGCATTATCGATTAGTCTTATGACCAGCGGTATCAATAAAAGCCTATCTTCTTGAATGTTCTTCTGTGGGTTTCCTTTGTTTTCTAACTTTCTTTCGTTTATGCCTTTTAGCCTTTTTAGCATGAATTTTGCATTAACAATATTAGCTGGACAATTAACATCATTAAGCGGAACATTAACACCACATTCATGATTAGAAGCGAATTCAAGCGGACATCGGTACAAGGTTTGCAAATAGTATCGAATTGAATTAATTACGATGCGCCTATGGCTAATACTAGAATCAACACGATTCGTTTTATTCAATTCAAGCTTAAAGTTCCTAGATTGTTCTTCTACTCTCTTCGGTGCACATTCTTAGCTTGAGAGGTCCTATCATTCCTTGTATTGTCTTGAGACTTTGACCTTCTCCTTTTAATGTCATGATTACTCTGTAGAGGAATGGGAACATTAGTTGGTTTAACTACTCTTTGCATCACTGTTTAGATGTCTTTGGGATCGAACTACATGCGGTGCACTATGGTTCACATTCTTAAAACTAGAGTCTTGAGATTTGTACTCCTAGAAGCACACTTGAGTTCTCTTTCTTAGCATTGCGGATCTATAATCGAACTACTCAAAGGCACACTACGGTTCACATTCAAAACATTGGGAATCGAGTGCATATCATACTTGGCATTAGGCATCGAACATGGAATCAAAGGTTAACTCTCTCACCTAATGTCTTTGGGCATATTGTGATCAAGCATTCTAAGATTTCTTGAGATCGTTTGGCATATAAGCATGCATGTCCAATTGCATTATCATGAGGTTTCTCTAGCTTATCCTCTTCAACAATCTCATGAGGCATTCTAAGCAATCCTTAAGAGATGAGAAGTATGTTTGAATAGCTAGTTTGTTGTTCCTTAGATGAGGAGGGACATATGTTCTGAGACAAAGCATATTTATTACAAGAGTGAACCTTTGATACACCATTCTCCCCATTGGTCATTGGCATTTTCCTTTTACGACTCTTGATTCTCAATTTCCTTTTGCAATGAAGCTATTTGTTCGTTATTCTTGTTACGAGTGACCTTAATTGATTCAAATAACTCATTGAAATGACGTTTAACCTTTTCATTTTCTTCTAGAAAACTTTCGTTTTCCTTTTGTAAAGCATTTACTAGGTTTTGAAGATGAAAGCGTTTGAGAATTCGAGAATCTAAAGGAGGAGGCATTTGGGAGCTGTCATATTGTTCGTTTGACCCTTTAATTGAGAGATTTGGGCTTTCAACTTTACGATCGTGTTGCTTGAGCTTGAATCATTCATCACGTTTGTTAATTTGAAAAGCGCATCAAACTCGGAGCATCGAAGATGTCTTGACATTTGAAGTTTTGACATTTTCTTTGAGATGTTGATATTTTAGTTGTAAATTAAAATGCTCAACTTCTAGTTTAGAAAAATGTTTAACCAAATTGTCGTGATCATCGATTCAATTTTCTCGTTTAGTTTAGAATTAGTTTTTCAAGCTCAATGACACGATCATGGGAGACTTTCGGGGCCGCGAGATAGTTCATGAAATTTGGAAGCATTAATAGAGCAATTTGAGCGATGAAAAACACATCTTGAGCAACACATTCGATAATAAGATTCTCATTTAATGTATGCAAGTTCTTTCTCTCAATCTCATTATATTTTTAGTGCGCTCATAGTCACTAACTTCAACAACCATTGCATCAAATTCCTTTTCCATTCCCTTAATATCGGTTTCTATCCCTTTTAAGACTCTCAAAGTGATCTTTTAGAAGTTTAAAGAAGGGCATGACCTCGTTAAATAACATTCTTTCATTTGTTCAAAACCCTTTCTCCTTGATTATACGGTGGGTGTGATCCTTTTCTTGCAAGTTTTCTCAAAATCAACAAATAGTTGAAATATAACGTATTGGCTAATTAATGTCTTGCTTTTAGTGGCAATTGTTCTAGGTACAAGATGCATTGGTGTATTAGGAGGATACACGATCGCTCTAGGCATTTTCAAAGGGAGGTTTGTTTCAACAATATTTTCCGCTTTACGCTTATCTAAATCCTTTTTCGAGAAGACTTGCTCGGGAGTCGACAATGTCGAGGCTTAAACTTGTTCAAGGAAATCAGTTTTCCTTCTTGTAGTCATGAGGGTGATAATTATTTTTTCTCTTTGCATTTAGGATCATTTTGTTTCTTATTCATCTTTTCCTAGTGATTTCATTTGATTTCTTATCTTCCTCGGTGCACTCAACACAACTAGGTTTTGTCTAGGCTTAAGGTTTCATTACCATCATAAAGCACCTTATGAGCATTTCTAGCCTTTTAATTACCTCTGGATTTGG